>CM053507.1:4936597-5069498 GCA_028627145.1 Eidolon dupreanum
ACCCTTGACTCTACCACTGAGAGACCCAAAAGGCGACACCACCCCAGTAGCAGTGAGCACACCAGTGTCTGGATCTGGGTTTCTAACTTCACCTCTAAAAGGAACCTGATCTAAAACCTCCCTGTGGTTACATAATCCCAGGCTCATAATCCTCAGTCTTGTCACTCATTTTACAGATGGGGCCTCTGAAACCCCAATTATTTTTTCTTTTCTTTTGGCACTGGCTTCTTGAAGTAACAAGAGGACAACTATCATCTAATGTCAACAGAGTATCTCACAGTGGCTTTCTGAAGATGGGTGGTAGGAATTATATTTCTTTCTCTTTATTGCTAGGAAAATCAAAGCTTTAAAGTCACTATGCCTGCATTAAGGAAAGAATCAAGAATGAGCTCTCACTTTCCAACTTATAAGGTAGGAGCCACTTGGTCACAGAGCTGAAGGCTGAGCGTTATTAGCCCTTTTCACAATAAACAGTTTTTCTTTCTGAGTTACCAAGCAGATGGATGACTCATACACCCTGTTGGTATATGATTTCTACACAACAGATACCAGGTGTGCTGGCTGGAGAACTTGCCCATGACCCTGGATCCCTGAAATGCTGAGAAAGCATTCCACTGCTTGAAAAGGCAAGACGGGTACTTACATTTTTAATGATCAGTGGGTATCTTGTTACCCGTTGCATGGGCTTCAGTATAAAGCTAGAGAGCGGCATTCCTTTACATCGAGGGTCCATTGCCAACCTCTGAAATAAGAAATTTAAAACCCAGTTGGTGACATCAACACTGGTGTTATTTAGGACGCCCCACCCCTCGCACTGTGTCATTTATCTGGACAACTGAGGAGCCTGGAGTTGGAAGGGCCTGACAGCTTATCTGGTCCCAGTCGAGGCACCTCCCAGATGAAGAATGGGAGACCCACAGATGTGACTCAGCCACCTGGGTTAACCCTAACCCTTGCTCTCCAGATTCCTTCCATGGGACACAGGGCTCCTTACTTACAGAGATGAGGTTAGGGAATATTTCTTCCGATTATCTGCCAAAACTTTATAACTTTCCCAGGAGCAAGGAGAATCTCGAGACTAAAGCGTCAGAATAAAAATCCCCGTTATGTCCCAGGGGTGCTGGGAGGGCTGAATGTCATCCACTCTTTCAGGTGGAGCTGGCACACGCCTGTGGGAGCCCCAGGCAGGCTGGGGACGGCGGAGCTGAGACACGAGGGTCCGGGCTCCAGTCTCGGGGCTGGCGGGTGTCTCTGCCCTGGACTCCCAGCCTCTTTCTTCTCACCACTTATGCCAATTCTATCAACTCGCCTAGAGGGCTAGAATCCTTCCATCCCCAAGAGGTGGTCTTGTCTACAAGCCACAGGGATATCACGGTGACTTAGCTCTCAAAGGCTCTGGTCAGGTTTAATGCCTTAGAAGCAGACAGCCGCCATGACCTGGGTCCCAGGCCTTGCGAACTGTCAGCACCTGAACTTGCTCCAGCTGTGGACATCATTACTCCCGGGACACCTTGCAGCTGGCAAAGGCATGTAAAACTCCCACAAGGACGAGGCGGGGAGAGCTGATGAGGTAGGAAGGGAGAGGCGAGAAGGGGCAACAAGCCTTTTCCCTGAGCCAATGTCAGCATTTCCTTGAAGTTCAAGTGCGTCCAGTTATAAACTCATCCTGCTGTGCCCAGGGTGGACCTGACCCTTGGCTGAAAGACGAGACGGACCACGGCGCCTGGCAGTCTAGCATCTCCTCTTCAGTCTGCACCCCATTCTAGCCTGACTTCTTAGCAATATTTCTCCCCTTAGAATGACTTCGGAATGCCCCATTCATTGGCTAGCAAATCAAAGTATTTAATGTCGAGAAACATCAGGGGGAAAAAAAAAAGCAAGCATATATGATGCTATGCTCAAGAATAGACCGCAGTGGAGATTTCACAAACGTGATCATTGAGGAGGAGGGAATGGCTCACCCCAAAAATGCATGTGCCATAAAGATAAGCCTGTTTATTATTGTTATTATGTTGTTGTTGTTGTTGTCTATTCATCAAAACATGCCTGTTTACAGAAGTTATTTTATCCTCTTATTTTTTTCCCCCCACTGAGAGAGGCTGATTGTGTGGGCTGGCAAGGCCAGTGGGGACTCACCAGGGCCAAGGTCAATGCCCAGGACAGCAGATCCAGGCCCTGAGGACTCCAGCAACACCACCCCAAATGTCCCCCCCTGGACCTATGGTTCTCCAGACCTCCATTGTCCCTGAGACAGAGGTCTTGGCATCCCACACTCACCCCCATGGGCTGCCTAGAGCTTGAGCCCATCAAGAAGAACCAACTGGGAAAGGAACAAATGGTCCATTAGGGCTTCTGGCTTTTCCCTCTGCAGGTGAAGGACAGAGACCAGCAAAGAACTGCGGTTGCTCAGATTAAGCGGAATATGAAACCTGAGACCCACCAGCCCCGCTGGGCCTGCCAGATGAGAAGTTTAAACCCAACCCAAACACCACCACTAACACCTGGACAACGCAGCGAAGCGCCCAGAGCAGGCCGGCCCCTCCTCTCGGAGCTCCCTTTGGTCACTACCACACCTGCCAGCCAGCGCCAGCCCCCTGTTGTTCAGCCAAGACCTCAGTTCTTTGAGCAGAAATACGCTCCCGAACATTGAATCAGCCCAGATGCCCAAGACAACCGCTTGGCGGTGGGGAGGGGCCCGGCAGGGCCTCGGCTCAGCCCAGGCTCTTTACTTTAACAAACTCCTTGAAGTCTGGGGCCTCGTCTGTCTTCTGCTGGATCAGGGCAGCCCCGTTGAGCTGGCAGCTGCAGAAGCGGATGTAGGGCTGCATGTGCGGCAGCTGGGCCGTCAGGATGTCGCCGATCATCTTCACAGGCATCTTCTCCCCAGACATCTTCTTGCGAACCCTCAGCGCTCTGCAGGGAAACAGGAGAATGAGCCCCCGCGCCTGCGCACACGGTCCGACGGCGACACGGCGCACTTCCGGTTGGCCAGGTACAGAATGTGCGTGAGGGGCACGAACCCCGGGGCCACTGAGGGGTTTGTCTATGTGGCAGAAAAGGAACAGGAAAAGGAATGAGTCTCGTGCTACAGAGAGATGTGACCGGAGCGTTTTTCTTTGGCATGATGACTGTTTGCTGGTTCTCGGGAATAAAAACTTTAAAAAGGGCTTTGCCAAACACGTCGGCATGAAAAACAACCTTCTCTCATAGAGAACTATGGAATTCTTTTTTTTAATAACTCAGACAGGGCCCCTGTGTCGATGTCTCACATTATAGACAATCTATGGTGAAGGCCCCAGCTGGTGTGGCCCCAGTACTGAGCCTGTTTTCAGGCCAGTGCCACCCAAGAAAAGCCAGTGTTGCCAGGGGACGTAGAGGACACGGAGGCTCATTTTCAGACTAAACAGACATGATTAAGATGGTAAATCAAGTCCACGGCCATGCTACCCTGAACAAGCCCAATCCTGTCTGATCTTGGAAGCGAAGCAGGGTCGGGCCTGGTTAGTACTTGGATGGCAGACCCCCTAGGAAGACCAGGGGCTGTAGGAATAAATAATTTAAAAAAATAAATAAGGGATTGTAAGCTGACAAGGTCTTTGCAATCTGTGAGGTCAACCTATGTTGCCTTGCCTAAAAAAAAAAGAAAGAAAGAAAGAAAAGATGGTAAATCAACTGCCACAGAAAAATAATCCCATTATGTTCACCAAAGCTAGGGATAAAGGATGTCTAAACCACCTGTGCTGCTCACTGCTTCTTTACTCTCGCTGATTTGAACTTGACCTGATTAAGAGGAGTTCTGGAGAGAGAAGCTTATCAATGTGATAATGGACCAATGGACCCAAAACTATATCCTGGAAGCTGAGAAGGGACAGCAGGGACTGGGAAGGGACAGCAGGACTGTGTGGGGCCCTGCTGTAGTCTGAGCGTTCAGGGCCATCAGAGCCAGGAATGTGCACCCACCCTCCCAACTCCAGTACACAAACCCCTAACACCAGCATCCAGCAGAGGGCATGACACTGAGCTTCCACACGACAAGGATGGCAGTGCCCTATGAGGGCAGGACCACAACACATGAGGCCATGCGTGTGTTCTGCCCACCTTAGTGATCACCAGTGGATGGATGGATGGATGGATGGATGGATGGATGGATGGATGGATGGATGGACGGACGGACAGACGGACGGGTGGGTGGATGGGTGGGTGGATGGATGGATGGATGGAAGGATGGATGGGTGGATGGATGGCACAGAATGGTATGCTATAAGATTTTAACGTAAGGATGGGAGGATGTCACTGTGACTTCCTTTGGCTGCCTTCATGTTCACAGGTAGGGCTATATAATTCCAAGGAGGCTCTGTAATCTTAGTATTAGGCTTTAAAAACTTCAGATCATTTTATTTTTTCTCTCCTACATTTTTAGTTTAGGAAAAAAAAATCCCTGAACTGGGCAAGCAAGCCAAGGAGAGAAACTTTAGGGACAATGAGTTATATGGTCTGGACACTTAGTGATTCCACCCCAAGCAGATGCCCTGGTGAAGAGAGGTGAGCATTGGCTACCTGGGGTGTGGGCAGTGGCAGCTTGGTACCCTCGGGATGGCCCAGTGGCCAGTGTCACCAGTGATGCTGGTGTGAAATATCTCCCTACATGTAGAAATTTGCTCAAGGGTGAAATCACCACTGATCTGGGGAGACGAGACCAAATAATCATGTTACAAATTTGTTGTGGATGGAAACAGGAAGAAATTCTGTCATTCCATCATTTTTCTATGAGGAGTAAAACATTCTTTCTACAAGGAAATAAAAGTACTTCCGCCACCACCCCTTTTTTTAAAAAATGGGGAGACAAGTAAAAGGGAAAAGAAGAAAGATCGCATGTAGGTAGACAGTGTCTGGGGGAAGCTAAACCGGTTCCTGAGTGCGGGAGGCCTGCACTTGCAGACTCAAGCTGTTCAACTAGGAGGCCGGCAGGCAGAGCTAAAACCAGGCCCCGCCTCTGACCAGGCACCTGTCAGGGTCCCTGTGAGTCTCCTTCTGGAATGTTCCACTGTGCAGGCAAGACAAACGAGGACCAGGCTTGAATGGGTTTGAACAGAGGGTGTCGCCAGGCCCGGGGGTCACACGTCAGTCGCTGCAGCTGCAGCTCTGCCCTTCGGTGAGCTGACGTGTAATCAATCTCAGAGAGGTTTACGGTACTGGAGGCCTCGCGTGATCAATCAGCTAATGAACATTTCGAAGAGCACTCCATGCTTGCTTAACGAAAGAGCGTTCCTGGCCCTCGAAAGCCCGCAGACCAAGTGGACGGTCAAAAGAGCTGTCATTCATTAATACGTCCTCTGAGTTGAAAGCCCTTTTTTTATATATATATATATATTACTTATTATCCCTGTTGACTTTTAGGGAAACTGAGGTACACAGAAATTGAATGACTCGACCAAAGCTAATAGGTGACAAAGGCAGCGCTTGAACCCAGGTGATCTGACTCCAGAGCCTGCAGTTTGTAAGCACCATGTTTGGGATGACAGGCCCAGTGCCCAGACTGCTCTGGGGCCCTGGCCTGTCCCTTCTCCACCTTGCCTGGACTTTTGTGTCTATTTTTAAACACTTTGTCTGCAACACTCCAGGTTTAGTACTTGCAGGTTTAAGGTCTAACTCACCCCCTTACCGTAGGTGACAAGGCAGTCTCTCCCCAAGGTGAGGGTGGGTGCTCAGCCCCTAACACCAGGGTCGCTGGGGCCCAGGCTCAGCACTCACTGTGGACCAGGCACCTGTGGCCTAAGAACCCCACGTGGTAGGCACCACGTCATCCCCATATTATGGATGAGGACACCGAGGCCGGGGGAACAGCAAGTGACTTGCCCAGAGACACACAGCTAGTGGGCAACAGCAGGCTACGAGCCTGAGTTTGACCCAGACCTATGCTCAGAAGCTTCTAAAGCACCCTCTTCAAGGACAATGAAAATACTTTCTCTAAAACCCCTGGAGTCATCTTTTGATAGTTGTCTTTCAGAACAAAGAAACGGCAGATGTTCCACATCCTCCTCACGTTTGCATTTCGGTACCTCCTCTGTCCATGCCTTGCCCACTCCTGCACGCGCTCAGGAAAGTAAGGACTTGAAATTGCCTTACAAGAACAATGCAGGGATCGCACTTAGGAAATAGCCACTTCTGGACGGTGTGAACACAGAGGTTAAGAGTGGGCCCCAGTTCGGGGGGGGGGGGGCAGTGCTTCGTTCCCAGGCCCAGGGGGTCGGTGGCCCTTCCTCCCAGCTTGCTGCATCACTGTGGACTTAGTCTGTGTTCTAGCAAGCGCTATTATAATGAAAGCCTGGTGGACGCGCATTTGAAAGGTTTTCTTAGAACTGGAAGGGACCTTTGTGATGATGTAATCTAATCCTTTCTGTTTATAGGTGGGAAAACTGAGGCTCAAGGAGGAAGGGCCGTGAGGTGGGCCCCACACCTAGATCTTCCGCCTCCTGGCCCAGTGCCTCTCCCTCGGCCTGCAGCTGCCTCTGAGAACTAAACCGGGAATAGAATACCAACGCTCCGGCCAGCTTCTCCCAGGACATCCCCAGGCACTGCTGCTGTGGTGGGCAGTGGAAGGTTCCAGCATTCTCCATCCACAGGAGCCAAGAATGCCTCGAGAGCCCAATATTTGCCTGTGGAGACCCAGGTCTGAGGGAAGGCGTGGGGGGGCTGCCCTACGCCCAGGATGGAGCCGGAACTGGCCAAGCTCTGGAAATTGGAGAAGGACAGGAAAAGCGGAACCCGGGGTACCTTGGCCGTGCACTCTCCACCAGGAAAATCTGGGACGTGTTTTGGAAAGCCTCCAAGCCAAAAGGAGCCATGGTGCTTGTGAGTGGAAATGAGCAAAAGAGGTGGAAAGAAAGACAGAGCTGCGCACACGAAGGGAGCACCAAGGGAGCACCAAAGAAGCACCAAAGAAGCACCAAAGAAGCACGAGGGGGCGCGCGGGGCGGAGGGGGCGTGGCGTGGGGCGGAGGGGCGTGGCGTGGGGCGGAGGGGCGTGGCGTGGGGCGGAGGGGCGTGGCGTGGGGCGGAGGGGCGTGGCGTGGGGCGGAGGGGGCGTGGCGTGGGGCGGAGGGGGCGTGGCGGGCGTGGCGGGGCGGGCCCTGCAGGGCGGGGGCGGGGCCGGGCAGCTCACTTCAGCAGCTTGACGTTGCACATGACCAGCTCCTTCCAGTTCACAAACATCGTGGCGCCCTCTTTCTCTGTCAGCAGCTCAGACTCCATCAGGGGTTTCTGAAAGATCTACAGATGCAGAAAACGAAGCAGTTCAGAAAGCAGTTAGCTTAAAACTCAAACACATGCACACACAGATCCGTTCAGAGCCATGGAACCAACCAGAGCACCTGCAGGGCTTTGCTGGGAGGCCGGAAGTAGAACGCCCCACCTTCCCGCAGTTTCTGAACCAGATGGCCCCTTTTCTGCCTGGGGGGAAGAAGAGGGGGCCAGAGCAGGAGGGGATCCCCATCAGATCTGCACTGTTTTGCAAGGAAGGCCAGGGAAGACAGGCCTTTACCCCACCAGGACAAAGCTGGGAGGCCTGGACAATGCCTCACAGCGTCTTACCTGTCCACGGTGAGGTCATGGACACAGTGGGAAATGGGGGGTGGAGGGAGCCTAAAAATGCACGTGGGGATGGGCGACTCTTTCATCCTCCCTGCAGTGTTGCTGCAGTCAAGCCTTGGGTATTCTGAGGGGAGCGGCTCCCGGCAGCCGGGCCCCCAACAGCCCTGGTGACAGACTCCATTGCTCTGTCCTCAGCCTGGGCTGGGCCCAGGACAGAGCCAGCCCCTGCTGGCCTGGCACAGGGTGGGCACGGCTCTGGGGAAGAAATGGGCTCGCCCAAGCTGCAGGCGTGTGCCTCTCCTGGAGGTTCTATAGGGATAGGACAGCCTATCTTTCAATAAACTTGGCTGCATGGGGTGGGGGTGGGGGGGTTTGTGGGGGTAGGCTGTCCCCCGGGAGCCCTATTCTTCATGAGTCCTTAAGCCGATGTTGAACCTGGCATATACCAGGCCACTGCACAAAGTTTCCATATCTAATGGGGTGATTCACACATCTTCCACATCCCGGACTGCATGATGGTCAAGTGTCTCGAGAAAGGGGCATCTTTTTTGAATTTGCACCAGTGCTCTCCGTGCATTAACAGTGGCCTTGTGGGCCAACACCCATTTTGCACCCTGTACTCCTTCAACACTGGGTGGCCGAATCACATCTTTCCTGGTCATTGAGACTCAGAGGAGATGGGTTCACAACTCTTAGGTGGTGAGGGGGCTGGCGTGTGGGGACGGGAGTCTCTCAACTACTACGGTACTTTTCAGATTGCAGAGTAACCCTGACATTCAGCTCTGCAAACACCCGTTTCCTGATACAGCCACTCCCCAGATATATGGACAAAGCCTTCTTGAAAAGCAGGGGCTCCCAACTCTGCATATTCCCATCCTTCTGGACAGGGCCCTTCAACAGCTCCTCAGGAGGAGACACAAAATGAGACACCCTCGGAGACAAGAGGTGCCCGGGAACCTGGGAGGAAACTTCTTCATTCTCAGCAACAGATTTCTCTCAGGATCAATATGTAGCACTAGGAATGACTCAAGACATCGGCCAGATGGCTGCCATTTTCAGATGCCAGCCCTGAAGGCCAGGGGAAGATGCGACTTGCTCTGTGGATCAACCAGTTGGTGGCTGAGCTGCAACTTTGCAGACAGCCTAGACTCCTAAGTCACAGTCCATGTGTCCCCACCCGTGCAACTCCTCCCTCATGTCCCTTGGCATGAGTGATCTCTGCCCCTCTGAACGTAGGACTCAGAGTTGGCCGAGGATGAGAATTTAACCATCTTTTCTTGGGTAAGAATCTCCAATGTGGTTTACCATCCGGGTGCTCCCCACACATCTGAAAAGTTCTCAGGCTCAGAATCAGGGCACAGTCCTCCTCGGCAGAGGCCCCCCCTTCTCTCCTCAGCCTCTGCCAGTGCCCCCCACCACCTGCAGGCACCCACAGCTGCTGTTACCTCTGTGACCAGCTGCAGGTCATTCACATAGTTCTCTTCTGTGACAATGA
This sequence comes from Eidolon dupreanum, assembly GCA_028627145.1. Taxonomy (NCBI): domain Eukaryota; kingdom Metazoa; phylum Chordata; class Mammalia; order Chiroptera; family Pteropodidae; genus Eidolon; species Eidolon dupreanum. The sequence continues at coordinate 4,945,683 of CM053507.1, forward strand.
GTTCATGGATGTATCCTTGTCGCTTTCTTTCAGTCGGGGTCAACATATCCAAGAGATGTAAGTCTGAACACCCTGGAAAACACAACCATTAGGACAGTTAGTCAAAGTCTGGGGGAATCTGTACAGCTTCACAGTGAAGATTCCCCCAGGACCTCATGGCTGCTGGACCCTGTGGTCTCACTCCAGTCTGGCAGTGTTGTGGGTTGAGTCATGTCCCCCAAAAAGAGATGTTCAAGTCCTAACCCCTGGTACCTGTGCATGTGACCTTACTTGGAAATAAGCCCTCTGCAGATATCACCAAATTAAGATGATATCATACTCAATTAGAGTGGGCCATAATCCAACATGACTTGTGTCCTTATGAGAAGATGAGACAGAGACAGACAAAAAGAACACCTTGTGATGACAGAGGCAGACACAAGCAAGATGCATCTACAAGCCCAAGAATGTCCAGGTGGCCAGCAGCCATCAGAAGCTAAGAGAAAGGCATGGGACAGATGCTTCCCTAAAGCCCTCAGGGGAACACAACCCTGCCAACACCTCAATTTTGTACTTCTCATCTCCAGGTCTGTGAGAAAATAAAGTCTTGTTGTCTTAGGCCACCCAGTTTGTGGTCATTTGTTACAGCAGCTCTAGCACACTAATACACACTAATACTCCTCCTTGGTCAAAACCATTGAGGTAACGTTAAGAGAGAAGGCTTTGTAACAATTGGCCAACATTTCATGAGGGCTCACGCCATGCCAGGCACAGTACAAAAAGCTTCACGTTGACAGCTGTGTTGAATGCTCACATGGGTACTACGAGCATCTCTGTTTTACAGGTGAGGAAGCAGAGGCTTAGGGAAGGTGACTCACACAAGATCTCTCAGCTAGGTGGTGGTGAAAACCAAGGATCGAACCCTGACATGCTGACTCCAGACACTGGGCTCAACCCTAGAACGCTGGTGCTGGGTCCAAGCGACAGGCGGGTAAAGGTCATCTTAAGGTTGGTTTTGGAGGACGTAGCGGCCATGCTGAGGCTCCCGATGGGCCTGGGGACCATCCAGTGCTGGGTGAACTCTCCTGGAGCAGGCTGCTACCCTACACCTGTGGCAGCTGAGCGGCCAACCTATAGGCAGAGGGGGAACCCCTCCAGCTGCAGACGGCCAGGCAGAAGGCCACTGCCATGGCCGAAGCCAAAGATGCTCCAGGGGATGGCTCTGTGACCTGAGACGAAGTGAGCTGGCGCCTCTGCTTGCTTAGCTGGTTATCTGGGGTTTCGTTCTTGGGTTATTGGCAGAGGCCGCCCTGTGACACAGGTACACTGGAATGCAGAGGAAAAGCTCAGTTTGGGGGACACCCCTCAGGCAAGCCCGGACCACCTCTTCCAGGCCAGTGGTCACCCCTTCCTTTTTATTGGGGATTCCTCATTTGATTGCAGAAATCAGATTCGTAGAACAGCCTGGGAGGTGTGCCGCATGGTGAGGAGATGGGAACACAGTCTCATTCACTTGTTTTTCTCATCCCTTCTCTACTCCACAAGGGGGTGCAATAGAGCACAGTGTGAAAACCCTCACTGGGACCAGCGGTTCTCAAAGTGTTTCCAGGACCAGCAGCATCAGCATCACTTCAGAAGGGTTAGAAGTGCAAACTATTAGGCCCCTGATGGATGGATTATCTGGAGTTGGGGCCTTGGAATCTGTGATTTAACAAGCTCTCCAAGTGATTATTTTGGGCACACTAAAGTTTGGACCATCAGGGGTTCCTCAGAGTTTCTATCTTGGACCATGAGGGGTTCCTCAGAGTTTCTATCTTACCCCAAGAGACTTATCTGGGCTCATGATTGGCCTAGTCTATATGCTAGGAGCTTCTGCAAGTAGAATGATCCCTCTAGGGCAAATGATGTCATAGACTTCTTGGCAAATGCTTCACTGAGCTAGAAATTAACTCTGAGCTGGGGCGCTTCCAGCCTTCCGTTGTGTCCCCTCCCCTGGCCAAATGTCCTTTTTGGAATGCTGCAGCTTCTCTTCCTGAGACAAGACAATCTCAGGACAGGCAGAGGGATGGCGGGAAGGCAGCGAGGACGAGCCATCATCATGTTAACACCCTCCGTGTCCCCCCACCTGAGGCCCCACTCAAAGCCACCGCAGTGTGGCCAAGCTACCATTCCACAGGACCACGAGCTGAGGATGGGCCTTCGCTCAGCTCTGCAGATGTATCTGGAACGGAGGCCCTCTGCAAAGCCACAAGCTTGGCCCAACTGTTCTCCCTGCCTCGGGGCGTTGGTTCTGTTTTATTAAAACAATTGCATCAACAATGAACTCTCAGGAAGGAAGCAAGTTGCGACTCCTCACTCTTTCCATTCAGCCGCCTCTGCCAAGGTGCCGCATGAGCTCTGGTTTATGGGACGCTGAGCAATGTTTCCAGTTTCCTTGGCTTTCGTTAGGAGAACCACCCAGGAAATATTCCTGAGCTGGGGAGGGACACATCTCGTTCCTGCCCTATTCTTACCAAACTTTCTTGTTAGGAGTGAGTCAAAGGACCCAGGACTAAGGCCGTTTCTTGTTAAGGGTGGAAGGCAGCCCTTCCATGGCCGGCTCATGTGAACTCCCGGAAGCAGATTCTCCCTGGGATTTCCAGGACGGTCCTCTCTGCGGGATTATCGGGACAGCAGTCGGTATAGAGCTGCAGTTGTAAAACGCGCCGGCACTGTGCGGTGATGTTTGCAGGGACAGAAACATCAGGCTAGTAGTAGACACTGGTTGGCCAGTCTTCTGAATGTCCCTTTAGGTCACAATTTCCTTTGGATAATTTGATAGATAGATGCTGGGAACGCTTGCCTCAGAAAACACATGCGCACGACGCATCAGACAGACACACACTTTTTGCACATAACTGTATGGCGTTCACAGTCCCTCTTCAAGCTTGTTCATGGATCTCACTCATTTATTCATTCGACAAATATTTACTGATGTCCTACCATGAGTCTGGCACTAACTGCTGGGTGCTGCAGATTCATGATGGAAAAGGAGATGCCTGCCTTCCAGAGTGTACAGCAAGGGGTGGTACTGCTGCCCCCAACCCCCCCTGCCCCCCCGCCCAGGCTGGGGGTGGTCTAGCCGTCCACTCTCCCGACGGCGGAGGTGCTGCTGCCCCACCACACACAGGCTAAAGGTGGTACTGCACCCTGCCCCGACCCCAGGCTGAGAATGGATTCTTGGTTGTCACAGTGACTATCAGTAATTCCTGGAATTTGGTGAGCTGGACCAGGACTGCCAGATGACCTTGCATAACACAGGACAGAGAAGTGTCTACTCCAGGCGTCAATAGCAACCCACATTACTAGAAACTGACAACTCAACCAGACCAGGATTAGACGCTGCAGCAAGGATGGTGCCAGTGATCAGAGGACACCTTAGAAGAACTGAGGAATCGGAAACAAGGACCTGTGAGGAAAGACGACAGGAAGTGGCTTGCTTTGGATTTCAGAAGTTCTTCTGAGGAGTCTTCAAGTCTTATCTGGCAGTTTTGAAGACGCTCAGAGCCAGAGCAAAAGCCCAGGGTGGATTCAGAATCCCAGGTACTGGAGCCGGTTCAGGGTGAATCGGAGGTCTACTGCTTACGGTGGGTCTGGGGCAGGAGCGGCCTGCATGGCCTCCCACGCCGGGCAGCTCTGACCTTCTGGTTACCCACCCAGCAGGCCTGAGCCGGAGCTGGTGGAGCTGAGACGTCTGGGGGGCCGGTGCTGAGTGAGTCTGGGCTGCTTGTCACAACAAATTCCACCCCACGCAGGTCCACCTTCCAGTCTGCCTGGAGACAGGCAAGATGGCCCAGCCGGCCTCTCCAGGACTCAGACACAATGAAAAGCAAAGATTCTGTGGAGAGATTCGTCTTAGCATTATGTGCCAACGACGTTGGCTTGGGACCATTTTTCCAGCTACTGAACTGACCCATAGGATGCCGTTTTTAAAATTCTTGCTGGTAAGTGCCAGACCAAGAGAACCTTCAGAGACTGGAAATAGGCACTTTGAACTCAAAAATATCCTCCTTTTGAAAATTTAATATTCTGAAAAACAAGAGAGTTTTCAAAACTCCATTATTCAGAGCAGGGGACGTGGAAAAGACATTTCAAATAAAAGTTTTCTTTAGGGGTGGAGGCACATGGCCCTCCTCTCCTTTGGGAACCAGGATCAACGTGGTTTGCTGGCTGCCCTTCCCGGTGAAAAACGAGAGGATAGAGTACAGCAAATAACTTTTCATCTTGGTGTGAAGGGATTCTTATAACTCACTGTAACCCACTCACAGCTGAGATAATATTGCAAATGACTCCAGGCAGTTCAAAATGAACCCCAATTATAGCCCACACAAGATTCCTAATCCCTTATAATTTCATATACTTAGACACATTTACAAAATGGAGAGAGTACGTCTGAATTTGAGTCTGAGGTACTGGAGAAAAGTATGGGAAAATCTTACCCAAAAGGCCATCCTGTCCCTTCAATGAGACAATGTTCATATGCACAGCATAATCTTAAAAAATTGCTCGATTACAAAAGTAATACATGAATGCATGCTCCCTATATTAAAGAATATAGAAGTATTTAGGGTAAAAAGTGAGTGTCTCCTCTCTCCAACCCCCTCCACCATTCTTTCTTTCCCAAAAAGGACCATAATTTTGAAAACCAAGCCAGCCCCACAGCAGGCTGGCCACTGAGCAAAGCAAATAAACAGGCCTTGTTCTTATTACGAAAGGGCCAAAATATACAATAAGTTGGTCAGTAAATATTTGTTAAGTTCCTATGAAGTCCAAGGGACACAGAAATGAGCAAGATAATGTCCTCGTCCTGAAGCAAACTCACAGCCCTCGAGGAGACGCGATAGGAAAATAAAATATGAAATAGCAAGCAATAAAGCGCTTCTGTGAGCCGGGCCGATGGCAGGGACTTGCAGGGCTCAGGAAAGCAGATGCTCTTTATCCCAAGGGAGGAAGTTCCTGCAGGGAGGTCCTGCTCGTGCTGGGTTTCCATAAGGGCTGGCGGACAGGCCTTATGTTGGGGGTGTGGGGGCCAGCACCCGGGCAAATGCAGAGATGCTGTAGGAGATAAGGTGAGAAGCAGATTACAGAGGCCAGGTCGCCAGAGGGACCGGAGGAGAGAGCTGGGTACCAACCAGCATATTTTCCCCTATTGAAGGGAAAGGATATACTGACATCTCTGGGGACATTGAGCCCCAATCTTCTGGCTAAATGGCCGCGGGTCAGCAGGATACTGGGCTACCTGGGCTCTTGGAGCTCCCACCTGAACTGATAGCTTCTCCAGGGTCGGCCTTACTATAGCCACAAGGCCCCTGGTCGCTCCTGCCAGGTGAGCCCATGTTCTCCTAGAACATGAATCGAATTGTGCTGCCCTCAACCTTCTGGGCAGACTGGCCTGCATGGGTGGCCTGTCTTTCAGGAAAGGTAGGTGAGGCCCACAGCAGATGTGACATAAAGATGTTCTGTGGTCGAAGCACTCCACAGCCGCTGTCCGGAACCCACCCGTTCTCCCGCCGTGGGCTTGTGTGTTCCCGCTGGGACAGCGACGGTGCTTGGGGCTGAGATTTGGTGACAAAGGAGGCAGGATGGGCTCTTGGCCTTCGGGAGCCTTGGTCTACCGGAGGTCCAGGCGTTCCAGCCAAGTCACAGGGACATCGCTGAGGGCACTTCTGCACGCCGTTAACAGTCCTTGAGACCTCAGAGCTGCAAATCCCTAAGCCTGGATTTTTATGGGGTCTCGAGAAGCTGGGTAGGCTCACAGGCCTGTGGAATGCCATCTGAGGGTACCAAAGGCCCCCTGTGCCTATAACCAGGTGAGCCCAGGCACCTCGTTCCCTGAGGCTGGCGGGTCTCCACTCAGCTGCATTCGGTCGTGACCCAGAAGCTTAAAAATGCCAGTGTGGCTTCCAGATGAATTTTCTCTCAGGAAGAATCCATTCTCCATGGGCTGTCGGGCAGCTGACTGGCTCTGAGAGGTGGTGGAAATCAGATTATTCAGGGTTAAGTGTTCTCTTTAGTTTCCATAAATATGAATGTTGGTCATTTATTTTGTGGAAGGCATATCATTCGTGGCTTTATAATTGACACTGGAATTCCTGGTGTGGCTTCGAGTGCCTTCAGTATGCATTTGTGAGCTCCTTCCTGGCCCCGTTTATGTCTCCACCCGTTTCCCTTTCTTCCTGCGTGTCTGCTTTCCAAGTGCACCATCCTGCAGTATTTTAGGTACCTTTGGTAGCAGTTATAAACAAATCTTTTGGGTACACAAGGTAGATTGGGGTGTGCAAACATTTTTATTGGAATACAAGGAAGGAGGCAGAAGTCTTGACTGGAGGGATCCGGGAATACTTTGCAGAACAGGAGGGGCTGGAGCTGGACTTCCTCCGGCCACTGGCAGGCTGGGCGGGTAGTAGTGTGGGACCCAAGCGGAGGGAGCATCCCAGGAGAGGGGGGTAGGAGAGGAGCGCCTGGAGGCCAGGAGATGGGTGAGGAAGAGGGGAGCACATGCTGTGGCTACACGTGTGGTCAAAAACGGCTGCTGCGATAAATCACAAATTCCTACCTGGCCAGGTGTGGTGGGTCATCACGCACCGGACCCATCGCTTCTTAAGTGGAAGTTTCTGAGCTAGCTGTGCCCATTATCCAGGTGGGCACACCTTAGAAACGCCAGAAGTGGTACCCCTTGAGGGCATACCTCCCCTCGGGAGAGCGCATGATCATATTAACTAGGCTGTAATTCAATCACCGCCTGGCTTTCTCCTACCTCCCCGTCATCTTCCTTATGGTCTTTCCCTAATTTCAAATGTGTAAAAGAAGCTACAAAACTGTCATTCACCAAAGCATTTGAGAACTTCTTCCTGGAAACGCCCATTAGTTTGGGCTCAAATAGACCCATAAGTATTCTCCACAGGCTTCTCATGTCCACACGGAGAGCTAGGAGAGTTACTCTCGAATGCCACCAGATTCCATGTACTGTATGAACGCGAACTCGTGGGATCCTCACCAGTAATCCCACCTGGAAGCTATTGCTGTCATTCCCCATTGAACAGACAAGGAAACTGAGACACAGAGAAGTAACGTGCCAAAGCCTCAGTTATAAATGGCAGAGGGTGTCCGCCCCCAGACTTTCTCCTCTTAACCACATGTCTCTTGCCTTTCCGGAAAGGTGAGGTATTAGTCAGCTCACGCTGCTGTAACAAAGTTCCACACATGGGGTGGCTTAGACAACAGAAAGTTACTGTCTCAGTTCTGGAGGCTGGAAGTCCAAGATCAAGGTGCTGGCAGGCCTGGTTTCTTCTGAGGCCTGTCCCCTTGGCTGGCAGATGGTCCCTTCTCTCTGTCCTCACACGCCCTTCCTTCCACACGTACCTCTTTGTGCTCAGATCTCTTATGAGGACACTGGTCAGACCGGGTGAGGGCCCACGCTAACAGCCTCCTTCTAACTTCATCGCCCCTTTGAAGGCCTTGTCTCCAAGTACAGTCGCATTCCGAGGTACTCAGGGCAAAGCTGGGGGTAACGGCTTCGGCATATGAATGCTAGGGGACACAGTTTCAGCCCCGCACAGGAGGGGAAGTACAGTCGAGGAGGCTACGAACACCGGAGTGAGGTGGCTGTATTTCCATCTTGGGTTGCAGAGCCAGGGCCGGCCATGGCTGTATTTTGCGAGGGCGGAGGAGGGCCTGGCCCTTGAGTTCAGCTGCATGTCAGAATCACCTAAGGAACTTCTAAAAAGCCTAGTGTCCCTACTGTACCCCAGGCCGATCAAATCAGACGGGCCCAGGTGCGACCCAGGCATCCATAATTTGTGACGCTTCCTGATGTTTCCCACGTGCGACCGAGAGTGAGGACCTCTCCATCGGAAGGTGGGCAGCACACCTGGCATGAGCAGCGAGCGATCATCGGAATTCACACCCGTGCGGGCGCACGCAGCGCGAGGCTGCCACCACAGGTGAACGGGATCCCGCCTAAGGCAGGTCACCCGAGCGATTGGTTCGAAGGGGTGTGAAGGCCGTAATCACAGAATCCTGTCCCCCTGCGGCCACCCACGGCCCGCAGCCCAGAGAACCTCTGACGTTCTCTTCCTGGAGGCCACACTGCCACCACCTGACCCTCAACTCTAGGGTCAGAGCTTAAAAGGTCACTTCACTCAACGCCCTCGTTTTATGCGTGGGACGACGGAGTCCAGAGGTGTACGGTGACTTCCCCTATCAAAAGTAGAACCTTCGCTCGTGATGTCCTGGGAAATAGAGGATCCCAAGGAAACCAGCAGCTTTTCAAAGGGTGGGCCTGCGGGTTGGTCCGTACTCATTTCTTTCCAGGTACACTCCTGCAAGACCCGGCTGAGAGAACGCTGCTGTCCTTGGAGCCTGAGGCCATCGGGGGCAGTAAGGGGTGGCCAGGCTGGGTCAAGGTCACCAGGCCTGGGCAACCGAGAGAGGCAGGTGTCTTTTGCATACCAATGAGACTTTCTTCCCAAGGGTCTAAGGACAGCCTGGTCCCCTGGGGTGTCTTCTAACTTGGCAATTGACCTGCTGGAGCACAAGGGACAGCCCGAGCCTGAGACACCGCCTGCTCACACTCGGCCACCGCACAGACGTGCTCAGGCCCTGAAGCTTCCACGGAACTTCAGACAGAAAACCAAATACATGGACGCATCACGCGTGGGGTGGTTCGTAAGTTCACGTCCTGTCCCGGGGGCTCCTCACGTGAATCTATCTTGTAAACAACAGTGCCTTCTCACCACGGGTCTCTTCGGGGGTCAGGGCCACACACAGCAGGGGAGACTGGACACTGTGATGTGTCTTTTTGCAGCCCCGTTGGGGAGGAAGGAGAAAGTCCATGGGACAATGGGCGGTTAACAGGACCACCCACCACAGACGCTTCCTGAGCCACCGCCGTGAGGAGGCACGCTGGGCGACAGGTGGCCACGTGAGGTGGATGTCGCCCTCCAATTTATAATCTAATAGGGAGACTGGGCGTCATGTAATAATAAACGACACAAGGGGAGGTGCCTCACTATTTATTAGCGCTGTGGTTGCTGGTCCTGATAGAATGTGGCCTTGTCCTCAGGGAGCCCACAGTCTAATTAGGGCACTAAAGAGTGTCTCTGTGTCCGTGCACTGGTCTGTCCACTCGCGTTTATTTATGGCAGGTAACTGGGACTTTGGCAAGGAGTTGGGTCAGGGCGGTCAACGGGTCTGTCCAGATGGCAACGAACGGGGGAGGGGTGAGGGTGGGCGCGGAGGGGACAGGCGGAGTGAGGGCCCGCCGGCGGCTCCCGCTTGCCGCAGGAATCCTGGGGAGGCGGTGGGGAGGCTGGTGACAGAGGAGGGCCTGGCTGGGTCAGACCCGACAGGCAGGGCGACACGGGTCCGTGCACCATCTCCCCCTGGACGCACACGTACGCGAAGCCCTGGGAGGAAGACGAGGCTCTGGGGCGGGGGGGGAGGGTGAGTCGTGGCCCCCAAAGTGGGGAAAAGGCCCCATGTCCATGCCGTCTGCTCACCCTCACTTCCTCCCCAGCGTGGGTCCCGGCTGCCACAGGGAGGCCCGACCAGTGGTTCAAGTGCACTTTTCCATCACGTGGTTTAGAGGTCAAAGGAGACAGGTTTCAAGAGGGCCAGTGAAGTCCACTGGGGCAACAAACGCCGAGACTTTTGTTGAGGGTCATCGCAGTGACTCGAAGGCTGGCCAGGGGGCTGGAGGCCATTTCTGCAAGGGGCCCCGCCTGGGACTTCGCCTCCTCACGCATCGGCCTCCCCTCCTGCAAGCTACAGAGAGGCCCATGGCCCCTGCATCTGCCACATGTTTTGATGCTGGAAACGGCAAGGTTTTTAGGTGACAGTAGCCATCTATTGGTGGTCCCGTCAGCAACTCAGAAAGGACGGCCCTGGGTGAGAAGGCTTCCGTGGGGAAGTGAAGGATGGGCTGTGCTAACGATTGTGCACAAACAGGTATGAATGAGGAGAGGGAAGGAGAGGGGGCTGCCGGTGGCAGGAGAAGGGAGCAATTCAAGCAGGACCTTGCCGACCGACTACCAGATTTAGGTCTTTATCCCATGGGGACCGGGATCTTCCTGGATAATTTTAAGCGGAAGCGGTTGGGTTTGAAAAGAGCTCTCTGCCCTTGGTGAGAGAGGAGAGTGCGGAGCAGAGACCAGCTGGAAGGCTGGTCCGTCCTGACCGGGGAGGCAGAAGAAACGTCTTCACCTCAGGGCCTTTGCACGTGCTGTCCTGTCCGGGACTTAGAACCCTCTTCCCCTTAATCTTCACACACAGATGCCCTCTCTGCAGTCAGATCTCCACTCCCATGTCACCTCTCCAGAGAGGCCTTCCTGAGGTGGGGAGGGGGGCCACCCCCTCGGGCACAGCCCTGACCCTGTCTCATTTTCATCCACCACTAGTGGAAATGACTCTGCTTCTGTCTCCTGGTGGTCTCCCTCGGCTCCCACGAGTCTCAGGAGAGCAGATGGCTTGTCTGCCCCGACTGTCGAGCACAGCCCTAGAGCCTAGTCCTGGATTTCTTAGCCACAACTCTCAAACTCCCAGGAAAAAGAGCTGCTTGCTGGGGGAACACGGGCCCCTCCTGGACACATAGGTGATTCCAAGTCCTTGACAGAGCGTGGGGACGGTGTGGGGGAGCAGGAGAGAGCTGGCAGAGGTACGTCTGCCCCTTGAGGATGGGATGGGGTAAAGGTTCCTACCACCAGCCACATGAGTGGACGGCCGTGACTGAGGATTCTGATGTAGGGGCCTTCCCACGGGGGCCTCGGAACTCCAAGGTGACGCCCCAGAGAGGAGAGGGGGCCTCCTGGCTTTGCCCCCTCTGCTGGGGCAGACTGCAGGGCTCACAGGCGGCTGGAGGTCTGGCAAACAGAGCAGAGGCGTCCGAGGCCCAGAGCTCTGGACCTTGGGAGGCGTCTCAGAGTGGACACAGCAGGGCAGGCGAGAATGAGCCTCCCAGCCTCTAAGGATGCTGGGTTGGCTGCTCCGGAGACAGCGCTTCGGGGAAGCACCCCCTAGTGACACACGTCCCTCATCCAAGCTGCGTGGTTGCTTTAAAAAGAAAACAAAAGCGAGCTTCTGGCACGCTGGGGGCTGAACGTTCTAGTCTTTGCTGGCAAGAGAACACAAGGCCACAGAACGCAGTGATGAGAAAGGGCCCAGTGAGTCAATGCATCTGTGATAGGTTTATTGTGGGGCGCTGCACGGGCTTGCCAGCCCCGTCCACAGACATGACATTTAAAAGGCCGGCACATTCCCTTTGCTCTGTCGGCCTCCCCCACCGCCAGCCCTGTGAAACGCGGGGCACTTTCTCCCCATCCGCCAAGACTCCATGGCCGCAAGTCCAGAATGTCACTGCGTGTTTTAGGGAGCACGGAAAGGTGTGTGGAAACGCTGCCTGCTTTGACGCAGGTGGGCTTCCTGCTAACAGAGAAGAGGGGGCCTTGCCTTGTGCACAAATGAATGGGATGTCCGAAGGTTTTAAGGGAAGCTGTCCAATCTCTTCTCTCTGAAACCCCTCATCTGCAAAAGCCCGTTTTTGAAGAGTCCTAAAATGCACACGACCCACGTGCTGTCTGGGTTTAACGCAAGAAAGCAGGAAGTCAGTTAAGTGGATTCCGTCATGCTCACCGACCAAGCACAAACGTCTTTTCTCTCCAGCAACACCAACGACAAGGCTAATACCTATCGGGGGCTTGCTATCTGCTAGGTGTTATTATTATATCGTCACACGTGAACGAGGCCACTGAAGCATCAAGAGGTTAAGCGACTTGCCCATGAACACATACCTAGTAAGTGGCAGAGCTGGGGCTTGAACCCCGGCTCCAAACGCCATCTCGTTTTGCCTCCTGGCCTCAGTGAGGGCCCAGCATACAGTCATTTCCTTCTCCTGTCCTCCACTGCCTACCTTCCTCTAGGAAAATAAAATTTCTAAGAGAATGGAGTCAAACACGGCGCTGAGCTTGTAGAGAAGCTGAGTTGTTATGTCCAGCATCGTGTTTTTCTGGCAGAGGCGGGAATGAAAATGGAGAAGCTGAAGCAGCAGCTGTTCTTAGGTTGGCACGGAGCAAGGGCATCCGGCAAGCCTGCGTCTTTGGAAAACCCGCCTGCAGCTGGGGTGAGAGGGACGAAAGGCGGGGGGGGGGGGCACCCTGCGCCTTGAGCGTGTGCATCGAGAAGGTGCAAGGACGTGCTGGAGCCTCACCTCACGCCCTCGGCAACCCCAGCGGAAGCGACGAGGAACCCACACTCCCTCTTGGCACGAATACAGTCACCGATGATGGGGAGGTGGTGGCGCCGTGGCCCCCGCACGGACGGGGCTGCTCTTCGCAAACGGTACGAGGTGAAAGGGGACAGGCCAGGGAGGCTGGGCGCGGGCTGCCTTTGAGCACGTCACTGAGCCCCCGGACCCTGCGTGCTCCCAGCTACCCAAGGCAGGGCTGGTGCCCGATGCTCTCCGAGATCTCAACTCCATCAAACAATCCGCGGGGAACACCTCTCTCCGCTCCCCGGTGGGGCCTGGAGGCCACAAAGAGCATCAGGTGCGTGCCTGTGTGTGACACAGACCGAGAGGAGAAGGCGCAGCACGGGACATGAGAATCAAGCCGTTCAAGGCCGTGAGTGAAACGGCTTCCTCGATGAAAAATGGCAGATCAAAGATGCCTTTCCCACATGGAGGCAACCGAAGTGTCCTACGATAGATGACTGGCTAAAGAAGCTGTGATCCATGTATACAATGGAATATTACCCGAGATAACCATGCTAAGCAAAATCAGCCAGACAGAAAAAGTTGAAAATCACATGGTATCACTAATATGTGGGATATAAACCTAAAAGCAACAAATGAACAAAGACTCATGGACATGGACAACAGAGGGGAGGGGGAGAGGGCAGGGGGCAGGTGGATGGGGTAAAAGGGGTCAAATATGTGGTGACAAAAAGAAATCTAACTCTGGGAGGTGAACACACCGTATAAATATATATATGCCTTACTATTAAAGTGTACAGCTGAAACTTACTAGATTTCGTTAACCACTGTCACCATAACAAAGTAAATAAATATTAAGAAACATTTTTTTTTTTAAATGCTTTTCCTCTCATGAGTCAGTTAGAAGAAACAACATTAAGAGAAGGATCCATCTGACATGATGGGCTAAGTCAAAGGAAGGGACACTTTCTCTTTTGAGGCTTGCGACATCGCTCTGACACCATGTGCCAAGCAGATGTGGAAACGGCAGCTGTCCGCCTCTGACAGCATCTTCTACAGAGTGATATTTATCTGCCTGCTGGCTCTACCGCAGCCTCACCATTCAACCTACTGTTACCAAGCTAGAGACGTAGGAGTTGACGTCGCCTGTAAATCACTGGCGCACGTCTCTCTCTCTCTCTCTCTCTCTCACACACACACACACACACACACACACACAGCCTGTTAACAACATAAAGCAACGTGGTAGCTTAACAGCAAGTTCAACTGACAATTTTATAGCCGATCCTAATTTTTTTACAAACAAAATCTTAAATTTTTGTGACTCAAGTTATATCATTTAAAAATGCCTTGGAGGAGTTTCCCATTTTAAAGGCTGGACCTTCCTGAGAGGCGATGGAAACCTTTGATATGGAATAACTGCATGCCAGGGAATGTTCCAGAAGTCTGGTATGAGTTTTCTTAAAGAAAAGCCCAAGAAAATGTGGGCTGAAGTGAAATACTCACATAGAGCTATCGTGATCTTTGATCTTATTATGTTTCCCTATCCTACCAGATCCAAAAAAATCAGATTTTGAAGAAGGGATTATTTTTCTTTCTGTGCATTTTGGGACTGCTGGCATTCAGTGTCGTTTCCATAAAAATGCTCTTGGGTATTTTTGGAACTAAAAAGAATGAATAGAATTAACTTATAATTCTTGCTAGAAGGAAAAAATGAATATTCACTTTCAGAAACGACTTTCGATTTGCCAGAAGCGGGACGGACGGTGACTGTGAGGCCTGTCCCCCAGCTGAGAGCCGGGTGGCTGCTTCTCCCTCCCCGTGCTGGAGGGGGGACCTGGCTCAGATGGTGACGGCGACGCCCTGGTATCCCCGCTCCTCCACCTCCCACAGAGCCCAGACGAGCCCGAGACCCCAGGAGCAGCCCATTCCGAGGGCATGCAGCTGGGGGGAAGCTCGCATCTCCAGGGAGAGGAAACTGGGGACATCTCGGTCTCTGAGGGTGACGCAGCACGTGCCACAAACTGGAACTCTGGAGCTGTCTTCACCTTCGTTAATCACATGACCCACTCCTTCGACGGGCATTTTTAAGCACCTAACCTGCTGTGTGCCAGGTGATCCCACTGTATTAGGTCGAACCACGTGAAATTGTGGTTTTATAGGTAAGAGACAGGAATACAGGCAATTTCCTATGGTTAAACCTACTGCTACTCCGGAGACGTTCCTGAGCTAGTGTTACTAGGGTTCCCCCTGACGGCATCACAGAAGGCACAGCGAGCCCAGTCGCCATTTGCCGTGGGCATCCGGGCCCGCCTGGTTCTTGCAGAGGCTGGATACCAGTTTCCACCACACACCGACGGCGTAATGCTCTGCAACTTTAGAGGAATGGATCCTTATTTTAGGTCAGCTTCTTCCGGACACCCTCTGATGCAGAGGCAGGCTGGGGCTGGGGCCCCGGGGCCCCCTGCTCCTTTCCTGTGCTCCCTGGGCCCTGCTCTGCAGTATGGAGAGGCGGCCGGCCTTAGGAAAGCAATTCCAAACGGCAAAGGGGAGGCGAACTCATGTGTTCTCTTCTTGTCCACAGGCCACTGGAGTAAAATGGTACCCGAAGTTCAGTGGCAAAGGTGCTCACACAGACGAGCCAACGTTCAAAAAAAAAAGAAAAACCCACCAAAAATCCCCCAAAACACTGATGTCTTTAAACTCTGTGGCCAAAGAAGATAGCCCAGTAGCCCTTCACTAATTTAATTCAAAGTTAGGATGCTTGCTCTCCATTGCGTTCAACATTTTGTTAACCAGATTCTCTGGTTAAACATGATGGTCATTTAATCTCACGCCAAATTGCCCAGTGTGAGGAATAACCAAGAAGATCAAGTTTCATACAGGAAACCAAGGTTCTGGGACACTTTTCACGCTACAGATGTCTGGTGTGCACTCACTAAATGATTACATCTGCTCAACAGTAGTTTCCAGAACCACCTCAGCAGCCTCCGACAGGGCAACCTTTGGCCACGAGCAACCTGGTGAACATCGACCACAGGTCCTCAGCCTTGGTACTGGCTGGTGACCTCTGGGGCCGGAGAAGTGTTTGCTGTGGGGGACGGTCTTTGGCACTGCCGGACGTTGAGCAGCACTTCCTGCCTCTCCTCACCGGATGCCCGCAGCCTTACTGTCCGGTTGCGAGGCACTGACTAGGCCTGATGGCTCTTCTACAAGCAAACGCAAGCTGAATGATCCGGGAGGGGGAAGAGCGGTTTCCTGGGGGCAGGACCCGGGTCAGCTTCTCCAGCCCAGAGGAATGATCTATAGAGAGGGTACTATCGAGTGAAAGAGTTATACAGAGTATTAGGGCATATTACCCACCTTGACAATTGTATCCCTTCCAGACAAACTCAAGGCTGAAGAAACCCTGGCTTATCCAGGTAAAGAGGTCTCGGGCAAGAGATGGGCTTCTGGCCACGGTCATTGCTCCACAAGGGAGAGGGTCGGGGAAACAGTGACAGAGATCTCTCTACCCACCTCTGGGCCTTTGCATGACACCTCTGCCTAGAATAGCCACTTCTCTTCCCAGCTTCATCCGGAGCCTAGTTATCCTTCAGGTCTGAGCAGAAATATCACTTTCTCCTAAAAGGGCTCTGGTCTCTCCCTGACACCACCCTCCCTGCTCAGTGAGCCCTGCGCACAACTTCCCACCTTAACTCACACGCACCACACGTTGGTACATACTGCAACTCTGGTTTTCTGCTGGTTCCCCCCATTCCACGCAAACCCTATGAGGGCAGGGACCCTGTCCCTACTGGCTGAGCAGCACGCTCACCCCAGAACCCTGCCAAGTGTCCACAGCTGTGGCTCTCTCCCCCCAAATATTTCCTGTATTCCACTGAATGGCAGGGGAGGGCCAATGGTGACGTTCGTGCGTGGAAATCAAGCACATGGTCATCGCATCAAAGAGTTTCATCAATGTGTGCAATGGATCACCGTTGCCAAGGCGACAGGATTGGAGTGTGCGAGGTAGAACAGGAGGCGACAAGGACGGAAGGGGTGAAGGTTTCCATCTTCACCCACATATGTTTTAGATGTTCGGCAGACCCTTATTTATGATACACCTTTTAGACGAATGTTTTGTACCCTGAGTCAAATCACATACCTGTCAGTGTATCAATAATATTATACCAAAAGCCCAATGAGATAGTTAACCGCCAAGCTGGGTGACAGTTCTGTTCTTCAAACCCAGTATCCTAAGGGGACGATAGTTTACGTCTTGATCAGGGAGGGTGGGTAGCAAGGTGAGAGGGAGGGCCGTTCAGAGAAGACTCCGTGAGGGCGTCATGACGTCTGCGTTTCAGAGAGCCCGGGTCGTGATCAGCACGGGGGCAGCAGGCCACCTCTTGACATCTAATCTGTGGTTCCCCATCGCCACTGCCAGGTTCCAACATCAAGAACACAGAGACATTTCCGTCTAACTTTTATATGAAGAATTTAATTATCTATACACGTAACTAATTCAAAAGGCTGTATTACAGTTGTTAAAGCCGCAGGTTTATATATTTATATATTTTACATTCGTATCCATGAAAACGCCGAAGCGCGCGCGCGAACCGGGTGGAGCAGCCCCCGTTCCCGGCACCCGTGAGTGGCGGGGACCGCTACACAACTGCCAGCACGGGGTCTCCAAAGGCAGAGACATGGAAACAGAAGGTCACCACAGGTGAAAAACTCATTAGTAGAACTGCCGGATTGTGCGCGAGGCTTCCCCCACCCCGTTTCCTGTGCTGTCAGCGACGGGCGTTTTTATTGAGAGCTTCCAACGAGTGTTTAAAAGACAAACATGGCTTCAGCTACAACACGTCTAACACATAAACGGACCGTGAGCTCCATTTCATATTAATCTGCAGAAATTCCACAGTCTAGTTAAAAAATGTAAACATTGAAAATTAATTGCAGGGAGACTTCTATACATTCTTTCTTGTCAAGAAAATTACTTGTTCAAAATATGTCATTCCATGAAAAGTAACTGGAATAAAACTTCATGTAACAGAGACTAAACAAGAGATTGTAGATATTGTTGATCGTAACAACCTCGATGGTGTTGTCTACTGATTTATGGCATGAAAACACGCAAAATTAAAAACCCAAAACAGAAAACACCAACTCAACCAGATAAATCTGAGACTGAACAAAAACACAGGTGCTTTCTCACGTGGCTACAAGGTCACTGTGCAAAATAAAATTAACGTGGTGTGATTAGGGCATCGTACAAGGTAATAGCGTTTGCCATGGAAGGAACTAATTTCTTATGTACAGGATGTATTGTTACATGCTCAACAAGGTACATCTGAAACACACAAACAGGCACAAAACACCTTCTGTTTAATTGGGCTCGTTCTACAAGTCTTTAAAACAGATAAACTGCACTCCTCTGTTACTTCCACAGTAGGGGGAAAATCCAAACTACACAATTGAGTTGGTAATACTGGGTAAAATGAAAAAATACATCAAGTCTCAGATTTATGGACATTTGGAACATTTTAATAGCACATGCAGCATTCCTTGATAGTGGGTCTTTTTGCAAAACCAAAATAGCAAAGAAGTAATTTATTTATTTATTTTATTAAAAGGCTAAAATATATATTTAAAAATAATTTTAAAACTATTGAAAGCACCTGTGCAAAGGTGGGGGGAAGTCAATTTGAGTCACTAGGAAAGCCACAAAAGGACCCACTACCCTGTGTATTTTTGTAATTTTTGCTTCTGTCTCTGCAAGTAATAACTCAACATTGCCATCACATGCGACTAAGGTAAAATGAGGTAAACTGCTCTGCAGTGAGTTCTTCTACTCAGAAGGCAGTAGGTGATCATGCTGGAAGTCACATGATCAAGGCTGCATCTCCCATCATCCCTCTGGGCAGTGATATGGGATAGTGGGTCTCTTTGAGGACTTTCAAGCCTGAGGGGGGGATGGACAACATATGATTCCTAGAAAAAGGAGGAAAACAACACATAAGCAAAACAAAACATGAGCAAAATTCAAGCTAGGAAAATGAGTCGGGCATGTAAAAACAGCATGGTGCCAAAATGATTCAAAAAAAAAAAAAAAGAGGAAAGAGGGGAGGGGAGGGAGGGGACATGCTACAGAAGGAATGAAAAAAAAAAGAAAAAAAAAAAAGAAAAAAAAAAACAACCCCACGAGATAAAGTCTTGCATTACAGAAGGTCTTCAAAGAGACTGGTGCGAATGCAGCAACGGTCTAGCTTTACGTTCTGCAAACAGCTCGGCAGAATCAGAGCAACGCTGCATGTTTCACCGTGAGATACCAGAGAGGAGAGGCGGCAGGGCCCCGGGCACTTACATTGCTGGCTTGGGTCCATGTCTGTGGTCAGCTTCACATAATTGGACGGGAAGAGCCCCACTTGTCCATTGACTTCTCCTTTCCACCAGTCGGGGTCCTCCTTGTTGAGGACGTTGATGATCTGGCCCTTGCTGAAGGCCAGTTCGTCATCGTTCTGGGCGGTGTAATCGTACATCCCGATCACCTGGCACACTGCAGGAGACAGGGCCGGGTGAGCGGCTGCACGTGCGCGCAGCGCGTGGCACAGGCAACGTGGGGGTCATTGGGTATTCGCATGTATTCTTTCTGTCCTTTCCGAAGAGGATAGCATTAAGCGGAGGCGCTCTGATGGACTTGGTATAGTGTGGGCGATAGAGGGAGATGAAGGAGTGAAAACCAAGACATCGCGCCTAAGGCTTTAGGTTTTATGACATCTTCCTCTTTTTCCTGTTTACTTGTCAGCAGATAATTGAATGCTTCCATGGATTCGTTTCTATCTGACTGCAGTGGAACTCCTTTAAAATGCTGACTCTGAGCGGTGGGCCCAACTGCACGGGACAGCTGTGTTATCATGGAGACTTAACTATCGTTCCTTTTTTTTTTTTTTTTTTTTTTTAAGGTGGATGGTAATTATCATTTGACCTCCCCAGATTCCAAATCTTAGTGAAGAGTAAAACCCAAGTGTTTTATTCTGCTGTATCTTTGCATCCCAAAATTCTGTCTCAAAGAAAGAAATTTCCACGTCCCAGAACAAGTTTTCTTTTCTCATTTTCTCTCATATCTAAAGGAGATTTCATCGTTTTCATCCACCGGCATTTTTACACTTCAGATAAGTCTGTATAGTTAGGTTGGGTCCCCAATTAATCTTTCTTAACCAACGTATACATAGATTTAGGTTTTTCAAATTCTACAGCTAATTCAATCATGTCAGCAAATTATTTCTGTGGGTTTCGACCAACGTGATGAAGGGGACAGCGCCAGGCCTCCCCAAGGGAGAGGAGAGCCAGCTGGCACCACACCCCTCTGCCTACACGAAGCCACAGCTCAAGCAAAGAGGCCCAGCTGGGGTCGGGAATGAGTCACGAAGTTTGCCAATCCTTTCACTGCTTGCAAAGCTGCCAAGTTTGAGTCTGATTTCATTGGGGATGCACAGCACAGACATTTAACCACAGGTATTGGAATGAAAATTCTGCATTTTCCACAAATGCCACCCAAGAATTGGTGGTTTAAAGACGTAAAGCAGAATTCTGCTCCCCTAACCTCGCCCATCTCAAATATTACTGAAGCATCTAATTTGGTCTCTTCAATCAGAAAACAGCCAAGCGGCTCAGCTGCAGTGCCCTCTGTCCCTGCTGGTCCTTTAGAAGAGTGTGCGACATTCCGCCCACGAAGCGAAGCCCCTCTGCTCACAGGAAGTGTCACAGGGGAGCTATTTCAGTCTTCAGTGAGCAGCACCCCACAACTGACAGACCCCCGTGGCCTCCAGCTTGATCTCCTGACCTATTGAGACCCCAGCCGTTTATTTTTAGAAGCCCCTTTTTGTCCCCTCACCCTCTAGCCCAAATCCCAATTTAAACAGCTGGAAGGAAATCAAGAGAAAAAGCTGGCTTTAATGCCACAGCATTCACAACTCCCGAAGGAGAGTTCCAACAAGGGCTCTGTTGTACCCAGCACAGCGAAGCTGCTTAGATATGTGATCCTTTTGAAAAACATCTTCCATATCACATTAGCTGGGTGTCAGTCCCCGCAAGTACGAGAAGCCCTTCGAGCAGATATGAAAAACAATCTAAGCTACTTCATAAGAAAACTCAGTGGAAAGAACCAACACGACACGAGACCATTTTCCAAGGAGAGATGGTAAAGCCGCTCACCTGCCGGGAGTGCCGTGGGCTTCGGTGGCTCTGTTGGAGTGATTTTGCTTGTCCCAGGGCTTAAAAGTTTTACGTAATTAGCAGGGAACCAGCCTATCTGGCGCTTTTTCCCACGTGCCTAATAAAAAAAATAACAATTATATCAAAAATGTTAAAAGGTTCATATTCTTTCACGAAAGTTTTCTCTGTGACAGAGCGCTTACACAAGGTTTAAAATATAACTGAAAAACAAACGGCAGTCACCATAGAATCTGTAGGTTACTACATTACAAAATGAAAACACCACAGCTAAAATTTAAACTGTGGTAGTCATCAGTCGGCAGAGCCTGAAATGCTTCTGCATGAGCTGGACTGTATGGATCACAATTCAGAGCAGAAATCAGTGCATACAGGGTAGAAAACTGCTCGTGTGATGCCACCTCTCAGCTGTTAATTTTAGGTAATGCATGATTACAGCTAATGTCAACACTGTATGTGGATTTTAGGAATAATTATAATAGCAGTCGGCTTTTTATGAGCCAGGCCTATGCTTACCGTCTTAAATGCATTTAGCTGCACAATTCCCAAAGGATAATATTATCACTACTGCCATTTCCCACATAAAGTGAGGCTCAGAACAGTTAAGTGATAGTCCCAACAGTACGAGCTTGTTAGTGGCAAGCCGAGACTCACACTTGTATCTGTGCTCTTCTTATGGATGACAGACAACCGAAGTACAAGATACGCCCATGCGATACCCATAGAACACAAGGAGTCTAAACCTGACGTTGTTTTCAAAGACCGTGAGGCCTCCATGACCGGCTACAGCCACATTTTCCACTTCCATGCCTTTCTCCTTCACTCTGATCTAATTTGACACGTGATCCATTTATTGAGTGTTAACATGCCAGGTGTTGTTGTAAAGGGACAGTGTATGACACAGGGGAACTGACACACACGATCTCTAGAAGCGAGGCTCTGATTAAAATAACAGCTGCCTTTGGGGCCCTGGGTGGGAGACATACGTTTGAACCCCCTTTTGTAACTTTTGCATTTTAAACCAGGTGAATATATTACTTATTTCAAAAGTAAGAAAATAGAGTCAAGGGGAAAGGAAACTCCCACCATCCTGCCTCCACCCTCCCGCCCGTCACTTCATCAAGGGCACTCCTGGGTCACTTTTGGAACGCGGGTCACATTTCACTTGCCTTGCGGTCTGACAGCTTTCATGCCCTTGGCTCAGGGACGAAAGCATCCATTTTCACAGTGACTCCACTGACGACGGAAGCCGCTCATTTACGAGCTCCCGCATGTGTGCCTGTCTCGTATACTGCCACGTGGCTCACGACCCACTGTCTCCCCCACCCCTGCAGTCTCATGAGGGCAGAACTCGGAGCTCACTGACAACTCACCCAGCTTACTGTGGATTCCAACACCCCTTCGAAACTCTCCTTTGAGGAAGGTACTAGGAGTGTGAGGACAAAAAATGTGTCTGCTGCCTAAGAGGAGCTGATAATCCACATGTGGAAATAAGAAATATGCATGGAACGCTAAGTAATAATATCAGCATCAGCATTTAATACCCAGAGTGGTACAGGCATCAGAGCCACCACAGTTCAGGGCAAGGAGATGTCATTTCCGGTGGGGTGGTCACAGAAAGCTTCCGTTAGAAGTAGGACTTGGCCAGCTTTTGAGGAATGGGGGAGAAGTGGGAGAGAAACACTTGGGGAGAAATGTCATGAGCAAAGGCAGTGAGGCATGAGAGACTGAGGGAGGTGCTTGTTTTCAAGAGAGCAAATCACCAAGTGAGGCTGGAGGGGAGATGTCACTGACAGGTGACAAGACCGGCAAGATGCATGGCTGACAAGGGAAGGGGGCACCTGTGGAAAGCCTCACGGCAGGCTGAGGAGGGGCCGTGGGAGTCACTCAAGGCTTCAGAACAGCAAAGTGACATATGGATGGGAAGGCCAATTACGTAATGAGGTCCAGACACGAGTCTTTAGCCCACCAGCTCACTCTTCACTCGTCTGGCACGTTATTTTTTAATTAAGCTGCCCCATATGCACAGAAAGGTACTGTATTTCTTCAGCTTGCCTCGATATAGGCTGTTCGTCTCCTTGACCAAGGTTCACATGATAAAACGGTGAACTGCGGACACTCACGCATGCGCATGCGCATGCGCACGCGCACATGAAGTGGAAATGCCGAGCGGTATAGACGTGGCTTTGAACACATGGTAACCTGCTACCACGCCACACTTTGTAACACCACTGATGGAAAGCTCTACCTCCAAAATGCCAGGGCACTTAGGACGACTGCACAGGTGTCCTCGTCATGGACTCTCACCATCCCAACATTCTCTGACTCGGGAACCAACAGATTTGGATAAATCTTCAAAAGAATCCTTAGCTCTCACAATTCTGCTACTGGCTGTCCGAAGCTGAGCAACCAAATAGAGTCAGACAATATGGTGTCGGCCTTTCCCTAACCAAAAATGCAGGATTACTTTGCAATAAAGAAGAGTCCCTTTGAGGTTCTGCATATTCATATTTGGGCAGAGAATTTCAAACAAACAGAGAAGACACTAACTTGCAGCTCTCCTTCCCACCATCCACCTGGGTTCTTTTTTCGGATCAAGATCAGCTGACCAGGGGCCAAGGTGAGCTGCTCAGGACCGGTAGCAGTGTAGGAAGCAATAACCTGGGCGATTTCTGAAAAACAAGATCAAACATCGGGGTGCACTGTTATAGTCAGGAGAAGGAAACTCTGTGAAGACACAGCCACCTCCCAGGTCACAGATTAACACCAGCAGAGCCAACCTACTGGGCTTGTTTCCTACTAAATGAAGAAGATCCACTCAATGGAACCCCCCTCAAAATTCCACGACCTCCATCGCAAATGCAGCGTCCAAGGTCTTGGTTGATCTTCTGGTTCTGCCCAGCCTGCTCTAGGACCCCCTTCTCAGCAACTCTCCTTCCCTCCCCCAATTCTTGCACCTTCTAGCCCAGCCCCTCCCACAATTCCCACGAGCACCCTGATGCCAACACCTGGGCCTCATTCCTCGCCACCCGCCCTCTGCCCCCACACAGCGCTCAGCATACAGCACACTCAAGGATGGTTAAGCGAATAAAAAAACACAGATGGACTTTTCCATCTGCCAAGTACAGGAGAAAGAGAAATTCTGTCTTCTTCAGAAACCATTGGGAGCTCAGCACTAGCCGATATATGTGTGGCTTGAGACTCACTCCCACCTCTGAGACCAGTTTCTTTTCAGCTCACAGTTTGAAGGTGACCCCCGAACATCGGGGAGGAACCGTGTCAAGTTTACTTCTTTTTACTTTGAGTTAAAGGAGGAACCTGGAGTTCAGATGGGAATTTTATGCGAGAACAATTTAGCACGGGGAAAAAATGTGAATAGTCCTGTACTTTTCTTGAATGTGAAAAAATCTCATGGGAAAAATTCCAGCAGTACCATGGACCAGGCTCTGAAAAGTACATTTCTCCTGGCACGGGAGGTCGCGTATGAAAAGACAAAACCCTTCTCTGATAAATTCTGGCATATCTGCAGCGACTGCTTTCTGAATTTCTAAAGGCAATACAGAACAAACTGTTCTATTCCTCTACACTCTCTTCCCATCGTAACTGTTCTTGAAAGAAAGGATGGAAGAAAGGAGGAATGCAATCACGAAAGACAGAAAGAAAAGGGGTAAAAAGGCCCCATCCGCTGACGGTATTTCCTGCTTCTCTCTAGAGGGACATAAGCAATGCCGTTACCCTGTCTATGGTCAGCACTGGCCACCTCGCTGGGAGCACCCAGGCTGTCACGGTGCCGGCCTGGTCCTGCCAGGTGCTTCACAGAGCCCAGGGGAAGCCAGAAAGTGCCCACTGACACATACGCCTTGGCCCTGCTGACCGCTCCAGCTGGGGAGTCTGTGTTGGGGCAAGAATTCTCCCCCAACCCGCCAGGGCCTGGCTCTGGATTCCAAGGGTTTTTGGTCAGTAGAGAGTCCAGATCAGTGACCTATTTGGCTGCAGATGTTCCTGCTCCTCAAAGGACCTGGCATGAGTAGCC
The DNA here is from genome assembly GCA_028627145.1 of Eidolon dupreanum. NCBI lineage: Eukaryota > Metazoa > Chordata > Mammalia > Chiroptera > Pteropodidae > Eidolon > Eidolon dupreanum. Next base: position 4,970,156 of record CM053507.1, read on the forward strand.
AGCGATCTGCCCCAACATTCTTTTCTGTCTTTTGTGTCCCTGAGCAGCTCGCTGGTTTCGGTGCAAAATTAAGCCCATCTGGACCCTATGGAATGACCATTCGAAATGCAGATCTCTCACAGTTAAAACAGATGGAACCCACGTGATCCAACATCTGCACATGACTAAAACCCTACAACAACCTGCAAACCCACTTTTCCTTGCCAGGTAAGCCCATTTGGAGCTCAGCACCACACAAAGATACACGAATCCCTCTCCTAGGGGGATTAGGAAGGCCTATTTCAACCTATAATTTCCTCAGGCTATAATAGCAAAAAAGCTCAAATGGCCTAGATGAGAAAGCCATGCCACACAAACCATACGATGTCACAACTGCTGCTTCTCTCTTTCATGCTCCTATTTATAGAACATGTGATTTTGTCTAAATTATCGAAAACGCTTGGAATTCAGAGGGATGATCATAATTTTGTATCTTCAATGGGTGCCTGAGGAAAATGCCCCAACGGCTTCTAAGTAAATGGGACCTACACTCTGACAGAGCCTGTTGCTTCTCCGATCTCCGCTATGTATGGCCGGACCGAACGTGCCCTCGGGAAAGGAAAAAGGGCTTTCTGAACCTAACGTGAGGATGAAAAAGCAGCAGCTGACCCCAAATCTTACAGCGCCATGCATTACGACTTCCCACCATCTTGCCTGAGTTACTCCTTCACGACCCAAGAGAACGGTCTGTTAACATCCCCAGTCCCCACGTGTAAGCAACGGCTATGTTTCATTACCATGTACACATACTTAATGGATTCTCAGGAAAGAATCTACTTCAACCATTCTGAGGAAAGAGTCTTTTGTCTTTCTTTCCTTTTTTCTTCCTTTCTTTTTTCTTTTAGGGTTCTGGCCCTAATACACAAATATTGGGAGCAACTATCAATTACATTCAAAACATTAAAAAAATAAGCATCAGGGTTTGTAACTTACCAGGTTTTTTTCCTAAACTCCCTGTTTTCCCAGCAGTTCCAGAGCCCTTAAAACAGAGCAAAAGGTCTCATTTGCATACTGAAGAGTTTTGGTCATGCAACTTAAAAAACGATTAATGATGACACAAACCCGCCAGAGCCCCTGAATCCCTCTCTTCATTCTGGGGAAACACAGTAGCCCTGTAGCTCCTGTGTAAGGATGTGTATTAGAAAAACACGGGACAAAATGAGTCCTTTAAAACATGCAGCTTTTACTCTCTTCTCTAGAGAAAAATTAGCAAACGTAGGTGGCACTACAGGAACCCAGAGGGCTCCGGCATTGACTGTGTGTAGCTCGGGCACATGCTATCTCTGTGTCAAATCAAACAGGAGGCACGATGCTAGGAAGACGATTAGCCTATGTCCTAAACACTAAGCCCATGCTTTCTGTCCAAATGGTTAATTAAATGTTTCACATGTAAAAAGTACAGACATTCATGAGCCCAACACCCTGATTTAATACAAGAAAATATTAATATTTGCTACATTTGCTTTAGAGCTTTCTTTAAAAAAAAAAAAAAAAAAAAAAAACTAAAACAGTACAGTGGCAATTCAAACACCCTCTTCCTCTACACCATTCACCTCTTTATCCAAAGAGGCAGCCATTCTCCTGCGTATCCTTTCCACACAAATCTTACACTGTTTAAATCCTGAATTTTTCTACCAATGCTGGATGCACAATCCATAAAAGCAGAACATACTTTTTTTCAGCTTTTAAGTGTTCCAACAGTGCTCTGGGGTTGAATTCCTTCATGGATACTCATGGAATTTTAAACCAGCTGAGTAAGCCAACACAGACCTCAAGTTAGGACAGAGGCCAGCTGTAATCTGTCATTACAAAGTGCTTTATTCTGAATTAATTTCATCCTTCCAGTCCCTATCTTGCCGTAAATTAGGTATTCCAATCATAACAAAACTAAATGAGACTTACTGTAAGAATAAAAATATGTAATTCATCTACCAGGAACACAATTTATCATAGTCCTTTTGTTTTGATTCTTGAAATTTAATAACTATTTACTAGGGAAAGTTTGAGTTAAAGTTTTTACTCTGATTATGCTTTCTGCATTAACACAAAGTTAGACGATGCTAATCTCCCTTGCTATTTTTATAGGCTGTGTATCAAAATAAAGGAATATTGATGACACCAGATTCCAAATGACCAGTTACTTTCCCTGTCTAATCTTATAATATACTCCCTATATTCCATAAACAGAACAAAGCAATGGGCAATGCCCAGTGATACAGTTCAAGCAGCTTCAACGGTCTCCCTGTGAAATATCACGGCCAGCACAGCAGCGAAGACACGGCCAGAAGGCCAGGTCCTGCCCTGGCCCTCCTTGAGCATGCAGAGGACAAGCTGCCCGGGCCGGGAGCCCTCACCCTTCTCAGACAGACGGGAAGCCAGGCCAGGCCAGCCCCTCCTGTGCCTGGGGTGGTGCTGGCATCGGGCGCTGGTCTGGTTTTTACCTTTGTTAGGATACTTCCCTTCTCCACTGAACTCTGTGTCCAAATAGAATGAAAGTGCTGACTTTTAAGGATTTTTTCATTATTATGAAATTATGCAGCTAAATGTCCCAAATCTTTAGCATTGCTTATTCTTCTGTGGCTAATAATTTAAGACTGTGGTTGACATAGCACCTTGCTTTTTAAAAAATGTCATAGTGTGTTTTTTTAAACTTATCGACCAAATTTTTTAAAATAGAAAACTACATATCATTTATTAAAATATAAGCAATGGCTTTCGTGTTTGATCTGATCCTAAAGGTGAAGTCACTTTAAGAGGTTTCACGTGTGATAGGAGAAACCAAGCTTAGTGTTTCGTGTGTCCCCATCCCCTGAAATGTCATCGGCATGATTCTTATTGGCTCCAACTGGCCGGCCCGGAGAAGAGTTTCACTCCCTCTCCCCAGATCTGCAGAGGACAGACTGTTCGCCAGCTGTCTTACAGGGAGAGGTACTTTCTTTCCCGCTTTTGCCAGATTCTCCAAGGGTAAGCAACTTCTGCAAATCCCTCCAGGGAATTTCGGCAAGCTGTTCTCAAGACCATAGCAAAGGAAACAAAACAAAACAATAAAAAGGCACTCCCTAAAAAAACAAACGCATGAAAAATGAAACTATTCCTGGAAACTGCAGGGAAGGTGAGAGGCTGCTGGTAGCACTACTGTGCATGTCACCGGGTCCCAAAGCAGCCACGGGCCAGTGGAGGAGTCCCCGGTGCACCCTCTTGCTGGCATTCACGTGGGACAGAGAGGCTGTGCCCCTTCACCTATGGCTAAAGAGGTGGTCTAGGGGCTCTCCTCTTCTCTGTGCCTAGGAGGTATGAGGAGAAAGAAAAAGTGACTGAGAACTGACTGCCCGTGCTTAAAAAATAAAAAGAGCCAATTCTTGTTGGTTTTCGTATACGTAATGGATCTGTTCAACGACCTTTATACCCTGACATCCTCCATGAACTTGAAATTGGCCACGACCAGATGGATGGGCTCCCGCACTCGGCAGGCCCGCCCCACCGGTCCATTACACTTGCACTGTCTCAAGGCCACCTTTTCTGCAACTGAATTTTGAGAGCCCTATTTAACAGCAAGGGGAGCCAATTCCCATTTATAAGGATAACAGCATTTAAAATAAATCCAGACCCTTATCAACAGAGATACTAAGGCCTAGCCACAAATGTACCAATCTCTTAGATCTTGTGTCTTCCTACTGTGTAGGGAAAAATTCTCTACTGCCCAATATTCCGGGGCCAGTGTCGCCCAAACGCTGTTGTTTTACGTGGGCAAAATCCTGCTGTGTATCTTCCGCATTCAGTGAGTGACCGCGAAGACCTGATCAACGTTTACTCCAACCCCTAGGTCAGTGACATGCAGGAATCGGGACGGACGCTGAACGCTGTCCCGGCCGACGCCGCCGCGCTGCCTCCGCTTAGCCCCGGGAGCTCTTCTGCTGGTGGGAAGCCAAGGCTTACCCTGCAGCACCAAGTGACAAGTTCAGACAATTACAGGTCACACTGTATTGGCTGTCACATTCCAGAACTTAGTAAAACCCAACAAAGTGTTCCACCTTCGAACGTGGTGACTGACTCCCTGTGAAGAGAATCACTGCACAGAAAGGGAGAGGAAACAGTTAATGCGGGTTTACCTCTGAATCTTTAAGCCTCACATAGTTAGAAGGGAAGACTCCGGACTTGTCGCCCACTGTTCCTGTCCACCAGTCACCATCTTTCTTGGTAACCAAAATCACATCCCCTTGCTGAAAGGTTAAATCGCCTTGCTCAGAACTCTCGTAAGTGTACATGGCAATAAATTCTGGTGGGGAGAAATAGTGAGATACGGAGAGAGCTTGATCGTTTACAGAAATCCCAGGCAGCTTTGTAAAAGCAAGTTTATGAATAAGGAAGTTAGAATAAGATCCATTCGAGAGAAAGGCTAGTCACAGATAAAACACTGAGTGGCGGAATACCCTGGGCTCCAAATTCCCCAACTGCACATAACAATCCAGTAACTGCAGACGGGGAGACAATCCCCGCGAAGGATGACCCAGCCACAGGGAAAAAACCCAACCGCATGTCTATCAACGCTGAGTACCGATAGCGATCTACAGTTTAGCATCATTTCTTTTTCAAATGAAAATGGTTTTTTCGTTTACTTTTAACTAACATTTACCAGGTTCCCATGTCGTGCTGAGCACTGGGTTAGGTACAGTGATGTGAAGGCTCCTGGCACGCACATTAAATATCTGTACTTCAGTTCTGAGGGTATCAAGTCATGGTTCTAGAAAATTTTCAGATACAGTTTTCCCTTTATGTAAATTAAGACGTATATTTCATTATTCAAGTGCCTGAGGGAAAACTTATGTCCTAGTGTGCCATATACACAGATGGTAGGAAGCTGTTAGAACTTAAAACAAAAAATATACATGATTTAGTTTAAAATGGGCATCTACTTGTGATTCGAGTGCATAAACAGGTAGAGTGGGCTGATGATAAAAGCAGTGTATAGCCAATCCCAGAAAATAATCAAGTCTTTTTGAACAAGTTGAAAAGACAAATCATAGTTTCTTCCATTTCATTATTCATGTAATTTAATCTTAAGAATAAGAACTAATGTTCTTTACCGTCTTGAATGTGAAGGGTGTGCATTCCAGAGGAAATTCTCCTTTTTTAATTATAAACAGCTGATTTTACTCAAGCTTAGAAACCAAGTCACGCTCTCAGAAAGATGACTAGACACAAAATCCTAGACACTACACTAGGTACAGGAGAAAAGCTTTACGGAAGAATGAACAAAAGTTTCTTTTTCCACTTTTTCTCCATTTTATCCCAGGCCTTTGTCCATATTTTTAAAAAGCGATTTTAAAAAATCAACATTAAGCGAAAAGTTCATTTTTTATGATGGATGGTGTAAGCCTCCCACTAAAACTTCAGATGATAGTCCTTAAATGTAGAGCCTAATGTTAATTCATAGGCAGAAATTTCGTCCAACGGACTCCTTTGGCTAATTGTAGGAGCCTCTGCAGGAGGCACTAATGAAAGCTAAAACAAACACACAAAAAAAACAGAATCCCCTATTGCTTGTGCTAATGCGGGCGCTCTACCGTGTGGGAGAGAGGCTGCTTCGCCTTCAGCAGAGCTGACCCGTGGGTGGGGGCCAGCAGCGACTGCTGGTGAGTGCTGGACCCACGGCAGACACAAGGTCACCCTAATGTGCCAGGGAGAACAGAAGACTCTCTGTCTTCAGCCCTGCAGTGCTGGTAACACACACCTCCACAGTTAAAACTGGAAAAAATGATTTCCCACACGAGGAAATCAGAGTTTGGCCGCTTTAATAAGGACATTCTTTTTTCCGTTCACATATTCCTTTTCCTGACTCCTCAGTTCTGACCCTTTCCCTTTCATTTTGCTCCTTTACCTGTTCCTTAGTTCATGGACCGCCACTTAAGACAGGCTCCTTGGCGATCAATACTTTTCCCAGTGATTCCTGCACTTAAAAAAAGTCACTTTCTCAAAAACGGATCCAAATTTTGAAGTAATTTTCAAAACGCTTAAGGAACTTCAGAAGCATGAACTCCGGCTGAACTTAATACTGCAGTGTAAAATACCAAGGAGACCGAGAAGCCTGTGGCTTTACTTGTCCTGCCCTGCACACAGGAATCTGTGGGGCTGCTTAAGGTTTCAGTGAACACTGGGAGCCGTGAGGATGGACACGCAGTGGCACGTCACTGCTTGGACCCTCCTCCTGAGACACTTAACACAGGGCACTGGCCTTTCCCCAGCCGAACATTTAAGAGCTACCCAAACGGACAATTTACTTAATCTGGTTTACAGTTTAAATTTGATTATGTTTCGTGTAGTATTATTAAGCGGCTCGTTGACGTCTGTAAATAGCTTTTCTCGGAATTTCAGATGCCGATGGCTTCCCGCATCCGTCTAGAATGCCAGCTATTTCCTACTATTTCTAATATCTAAATCATTTCAAAAATGGATGTAATACAGGTCGACTAAGATGAGAATCTAACTCTCTGCTGTTCCCCAACTTTAAGATGCGTGCGGTTCACCCGTGACCAATATTTATTGAGGCCTCACGTGTCGAGGCCGCTGTACATTGTTCCAGAACAAAACCGACAACTCCGCTGGCAGCTGAGAAGCTCCCTGCTTGACGTGGCTCCGTGGATAACCCAGGAAACGAGACAAAGAGGAAGTAAAAGCAGCAGACGTTTACTGACCTTCCCACTAAAAACTGGACACATATTAACTCCTATCTCTTATAATGCTATCCTAACTCAAAGTGTGGTCATCATGCCCACTTTATAGATGGAGGAGTTAAGGCACGGCCAAAATGATAAGGTTCCCAGGTGAGGGAGCTAGGATGTAAACTTGGGCACTGCAGTGATACCTGATTAGATATAACATGCTGAATTTGGGGGTGGTGGTGGTGGTGGTGGTGATTTGCCTTACACAGTACCGACTGCATGTGCTGTGTTTAAAAGAACTTTTGCCTTGTTCTAACAGTGGATTAAAAAAATCACTAAGAATATATAAGGAGAACTATGCTAATGATTGTTTGATGGTGACACCAAAAGCTACATGCAACAAAATGTTGGACTTGTGCAGTGATGATAAGATTTTGTAGCTATACCTATAAACTAAAAAAAAACCTTTTTTACTTATAAAATTCTATTTGAAAAAGTAGAGTCTGAAATACTATTAAACCTTAATCCTTGCTGTCGCCATGAAAACAATAGTTTTAATAATTCTATTTTTCACAAGGCGAGGTTTCTAAGGAATGCAACCATCTCATAATGGCAAACAAACTAAATAAAACATTCTATGCTCATGTAATTTATTCAAGGAACCCATGAAAAGTTACTATACAATTGAGTAGACATCGGTTAGCTACACTGTTCAGACTTCTATATCAAAGCCTGTCTAACTCAGGTAGAACTCTTCAACAGAATTTGAGAATGGCTCTACTTATTGAATGTAGAAAAAACATGAGATTTTTTACCATTACAGCCTGAATCATGTAGGTTTTGTTCATTTTTAAACCCATCCTATGTTGGCACATACAATCCTTAGGATTGTGTCACAAAACAAAGACCGGGAAACAAAGCAATTAATTATCTGTGTAAAAAAACACACAAGATGAATTTTTTAGGCCTAAATAATCTGGTGTGGTTATTTACATGGAACATAGAAACTGAACTCCTGTTTCATTTGGGGCGGCACAGATGGCACCGATGTTACTGTGACGACTTTACTTAACTGTGTAGTTGTGGTTTTAAAACAAAATACTTACCTATAAGTCAAAAAACAGCAATGACCACAATTTAGCTATAGAGATGCTCAGGAAACTGGATCCTCAGTGACTGTGATGGGCCTCTTTCGAAAGCCAAAGGACTCATAATCAAATATAACCAGAAAATTCGGTTTTTATAATCAATATATCTAATAGTATTTTGAAAGTCTCCATAAAATAGTTTGATTTTGTAAAGAGCTAAACTTCATTTTACCTTAAAGTTTAATGTACTGAACGTAAATTAACGCAGTCTATTTTAAAGTGAAGTCCAACCTCGTTTCAAACATTTGCTGTTTGCATTACATAATTTCATCAATCCATCTAAAGACATAGTTTGACAGGTTCTCACCTTCTCCCGAAATGGCTGGCTTGGCTGCTGGAGAAGCCACTCTCTTTAGACTAGCAGCAGGACTTTCTGAAGAACCAGAATCCACGCTGAAAGGAGGGCGGGGGAGGCAGTAATTTAGTTTCTGTCTTCAAAGAAAATAGTCCAAGTGACATTAAAAAAAAAACAAAAAACTATTTCACATTTAAAACTTTGAACAATCTACAGCCGAAACAGACACACATAGTTAAAACACATGATGAGGGTGTACGGAGGCATGGTGCTGGGTAGACAGCCAATGTGCCGGTCCCTTTCAAAGCATGACTGACAGATGCTCGGCCAATATTTCTGCTATTTTTATCTTCTGAAAGCTCATAATTTGTTTTAAACATCTATATGGTCGGAATAATTAGACAACAACACTGTTAAGGGTCCACGCTACAAGGTTCCTAATGAAAAAGATAATTCATCCTTCCAATTACTTCCCCAACGCGTTGGGCCTCTGAGTATTCGTGTATACCTGGCACAGAACTGGGTACTAAGCTTATGGAGAAGGCACCACACCTCCAACAAATCCACAAGAATGTTTCAGGTCTCAGAGGAAAATTCCCTTTTGCATAAGTTAATGAAACACAAGATATACAGGCTTCCACAAGGGAAGGAAAACAATGACCATTTATCTGTAAGAGGCTCCTTTCTGGTTGACACATACTCCAACTTTCCCAGTTAAAAAGATCCAGAAGACAAAAGACTCCTGCCAACTCCGATCCGAATCTGAACTAGTGCAAGCAATAATTTAACGCGTAACATTGCTTTTCATCTGATAGAAGCAGAAAAACACAAAAGTACCTTGTAGATTTCCTTACGGGCCCTGAAATGAGTTTCACGTAGGACTTGGGGAACCAGCCCTTCTGACCTTGAACTTCTCCAAACCACCACATGTCTTGCTGTTCCAGGACGGTGATGACATCGTTTTTGTTAAAATTTAAATGGTTGTCTTTCTTGGCTCTCCAAGGGTACAGGGCCTGCGCCTGGAGCCCCTCCACCTTTTCACCCTTGTGGGGAAAAACATAAAGGACCTCTCATTACTTGGTGATTTGTTTTCAACTCAGGCGACAGGAACACTGGCACCCCATCTGCAGCAAGCACACAGGGCGCACACAGCACGGACGGCCCTGCCTCAGCGCAGCATGCCTCAGAGATGCTCCCTTGTCTCTCGGTAATTGTTTATTTTCAAAAGTGGCCGTGAAAACCTGCCAGCCTATTCACAAAGCCATTGTCTGACCCTCCGGCACTGTCTATTTAAGCAAGCCGGGGGGTCATATTTATTCTGTTGCACCTGGCTGTGGCCTTTCAGATTCTGGTTCTATTTAAACTCTCAAGTGGCCCAGGGCACCCCCGCCCCTCATTTCCAACCTGATGTGGATGTTGCGTTTAAGATTAATACTGGAGCAGAAATCTTATGACGTCTGAAAGGGTAATAAACTGATATTTTAGTTTAGGTGGACGTGGAAACGTGCGCTGCATCGGACTGTGCTTGTCTTAGTCCCTTTTTAGAACAGAGTTTGGTTAGCGGGAACCCGCTGCCATCACCATTTATTGTGCATCTATATGCGAGACACTATGGGGTTACAAAGAGGAATAAAATGCCATCTCTGCCGCCCCCAAATAATTTAGGTTTAAACACTTTATTAATCGTAAAGCACTATAAAAATGGACAGTATGATATTATTAGCAAAGAACTCACGATTAACAGGGAAGAAAAAGATACAAACTATGACTACCACCTGGCAGAATTAAATATGTTAAAAAGAGGTCCCATCTATTCACTGTGGGAACAGAGAGAACAGCGGGATTAAATCTGCCTGAGGGCAGCAGAGAAAGTGTCACAGAGGAGGCAGTGATGGAGCCGGGCCGAGCAGGACGAGGAGGGTTCTGACAGCTAGGGCTCTGGGGGGAGGCCACTCCAGGCCGAGGACACAGCATGGGCGACGGCCCCGAGGTGGCACACCGCAAAGGGTCCAGGAAGAGGAGCACAATCCAGGGGTACGTGCAGCCTAGTTTCACGAGAGGGTGTAGCAGAAGAGGCTGGAAAGGCAGGGTGAGGCATTTATTATCTTTTTAAAAACTATAACATAAAACCATTATAATATTTTAAAGCATGCCTCACAAATACAGCCAGGTCAAATTTCAATCATATACCATGTAAATGGACAAGAACAAAGGATTATGCCCCAAGACAGTTCATTCAGAACCAACGTGCACATGTACTCAGGGGGCATTTTCATGCCAACGTTGGAGGATGCCTCCGTCTGCCCCGTGGAGGGCTTATGATGGTGCGAACGGTTTCAGTGCCCGTGTTGAGAACTCCTGCATCCTGGTCCTCCTCACGGCTTCTCACCTTCTTAAACCTACAGCATCCTCTCTTCTTTCCATTTCAACTGTGCACCCCTCCAAATCTTCAGAACTGAGGTTTCTCTGAATTTCAAACACTTCCCAGGACCGTTTATTCTCTACTCCCCAATTCCCTCGCTCGCACTCACAGCTCTTCTGCGCTTTCTAATCCTCTCAGCCACTTCCATTGATTTCTCTCCGAGAATGGACCCCAGGGTCAGCCATTTCAGCTGTGCCCTCAGTGGTCCTTCGGAATCTCTCACCCTGACAAACCGTCCCTGTGCAGTCAGACAGAACAGGGACTCTGGGTTTAATCCCCAAGTCTGTCATTAATTTTATGACCTTGGGCAATTATTTAATCACTTGAGGCTTCAGTTTCCACATCTATAAAACAGATACTTTCTTTAAAAGGTTGTCAAGAAAGTTTGATACGATCTATCCGTGGTGTTGCTACGATAGTAATAAGTATGACAGCAGTGACAGCTTTTACAATGATTATTTCTAGGCCCAAACTATGACGTGTTGCTGGAGAAAGCAGAGACCATGTGCAATGACCAGTCTAATCCAGGTGAAATTCAGCCTAGCAGGTCTTCATTCATTGCTGACTTCCTGTCTTGTGCACTCTGCCAGTAGCACAACTTCGTCCTCTCCTTTATCTTTCTCCAACCTCTTCACCTTTCCTCTCTCAGAAGAAAAAGGACCCTGTCACTTTTCATGTTGTTTCTGCCTTACGCCAGAGAATTCTACTCTCTAGTGCCTGACTTTTCAGGCCCCTTCTTCTTCACTGGCAACGAGGCTGGTCCGTGCCTTTGCCGACGCCCTCCCCTCGCCCCACTCCTTCTCCTTCACGAACCTGAACGCCTCCTCACCGATCGTCACTTCTTTATTCCTCTGTAATCTGGTTGATCCTACCCTATCCCAGGTCACAAATACATTCCACTTGCTGTACCGAATGGTCTCTTCTTTGTCCTGACCATGACCTTTAATAACACAAGCATCACCGCGACCCCTTTCTGGAAGCAGCCTCCTTCTCCTCCACCACTGAGTCGCCGTGCGGAGCACAAGACATACGCTAACCGCAGGACTAGGACAGAAACGAAGGAAAGGAACACCTGCTAGGAGCTCACAGAACGCACACGCTCCGTGTATGTTCCACGTTCTCCCGACATCCTCTCTCCTCTGAGGATCTCACATCCTTAGACCTGATCTGTGTTCCAGACTGGACTACCTGGATGTCCCACTTTCACCTTGAACTTAACCTGTCTAAAACCCAACTCCTCCCTCTAACTAAAAGCCAATTTCCTTTTCTGCCTTCCTTGTTTCTCTCGAAGGACAAATCTTTTTCTCAGTCCCAAACCTCTTTCCTTTCCCTTTTGCCTCACAAGTATTGTGACTCCATCCTCTTTAGTTCTTGTCCTGTCTCGATGTCCTCTGTCAACCCTTCCAGCATACCACCTACCTCCATGTGAATCTGCCCAAAGCCCATGTCTGATAGGTTGTTCCCAGATCAGAAACTGTCCCTGACCCCCAAGCCTGCCAGATGGACATTTGCTCTTATTCGGTTTGATCATTTATAGAAATTGCATTCCTTTTGTCTTTATTAAGTAAAAATAGAAATATTCAGAAAAGCCACCTTTATCCCTTCGGAAGGTACTTTTTCTTAATAGGGCATTTAAGAGGTTCCCCTTAACCTGCCATCGATCTTCGTTTTCCAATAAATACTCAACGGTCTGGCCAAATGGCCCGACCCACGATTCTCCCTGAACGCACTCTGGTTTCCCGCCTGAAAGCCGCTCCTCAGTCTTCTCTGTCTGACACGCCAGCCCTCTCCATGTCCTATATTAAGATCTTACCCACGGCTTAAGATGCAGTGCAGACGCCACTTCTCCAAGAAGCTTCCCCCATTAGTCCAGGCAGAAGTTAACCCTCCTTCACTATTCACAACTCACTCCAGGCTCCTTAAAGGCTACTGGGAAAATGCATCCCACGCTGCCAGCTGACCCAGATACATATAATGAGGCTCCTTCTAAATGACACAGTCGACAAGCATTTGCTGAATTTGTTGGTACCCTATAGCATGCTAGGTCTTCACACTCCCAGTGACTGCATTTACCTGGCCTAAAACAGGAGACGGAGAGGAGCCGGTGGCCGTGGCTGGAGTAAAAGCCGATCTCTGCCTTAACTGGCCGGCGCTAGGAACGGTGAGAGAGGGCTGGGCTGCCCATGCGTCCCAGTTATCTGTTTCTGGTTTCTCATTTGTGCTGGTGGGCCACCTGGAAGGAAAAGCAAGCCACCATAAGGAACAAGTACTTCCTAACGCACCAGCTTTTCACCCACAGTAAATACAAACCCAGTACGTTGATGGGGCTTTCTGAAGTTCAAGAACAAGGATGGGAGGAAAGAGCTTTAAACTTGGGTTTGAGTCTGAGCTTCGCACACTAGCAACGAGCCTCAGGCAGGTTATAATAACTTCTCTGGATCCTGACTTCCTCACTGATAAAATGGGAACAAGGTACTGCCAGTTTGGTTGGCCCCATGAAATTCTAGAGAGGGAAATAGTTTGTAACTCTAAAGCATCAGAGAAACATCCTCACCTGATCAGTACCGTCATTTGTAATAACAGCTAAATCAGCAAAAGAAGAAGTTATACACCAGATATGAAAACACATCAGCTTGGTAGCTGGTGCTTTGTAACATCCCTTCTCTGTCCCACCCATGGTACAGCAAACACCTGGCCACAGGCCTACGCACCACGGGAAGGAAGTACAAGTGGCATCCTTAGAGCAACCAGTTGTCCTGGATCTCCGGGACAGTTTCGATTTTGTAATTTTATAACTGTAAATAAACACATCTGTGTGGGTGCAGATCTAAATGCAATTTACTTTTTACATCGTTGTAAGACATAAACAAATTTAGAAATCGCAAAATTCCTTTGTTAGACTGTACATCCTGATTTGGGGTTTGGAAAATAAGATGCCCATAATTATAGCAGGAGCCTGCACGCCACACATTTAATGAGGAAGCGAGGCACACTGCTTGGATCCATAGCAAAACAAAATCCTGGAAAACATGGTATCTGTCTTCTATTTTAGCCTACACTTTAAAATTCAGCACTTTTCAATCAAGATCAAGGAAGGAAGAGTTTGAATTTGGACTCTTGCTAACAGAAGGCTACTTTTAGCAGAGATTAGATGAGGCGGGCCTGGTTTAGCAGTTTCAACTTTTTATATGAACATATAAATAGGAAAAACTTGCTATTCCTTACATCCTTCCCTCCACTTCCTTCTGCCCTTGGTCATTACGCTCTTTTCTTTCCTCTATTTGATCCATCTGATCTTTCGCCAGCATTACGTCTTGACTCCTTGCCTTCGATTTGTTTCTTCTGAAAGATGGTTAAACTTGAAAGAAAATTTGAAACACTTCTTATTCAAATCACTTTTATGTGAAGGCTACTATAAAATATTTTTAGACAGCTGCGTATCTAGATCGTGGACCTAAAACTGGAAGTGTGGACAGTGGTTTAATCTACCATTTCAAACCCCCACTTACACCTGTTTTTAATGCCACTTCCTGATGACCAAGGGCACAGCGCTAGCAGCGGCCAAGAGCACACATCACTTCACTCCCCCGCACATTTGTAGAAGACTGATGAAAGAGGAATGCTTTCAAGTCAACAGTTTTCTATTTTATTCAGAACCACATGACTGTTTAATTTGTTTCTGTGCAGCAAAAAAAGTGCTATTGACATGCAGGAAATGACTAAATATTTGCTGACTGACATGGATTTCAGATTGTAATGAAACTGTAGTTCTCCATTTCTTCCACAAGAAAGAAAGAAAGATACAGATGACTGAATGAAAAGGGAGACCAGGCTTTCTTCCTTGCCTGAGAAAATCATTGTTGAACAACAATATAATTAAATCCAGTTCAGAGAATGTAATCCACAACCTGCCAGTAGGCCAGTCAGAGAAAGTGGTAATGAAAGGGAGCCAGCTCCTTCACGCAGAGGTACAACCCAAAATTATAAAAATACTTAAAGGAAAAAAAAAAAAAAGGATCACTAAATGGAGATTGCAGAAGTCATCAGAAACAGCATGGCTATAACGTACGTGGAGCTGAAGTCGGCCCAGTTGTTGGGGGTCGTGGAGGGCTCTGACGAGGTCACGGCCAACGGAGTGGGTGTCTCTCGCACAGCCAGTTTGGGTGCAGGGGTGGAAGACAGGTCAGTCACTGGTTTGCCTGGAGCAGGAACCTCGTTCTCTGGGATTTTCTCTGCATAGTTTGCAGGAAACCATCCCGTCTTTCCTTTTAATTCTCCTCCAAGCCATCCCGGTTCTCCAGTTTGGCTTTCGTCCACCTGCAGGAAAGTCGCGGTTTAATTTTAGTGGAACTAAATCAACCCCTAAAGACACCAAACACTCTCCCAGAACAAAGCCCGAAGCCGCTGACCCTGTCAGACTGACACACGGCACAGACGGTTCTTCATCTTATTCTTAGACTGAGTCTGGAAAAAACAGTCTCTAAACATTGACTCTGAAAAAACAGTAGGGCTATAATTCAAGTTCGTATTCTTTGTGCTTTTTTAGCCCCCGCCCCCTTTCCATTAATGGCAGTTCAGCTAAAGTGCCTGAAGTCCTAAGGCCCATAGTTTAAGAATTTAGAGCAATTTTGAATTGGAAAGTGATCTGACGCACTTCATCACTCAAGAAGTCATGTAATTATTAAACGTAATTTGACTTGGCTTTATTATTTAAAGCTGAAAGCTAAGGGTGCAATCAATATAAATTTAGTACTCTAAAAATCTCTAATAATGAAGAAGTTATTCGGCATAGGGACAAGAAAGATAAAAAACACAGCCTTAGATGGCTTCCATGGGAAGCAAAGTTGACTGCTGTGTTTAGTCATTTAAAAGCTCCACAGACACATAATGAGAAAATTAAGGGAATGATTATTTATAGTAACCATCAATTTAATTAAAGTCCCATAGTTTTCTTTTGTACGAATTTAATTTTCACAAAAGTGTACATGAAAATATAGAATTCTGCTATTTAAAATTTTCACAGAGGCTATTTATTATACCAAATGCTTTTAATGTTTGCATTTTATTTTAATTCTGACTCAGAAGGATCATTCAGAGTCAGCAGAATGATTCTACTTATCTTCACGAGTTACCCCCACTATTTTATGAGCAACAGAAGAATGACTTTGGAGGACAATTACATTCACTGTTAGAAAATTATATTCATTATTATAAGTCAAATAAGGGCTTATCGGAGATCTTATCTTTAATTCCTTAATATACAGCCTATTACGTTAAACACTGAACACCTCATTGGACATTAACATTACTTTTTAGAAATCACAGAAATGAGTAGGTAAAGGTCTTACCAATGATTTTGGAAAAACTGGCAAAAATACCAGTTTTCTAACCCACTCAAATATTCGGAAAACAAATAAAGCAAAAACTAGGGAACCAAATGCTATCTGTATTCTTGTGTAGAGTACATAACTTGATGTAATATTAGCTTCCTTTAATTCAAAAGAATGCTTGAGATGGGGTGGAGAAAGTAGAATACTCAGCTCACTACTTAATTCTACATGTTATTTATAAAATATTCAGCATGAAGGGGACATCTGCTTGCCTCTCCACCTTAGGGAATCCTTACTGTCACGGGTAAAAGCAATTTTTAAAGCTAAGAGTTCTCCCAAAAAAAGTTTCCGGTGATAAAGTGCAATACTGCTTCGAAGGTTCTGTGTTTTGCTTTACAGCTGTTATTCTTGCTAACGCCCAATCAGATGTGCACGCATTAGCCACTTTCATTCAACTCCCCCGCACTGTTTTGTTTTTTTCCTTTTTCTGGGCAGCCCCAACTGTTCCTCTAGATGAGGATTTACGATGACATTTTTTCCACTTGGATCTTATTTTATGCTAAACTCAACGGCTACACGCCTTCCTTTCCTCATCTATACTTATTGGTGATAAGATGACATAGTTTAACTTTACAGCTGCTCTGCACTGGAACCACGGCTGTTTTAAGGCCAGCTTGTGCCAGGGCCGCCCCGACTTCTCAGTAGCTTCGGAAGCCAAGCTCCTGCCCCTCCCACTCATTCCAGGACCGACGTCAAGCAGGAGGGGGTTAGAGCCGGAGCCACACAGTAACTCAGTCTCAAGAAGGCCAAGTGTGATGACCAAGAGTGGGGCTCAGCAATCAGACTGCCTCAGTTTATCGACTGGCTGACCTTGGGCAAGTTTAATCTCCTGGTGCCTCAGTTTCTTCACCTGTAAACTGGGGATAT
The DNA here is from genome assembly GCA_028627145.1 of Eidolon dupreanum. Classification (NCBI taxonomy): domain Eukaryota; kingdom Metazoa; phylum Chordata; class Mammalia; order Chiroptera; family Pteropodidae; genus Eidolon; species Eidolon dupreanum. Next base: position 4,986,976 of record CM053507.1, read on the forward strand.
CACAGTCCCTGTGTTATTATGGTTATTGTGAGGATTGTGAAATATTTAGAACACTGCCTGGCACAGGTGCAGTGTTTAATGATCGATGTTTTAAAGCCACCTCTCCTCTGGCCCAGCTCTGACTGTGCTGCAGTTCTCCTGTCTGGGTTTCTGCTTGTTCTACAAGCCTGGCCTCCACCCTCACCTGCCTGGTACCCTCTGGTTTGCCTTCCGGCCAGTAGTAACCCTTCAGGGGCTGGAGTTCAACCCCTGATCATGGCTTCTAAGGAACTCCTACAGGTCTGCACAAGTTGGACTTCCTGGAACGTCAGGCGCTTTACTCATATCCTCTGAAAGACTGTCATTCCTGAGACACAGTCTCATCTGGTTAACGAGTCTTGTGGTTGATAGGTCTGGAATGGGATCTGAAGCCCTGGGGAAATGTCCCACTCTGTGGGCGGGTCTAGCTCCCACCCTAGTTAACTGATCACACCCAGCCCTGTCCCCTGATATGACAGAAAGCTTGCTTCCCCACTGAAAGGTGCTCGGTATACTGAGGAAGGGGAGAGGGTGCTTCTTATCTCTGCAAACAGGAATTTCTCTCACCCTTCAAGGCATTTCACATTTAATTAGGGAAATTCACTGGTCAACTTTGGCCAAACAATAATCTCAATTAGTTTGATCTGTTCTTATAGAAATCCATTAATTTTTATGAATAATTAAATTTTAATTTTAAGGTTCAGAGAATATAATAAAATTCTTTTTTCATATTAAATTAAATTAACCACTTAGAGAAAGCACAAAGGTTCTCATATGAAAACGAGTAGTATTTCTTCATGGATTTGGGAAACTACCCAAAATGTCAATCTAATTGTGGAAAAACATTACATAAGGTTAGGATAGAACAAGAAACGTTAGACATCCAAACTTCGGTAATGTGGCTGGCTATGATGTGGACTTTTATATACATAAAGTAGATTCATCTACTGGTGGCTATAAATCAGGGGGTTTGAAATGTTAACAATGTCGGTCTTAACACAATTTCATTTAACCAGTCCAAGGGCAACATCTCAAGGCATCTGCGGAATATCATCAAAGGGAATAGTACAAATCCCAGGTAGTGCCTACACCTCTGGGAATATGGAACAGATCTAGTCTACAAGATGTTAGCAATTACACACTGTATACTGCAGGGCATATCTGCAGCAGCCAAAAGCACACAGTGGCTATCAGGTTCAAGTACACGTGGCTGAAGCCCAATGATACTAGGTCTTTTCTCAATGTTTATGTGCTTCATGGCTGCCATTGTCATAAGATAGGCAGCATTGATATTTCTAAAACCACTGACTTTGTCACAAAAAGGGAAACAGAAATCCCCTCTCCACTCGCATGACAAAGAACACAGACAGCAAATAGGTTTAAACTGTGTACCAACTCAGGCCAGCTGATGCAGCCACCTGGGATGTGCTAAGGAGTATGGGAGCATCTGCCAGTTGGAAATATAAGGCCTCCCTCAAAACTCCTGGATGAGGATATTACGATTGCTTTCTAAAGCTCTAACCCGGAGGCTGGCAAATTTTTCCTCTGTCACATCTGCCGATGTAGCACAAAGGCAGCTGTAGACAATATGTAAATGAACGAGCCTGGCGGTGTTCCAATAAAACTTCATTACAAAATAGGCAGTGAGCAGGATCTGGCCCACCCCTGGGATCATATACGTGTACTGGTCCCTCAAAACAGTGATGATACTTTGACTAATTGTTACTAAACCAGCAGAGCTCAGATGTTAAGGTTATGAAAATCTAAGGCAGGCAGGAAAGAAAAGGTATTAACTGCACTTAGAAAAAATTCTCCATCAAGAGAAGAAAAGGCAAAAATGAGTTTAAATTGCTACAAGAGTAACGCTAAATTAGAAGATGAACAACTTCCAAAATGAAGTGACTGGTCGATGGCTGACAACTGCTAAAAAAAAAAGAAAGAAAGAAAGAAAGAAAGGTCTCCTTTTTCGGGTATTTCAATAAGAGGTTATTTTCCGGAAATAATTTAGGACTAGTCCTGACAGGAAAAAGAGATTAGGTTTTATCAGCGGCTAGATCAGTGCTTTCCGAAACTAACTCCCTAACAGAACCACGTGGAGAGGATTCTGAGTCCCTAGGATTATATATAGTTCCCAGTTTCTGGGGTCAGCCATTCTGGAGGAATGTTATTTTTTTAAGCTCCCTGAGCAGTTCTGATGCACTCAATCTTGCACCATCTAAACCTGCTGAAGAAGATGATCAGCCTGTGTTAAGACAAACCTCAACAAAACCGCAACAAGCAGAGAGAGGTCTTCTAATTTCTTACGCTATTACGATACATTCCCAAGAGTTCCAATACATGTCAGATTTGCTTATTCAGCCTCCAAGTACCAGCCCTCCAGATCAGAAGACAGGCCATAGATTTTCAAAGTATCCAAGCCTGAGCTGGCAAAGTCAGACTCAACCAAGAGGCTTCCGTCCCGAAGTCTGAGAACATCAGTTCGGATTCGTTTCCTCTTTGAAATCCTAGCAGAATCAGTGAGCATTCACTGAAAATTTCATCATGCACTGGCCTTTCCATGTGTTTCTCCCTATTTTTCTAAAAAGATTTTAAACACATGAATGGCAGACCTCATGTTATATTTTTCTGTATTATCAACAACATGTAGAACAAGACTACGTACAAGTTATCACTTCAATTTTTGTCAGCCATAACAAACATTTCTGGAGAACACTATGCTGATAATCAAGTTTTTTCAAAGACTGCCTACGTTAAAAAAAGGAAATACTGTCAGACTTCTAAAATCTAACAGGTATAGTTAGCTATTTTTCAGACGTTTGAGCAATCTGAGAATCTGATTACTGTATCCACAAAAGTGAAGAAGTCCTAATTATTCAGCCATGAAGGTTCACATTAATGTTCTAACTACATATTTTTGTGCTCATGTTCCTTAATTGCACACTTCATAAAATAAATTAGTATTATTCCATGTCAATTTGCATTTTTATTGTACTGGATGTTAACCTCACAAAGGTGATACAATTGAATGCCATTGGAAGGTGGGGTCACACTGCATTTTGTAGTATAAAATGAAGCCACTGCTCCTGTCCCTTCAGCAAGCCAATAAATTATGCCTAGTGAGACATTCCATATTTCATTACATATCTGGAATGTCTATGGTAAAGTAAACACCATTCAGTCCTGGGTAGACATTCTCTGTTATACTTGTAAAAGCTGGATTTATTTTAGTGTTTTATTAAAAATTACAAAATGCTCATACATTTGTAAATATGAAAATAATATAAAAGTACATAAAATTAAATATGAAAGTCTCTTTACTGCCCAGTAGTAATGTTAGCAGTTTGATGTCTATATTTCAAGACTGTTAGCAATACATACATAAACATTTACATATATAAACATAGTTTTTTATTTAATCCAAGTGATTTATACTCTCTATAGTTTCTACTTTTTTTTTTTTTTTTACTAGAGAGTTTATTTGTATATGTAGATCTACATAAATTTTTTTTTATTATGGTGACATTGGTTAACGAAATCCAGTAAGTTTCAAGTGTATAGTTCAGCAGTAAGGCATATATATATTGCATTGTGAGATCCATGTAATTTTAAAAAGCATCTTCATTATATTTATTGTTTTGCCGTACTGTAATTTCTTTAAACCATCCCCTTACTGATGGATAATACTGGGTTGTTCCTTTTTTGTTTTTACTAACAATGCTGCAGTGAATATCCATATACACATATATTTGTGCATATGCCAAAAAACACAGAGACAATAACAGAATTTTTGAGAATTTTAAATTTGAATAGCTATTGCCAAATTGCTTCCCAAATGACTTAGCCAATTCATACACTCATGCTGACAATGTATATTATATCCACTTTCCTACACTCCTGACAAAGCTGTGTATTATCAAACTTTTAAACTTGCTCAGTTGAGAGATGAAAAATGCTACATCTTGCTTTTCTAACTTGCATTTTTTCTGATCACCAACGAAATGAAGCATCTTTCTGTATATTTGAACAATCATTTACTTTTCTACATCTATAACTGAATCTTCACATCTTTGGCCAACTTTTCTAGGTTGTGGGTTTATTTCATAGTAACGTTTTAGAGTCTATGTAATATGGATTGTCACCTTTTGTCTAATGTATTTTGTAATATATGTTTTAATTTTTTATAGTCGAATTTGTCCATTTTTGTCATTTATGGCTTCTAGTTTTAACTTACGAAGTCATTTCTTAGTCAGAATATTATTCCGATATTCATCTTTAAAAATAATATTTTTGGAATTTTATCTTTTAAGTTACAACTACTTGGAACAAAAACAGAGCCTTCGAGTTAGTCCTTAAGTGGAATCTAGCAAAGAGAAACCTGGAACGCCAACCTTTACACCTTTCTTCCCTCCTTTCTTCCTTTAAGCAAATGTTTGACACAAACTAAAAAGGTACTTTTACTGCCGTGACAACATCCAAAGATATGCGTACTTACACAGAATTAAAGCGATTTAAGAGAACAAAACATTTAATAAGATGCGGACTTCCTGACAGTTACATAACACTTACCCATTCCCCTTTAACCTCCACCAGGAAAGCAAAGGTTTGAAAGCAAGGCAAAATATATGTTTAATGAAATGTTTTATTCTTACAGTATTATCTACACTCTATTCATCTAGTCAAGCTGGTGGTTAACTACCCAATTTGAGGAAAAGGACTCGGTATCATTGTAACAAGACTATATTTCCAAAAATAGCAGCATTTTCTCATTAACATATAGATCATCTGTAACATTTCTTTATCTTAACATGGGTAACACTTCCTCATCTCAAGAACAGAACACTGTTTTTCTGTACTTTGTGTTGCAACAAAATCCAGTTTCAAAAAATTAGGCTTTAAAAAAAAAGTGTAAAAAGCCAATTTTGTAATGAGGTCCTACCTATCTGATGTGACACTGTGCTTTCGTAATGTTTCGATTCCTGCTATTACATGGTATTTATATATTTTACAATTAATCTGCTTTAAAAGGCATGATATTTCAGAGATGAGGCGGTATGAGTAAAGCAGCTTCAGACCATTAGGAAACATGGTGTAGGACGCAGGGGGTAGTGGCGAAGCTGTACACCTGGCCATCTTGACTCACCACGCATGGGTACAGAGACGCACCCACACTTGAGAGAAACCAGCAGTTCTTTCTATAAAGAATGAGTGAGGCTGGCACCCAGCACGTTTCAGGCATTCAAAAACTGCTGAATGAAGGCTGGACTATATTTGAAGAGGGTTTCAATACTGTTGAGGAGATTTTGATTTTGAAAGATTCTGGACCTTTGTTCTTGACTCCCCTATTTCCAGCTCATAATTAAAGAAAATGCTAAATGGGAAAAGGGACTGATTTTTCTCAGTATCGAACATACTGTTCTTCCTTTATATTTTGGCCCGTTAAAGAGCATGTATTCTACATGGAGAGCTATAACATATACATGCAAAATGCATAAGTAACAGTACAAGGGCCCATTTAAATACCCTTTTATACTTCAGAGACACGTAGTGCTAGCATGAAGAACATTTTGCTTCAATTCTTAACTTTCCTAGTTCATTTAAAATTCTGACCCATTCCTATCTTTTTTAAAAATGCTAACAGTAATGCAAAGTTTGACCACTTCTAAGCTTCTCATTTTAGACTGAGGAACTACTGTTCTCTTTTAGAAAATAATTTAGGTCAATCATATTGCTTTATTCTTTCTTAAACTGGTTTTAGTTGCAATCATAAGGGTATACATACTTAAGAAAGCATATTTACTGTATTTAATTCATTATTCACACAATTCAAAGTTTACACAAAGAGAAGAAAGATGCTCTGACCCAAAGATACACAAGTTATCATTAGTGCTTATGAACATGACAGAGTATTTTGCATTTAAAACTATTTCTTCAAGACTACTTATAGCATATACGCAATAATCTAAACCCTGAAGCTACCAGATCTTTACAGATTTTAAAATATGCTAAGGCTGTGATAAAAACCCATTTTCTTTCACAACTCTATTTCAAAGCAATGTTAGGATACATTTTTAAATGTCTTCTTTCATTCTAATAGAAAATGAAGAAGATTGAGATTATACTTCAAAACCGCCAATGCTAGATTATTAGATTTTACACTCACTAACAATTTCGCAGTTGTCAGATAAAGTCCAAAAAAGCACAGATGCTAATCACCTACAGAAATCACTTTCACTGGCGTCATCCTTACCATGACTATATCTCCCGGCTGGATCGTGATTTCATCATGACTTCTGGATTCAAAGGGATACAGTGCTCGGTAATACACCACTTTTACATTCTCCTGCGCAGAAATTGTAAGTGGGCCTTTTTCTGTTTACGAAAGGGGAAGGGTGTGGAACAAAAACAAAACGTTACACAGAACACAAACGCATGACACCAAGCCAAATAACTGACGTCTCCTCTACCGCCTACCTTAACATCTGACCTATATCCATCCATTCAAGGAATTTCTGAAACACACTGAATGCCGAAGGGGAGGCGAATCTGGTGTCAGCACATCAAACCCATTGTTAGTAGACTCTCTAAACAAAGGTCACCCCAATGCCAAGCGCAGTGAGGCTGTCTAGGGTCCCGGTTCTCGGCCTCCTGGCTTAGGCTCCAGCAGCGCACACCTGTAAAGCACCAAGACCCCTTGCCCCCACACAGGGTGTGGAGTACGATGTAGCAAGCAGTTCGAATGCGACGCAAAGTCTGGATCAGCCAAGAAGTGCATTTGGGAGGGGACAAAGAAGCACAGCCTTCCATATTAAAAGACATAGAAACATTGATGTTTCAGGCCCTCAGTGTAGCCATATAAAACACAAGTGCGAATTTCTCCATGAATAGTTATTACTGATAATCGCTGGTGAAGAAAGTACCTCTTCCCCTACATTTCCTTGGGTCGGGCAGGGGCAGGAGTTGAGACTAAGGATGGCCCCTAGATGAAAATAATTGAGATTTCAAATGAAACGAAAATTTTTAAAACACATTGAGCAGAGGATATTTTGGATTCTAGTTTACAATAACTAATCACAGCCCTCTGAATTGTTTTACCCAAGTATTTTGGCATGCATCTATCTTCTCTGAAAAGCAGTGAGGGGAAGATATTATCTTCGTCTAGTCTTAAAACTGAATAATGTGCAAAATTTCCCACTAACTGAAGGGGAAAATATCCTCATTTTATACCAGAAGGAAACATAAGGAACTAATTGCCTAAGATCAAGTCATGGTGAAATTATCTTCCTATCAAAACAGAATGAAAACAGGTTTGCCTTCTTATGGCATGGGTGCTCCTGTGTGGATCAGCTGACTTGCCATTTTCCTTGGACTGGGTGCATCTGAAGGCAGGGAGGGTGTTGGACTCAACTCTGAAAATTCACTCCCATCCCCACCCACTGTGCAAACAGGAAACAAACCTTCACAAAATAGTTTCTTTCTTTTCTTTTGTATACCAGTAAAAAGCACGATGATGATCAAACCAATAGAATCAATATACTTTACCATACGAAGAAAAAGGCAATCATTTCATTCAGCTGAGTATTATCTGCAAAGCTGTACAATATTATACAGCCACGCAAGTATTTTTAAAAAACATTCTAGCTTGCATCTGATATGAGACATTTTCTAGCTATTTCAAAGTTTTCCATTTATCATTATCTAAAGAGGCAATTTATGATCAACGGACAAATAACAGTCACACTTTTCAAAAGGTCAAGAACACAGTTTTATACAGTGAAGGCTGAAGACAGTGAATGTCACATCAGTGCAGGCAAGGAGAAAAGCTACCACTTCCTGCCACTGAGACAGCTCAGAAATCCCCAGAGAAAATAACTGGAGAAGTGGAGAACCTTTTTTTGCAGGAAAGGTTACGACCTCCATTTAGAATACAGGTGCATGAATGGGGCTTCGTATTGAAACTTCATGACACTTTTGTCTGCAAAAGACTACTGATGGCAGTGTGATGGCAGCCAAAGGTTGATGGAAGAATTAAACAGATTCTAATGATCCTAAAGAATGAACAGCTGCACTGTCCCAAAAAAGGAGACTGACATTCTCACCTCTATTAATATAGATAGGACAGGGCCTGATTAGACATGGAAATTTCTCAAGAGGATCTGAGAGAGAAGATGATTTATTTTCTAGAATTATTTTTGACCTCTAATACCTGCAGTGGACCAGGGTGCTTGGACAGCTGGCTTAGTTGGTTCTTGGTGCTGATGGAAAAGCCGACTCAGCTTGTCTTGCATTTCCTGTTTGCCTTTTTCCTCGCCATCTTTCTTTTTGACACTCTCTTCCCTTTTGAGTTTTTCCTCATCATGGAGCTTTCTTGGTCGCTGATGCTCATCGTCCTGCTGCACGTGCTCAAGCCACTGCTTGTCCCTTTCCTGAGCTCGTCTGTCAACAAAACGCTTGATTATAGCAAGGAAGCAACCCTAACTTAACACTACTATTGTCTCTTTTCACAAAAAAGCTCCATCTAGTCAATGGGGTGCTAAACGTCAAGCAGACACTTGTCTTCAGATGGAGCAATCTGAAACGACGAAAGAGAAGCACTCAGGGCTCCAATTCTGAGTGAGACGAAATCATGTGATTTAGAGAAACACAATAAGAATATTTCTGATAAAGCTTATAAAGTGCTTAGAAAAATATTTCCCAATTTCAATACCGGTATATAAGTGTGTGTATGTGTGGTAGGAGGGCTGGGGCGGGGGGAGCCATAACATACAGGAACATAACTTCTATGAAGAGAAAGTACACCTAACACTGCAAATGAAATATTGCTTAAATAAGTCCATGATCAGTCAGATCATTAAAGGTACACCACATTTACATGCACACATGAAGCTCCCCAAAACTGATGTTCAAAGCAATAGGTTATTTTAAACCCTTCAGGTAGTAACCATCTGTTACTAAGCAATAATTCTTACATACTTCACTGAATTCGACTACTCTGTGTTCCTTTTTCAAAGCAGCTGACACAAAGGAATAACTAATTAAATCCTTGAAAATTAGGATGGCCTCAACTTGAAACCAATAGGAAAAGGCTGGGAATGATTTTTCTCTTATTCTAAATATCTTATAAAATCAGAAAATACTTTAAATGATCATACTTTAAGTGAAAGTAACCATAAATGATATAATGTTAATAACAACGTTAATAACAGCACATTTATTAACTACTTTAATGTTTGCACTGGGTAGATAGGTCTTATTATTATCATTGCCATTTTACAAGTGAGGAAAATTAGAGATATTAAGTGACTTGTCCAAGGTCACAGGGCCACACCTGCCTTGGGTTCAATCCCAGGCAGCCTGCTTCTAGAGTCCACACCATAAACCTCTATCCTGTGACACGGTCAATGCAAAAGGTCATCTCTTAGAATCAAGAAACTGCCAAGGGACCATAATATAAACAGATAAAACTTCTATCCTCCATTTAAAAAAATAGTAATTTCTACTCTGTAGAAATGTGAAAATTTAGTACAGTACAATTCTTTTTAGCTTAAATCTTAAACGTTTTACTTACAATTTTCAAAACATCTTTTAAGAAAGCAGAAAAAAATTTTTGGAGGGGTAGGGATGTTAATTGTTATTCATAATAACGAAAAATTTGCTTAACATTTTCTACTAATAAAGCTCGCCATTTACAGTATATAACCATGTAATTTCTGAAGTCATATTTTGTGTACCATTTGCCATACAAATGTAAGCAGAAAACTTCACCTTTCTGTGTTGATATTTTGTATTTATTTCTAGCCTGAGGAATGAGAAAGTTCAGTGTAGTAGAGTGTGAATATGAAAGTAATCTTATAAACTTTGAAGAAAAGGCTAGAGTTAGAGTTAATCAACACATTTGAGGGATTAATTCTTTGTACATAATCCTAGTCCTCCTACCCCCAAGAAAACCATAACATAGGCCTCTACATTGGTTTGAGACCCTACCCACCTACCAACTCACTGGCATGAAAAACCCGCAAACACCAGACACAGAATGCTCCATGAAGCCATGACAAAACACGTAACTGAGCTCAGCCCACTCAAGTTAATGACTTGCCTAAAGTATCTGTTTCTTCGTCTTTTGAGTCTCATCTCAATAATCAGTTTTTACAATTTATACTGTATCACTGGGGTAGTTGGTCATTTTTGTGTCTTGGATTCTAAAATTAATTGGAATGTAAAAGTCAAACATCCGATAACAAAATCAGATACACCGAAGGTTAAAAAAAAAATAAATGTCTACCATTTACTGCAGAAAATAAAAAACACAAATATGCAAACGAAACCGCACAAAAATGTGTCTGTAATCCTAAGTAGCAGCAGCAGTAGCAAATTTTCTCCTTTTGTACTTGAGTTTAACCTGCAGTTGAAAAAAATAGCAGAAAGAACAGGGACACACTCAGTGCTGCTGGAGAAACCCCGGTGGCAGACGCTCAGGGGGTCTGGCTGCAAAGCCAGCACTCTGCCCGCCCCTGTTATTAAAAGGCTGTGAACTGGAAGAGTATTGTGGTCATTGGCATGCAAATGAGCAGACCAAGTGTCCCCATTTCCTTGTACAGTTCCATTTATCTACATGGCGGTAATTTAGGAGAGCTCTGGGAACCAACCAAAAACTTCAGGGGGAACTTATATGTACAAAGATTTACATATACACGTGTATGTGCACACACACGCACGTGCATGCACACACACACACACACACAAAACTGAAGGCTCTTTCTGGTGCACTAAGTACCTGGTTGGATGAGCCGGGCAAAGAACAGTAAATACTCAAAGTTCCTTCTGGATGGATCCACAATCCACTGAAAAGACTCACCTTTGGGCTTCTTCTTTCTGTTTTTCTAATTCTATGATCTTTCGCTCCTGTTCTTTCTGTTTCAGCCGTTCAGCCTCTATGGACTTTTGTTTCTGGAGTTGCTGTTTATTATGTATTTCTCTTAGTTCCTATAAATAATCAAGAAACAGTTCGTGTAACGCAGTGACAGGCGTTTCCACTGTTTATCTGCACGCAGCATTTCATAGCAAGGAAGCCCAGGCACTTAAGAGATAACGTTTCCGATTTGAAAAACGTTAACTTGGAAAGCTAACGTCACTCTACATTTTAACACGACTGAGCTCCGAAAGCTGTTCAGGATTATATTTTAGTGAGCCACAACACGTGACACCATTTTCCATGATACGCTCCAGGAGGAACCTGCTAGTGAAGGGCATTAGAGAAGCTGCCACTGCTCAAGACTCAGCAGTAAAAACAGGCCTTACCCAGTTTGAAGACATGGTGATGATCGTGAATAAATAATGAAAAATGAAATTCTCTTTCCTGGTCCTTCTACTAATGAATATCAGCATCGACTGGCTTTGAAAATAAACACACCTCTTCACACACTGTCTCCATTAAAACCTCACCTCCTGCTTATATTATGCTGCCTTAAAACACATGGACATCCCTCTGCTCCACCTCGATTCTCCCTCTCCCTTTGGGATCTATTTTTCTTCAAAACATACCTCTTGCAGAGCATTTTCTCTTAGTAAGTTCGTGTGTGGAGTGGTCAGCTGCACCAGACTAAACCAGCTTTCAGGGTTGGAAGTTCAAAGCTATAATTTCATGATCACCACCTCGGATCCGGTTTCCTTGTCTGATACTAGTAAACCCAGGAATAACAGTAATTTCTTTCATGGGATACTAAAAATAAAATGCATTTTATGATATTTAAAGTACTCAGGTCAGAAGTTTAAACACCCCTAGATCTGAAGAACAAAGAAATGACAGCCAATGGAGATGCCCTCTGATTGCATGGGAATCACACGGTCACTATCAGATCCGGTCACTGCAACTCCTCTTAGTTGTGTCAACAGTAATCGGATGAGTCGAAGTGTCCAGCAGAGCCAAAAGTATATTTCCAGTTGACTTCTTGGTCTGGCTAACTGGGGTCAATCCCCCAAGTGGACAGCCAAGGACGCTATATGGTGAGATTTGAGGCCTGCCTTGTCTTCTCTCATCTTGCTCTTTGGTAAGTCCAGATGGGTAGGTTTCTTCCTGCCTTAAGTGTCCACCTTCAGATTCATTTAGAGATTGAAGCAGAAATATAGAGGAAAGGTCTGTAGAAGATCCATGTTAAAATGCACTTACTCCTAGGAAATAGCCCTAAATGTTATTAGGCTAAACTTTTCTTACTAGCTAGACTGTTCTTAAGATAAAGTTAGAATGTACAGACAAGCATTTTGTAGAGTGTAAGTGACTTTGAGAGGTTCTAAAAGATATCAGTGAGACACAAGGAAAAGTTTTAATTAGAGATTAGGTTCGTGGGAGGCAGGTACTGGGGGCAGGGAAGACTAAGGTGCGGGGGAGGCAGGCACGAAAGAGGAGAAAGGAAAGGGCTTCAGTGGGGAACCCAGATGAGACTGGGTATATCCAGGCAGGACGCAGCAGAAAGAGACAACTTTGAAAGGCGCAAATTGTACTATTCTCTATGGCAGCAGCCCTGGGCATGTGACTTCCCAAATTATGAAGGGTATCTGGGACAGGAATTAGTGAGGGAGGGGGCATGGGAGGCCAAGAATGGAGACTGGAAAGTTACGATGAAGCCTCTCTCTGAACGTTTAAACTTCTAAGAGAAGAAAATCAATACCGGGAAAGAGAATTCAATTTTCATTATCCTTCTGTCACATCATGAGATGTCAAACTTTAATGTGTTAAAAAAAATTCAACGGTATTGCTTTTATAGTAATTTGGAATCAAGCATAAATAGTAACCTCTAATAACATAAATAAAAAATGTGATTAATATTTTGAATTTAATATTTCAGAGACAAATGGAAAATATGGGCCAATTCCTATTATTGGAATAATCTGCACTCTTGGCTCAAGTTAAGAAATATCTCTACATAAAAAAACCGCGGTAAAGTGATATTGAATCAAACTCTAAATGTCCTAAGAGAGGGACTCAAAAGGCAACATCTGCACCAACAGGAACCCGGCTCTGTCATGAGCCCAATGGCGAAAACCCTTTAAAAAGGAAGGGAAAGAAGTGACCAAAAGATTTACTTTCTCCTCCTAGTTTAAAATTTCATCTTCAATTGCAAAAAATTCCTAAATAGGTTCAGAATGAATAATTTGTGGAAATCGAGGCACTGAACTGGGAACTAAGAAAACTGGATTCTAATCTCAGGTCCCTGGTGTGGGCCAGCAGCTGGATCAGAGTAGATGACCTCAGGTTTTCTTTTAGCTTTAAGATCTGTTAAACTCTTAGACAATGTTACATGACAAAACAATTATTCTTTTATTTAGAGTTTTATTCTGATTGAAGGAATAAATTAAACAGGTATATTCCTGTAACTTGTTTATACCTGTAAACAAAATAACTCTGAGCTGAAATTCAATACAAAGGAGGAAGAAATGACAGGGGAGAAATAACATTCTAGTTTGATGTTCAGGAATCTGATTATATATTTTTAAAAAGTTGTTGCTTCATCCAGAAAAAATGTATTTATAGGTACAGTGATAGTCAAAATATTTAACCACAGGTACTGCATAAGCGCTGGCCATTTAGAATGGACACTGGCCACAATGTACCAACGCACCATGTAGGCCCATGTAGGCCATGGGCACAAATGAAGGTTCTTCATTTAACAAAGAATTGCACATTTCTTTCCGTATTGGGTGCCAATAATTGGATGTGGATTTATAAATCAATAATTACCAGATATTGGGAAATAAGGCTTAGTGGAGGTACTATAAAATGAAAAGCAATAAGAAGTGAATTTAAAAAATATGCAGAGAAAAAATCGTGCAAATAAGTTTTAAAAAACAATTTTTAAATGTACCTAATATATGAAGGACGATATTTAAAAATTTTTTTAAAGCACATCTCTTTTTTAGCACAGCAGCATTATAGGATAGGCTGAAACTATCTTTGGAACTGTCTAAATAAGTCGCAGCTTCAAGTACCTCCAAGGAAATGGAGCTTGCAGGAGCCATAAAATAACAGATGTCAAACAAAGTAACAGAAGGCTTTGGCATCTTATAACCCAGATTTGAAGACAGCAAAATTTTTCTATCATTTCCTTCATCCAATCTGCTGAGACACGCCATCAGTTGTAAGACAAGCAAGATGCTGCCAACGGGCAGGCATTCCGGGTCTTCCTCTTTTTCTGGGCTTGGGAGCCTCGGACAGCATGAATCAAAATATGCAGAAAATTTATGATTCCTTAGTTGATGACTTTGTTAAGAAGTTGAACTTTTGAGAAGGCGAACTATCGAATAAAGGAATAGGGACTAAAAACTAGTTAATGACTTGCCTCTTGTGCCTGACAAGGACTTTGAGGGACACCAAGTCCTTTCACGGGGGGGCCGAGGGCTGCCCTTTCTTTCATTCCTTTTCAATACTGTTTAAAAAACTCAAGTACAATGGCAGTTATTTAAAAGTATCCTTTTAATTCTTTCAGGGAAAACATTTTCAAGGAGACAAATCTGGTGTCATTAAATTCTTGACTTAGGGAATGAAAAAACTGTTGGGAGATGCAGCTAAGAAAAACCTGACATAAATTCTATCAACTTTTCCGGTAGTCACCCTGATTAAAGTGATCCTGCAAATTCTACTAAATCTTGTCACAATTATTTCTCTATTATAGCTAAGATAAGAATAGAACAAATAAGAAATTACTAAGAATCAAAACTCAGTATCTCACTTGTGGCTCTTCCTAAAATTAATACTTTTCTCAAATTAGTAACACTATAATCTCATATTTCTTGGCTGGATATTTCTCTAGCCATATGGTACTGAGTGTATAACTTTGCTGATTTTTCTTCTATTAGAAGGGTATGATATGTTTTACACTAGGTATAGTGTGTAATAATTTAATATTATTACCTAATACCTTTCTTAATGAATAAATTATTAAGTGTGCATTCAAGAAGTTTTTGCTACATGTTACAAACAAATATATGGGAAAAATAAAAATCCAATGAAATATGTAGTATATATAAATTAAAATTAGATTTTTACCAGCAATAATATCTACAGAATTCTAAGATATGGCAGAGATTCTTTGGCTCTGCAAACACTATAAAACTGCATGAAAACTGGGGTAATTGCCATTTTTCTTGCAGAGAAAGCTTTATTTGATTCTCAAAGGGGTCTTTGATCAAACATAGATTATAACCCATAGTAAGAAAATGATTAGCAAATAAAGATTCTGTCTTGTATTAAGGTAAGTGAAAATCAGCTTGCTTTTTAACTTTATTCCTTCAACCAAGAGGGAAAAGCCACTTATTTCTCCTAAAGAATTAAGATATTTGCACCATAAAACATCTTTGGACAGCCTATGGCATATAGCCAAAGTATTTCAAAAGCAATATGCTTAGCAAATTGAATACTCAAGAAGATCCAACTTTTTGCCCTGAGAAATATGGCTCATTTTCAAGTTTACTAATAGTTGTTCTATTGCTATGAAAGGGACACAGAATCACTTGAATTAAAAACTGTGACTGTTTCTCCTTCATTTAGTTTTACAGTCACTCAAAAATAGATGTCTTTTGTAAGGTAATAGTACTTGAAATAAAGAGAAGAATCCACCTGAACAATATGTATGGGATTCCTTTTCATGAACATTACTTTGCATAAAGGCTGGTGAAGGAAGAAAAAAAAGTAACTGGCAATAAGGGGGCCTAAAAAAGACCAGCACTTAATGGAAATTTACTGTTAATTTGGCCACATAACTTTTTTGAAAAATTAATCTGCTGCTGATTTTTGCCTCAGGCTATCTCAGAAAAGAAAGACAAAAACAAACATCCCTTGATTAATTACTTGAAATTCATGAATCTAACACAAAATCAAAATAAGGACACATCTCTTATATTTATAATAACCTTTGTAGCATTAATATTAAATGGACCTCATAGGAAACTGATCTAGGAATCAGCAGTGGAAATTTCAGGGTTTTGCTCTGTCTAAACCTAATACCTAAGGAGGAGTGCTTGTATATAAATAAACATCGCTTTATTTCTCACCCAGGGATATTATGTAGCACATAATATCAGAATTTTTAAAAGGGCTTTTGAGTCTTAAATTACAGTAACTTATCCCAATTACGTGGCTATGAAACAAATTGAAAGCTAGTTTTAAAAGGCAATCAACAAATCCAATGAGGATAAAGGTAGAAAAATAACTAAGTATTTCAAAACATAGAACTTGTACTGAAATCAAGGTAAATTGATATTGCATTTATCATAAAATTATAAAATGTGTTCATTCTTGATGCATTAAAAGTGAGAGAGTATAAAAAATACATCAGTTATTTAAATGCAAAGAAAGAATATACTAATATTTAAAGATATTTGAAATACTACTTCTAAATATGAAGTCAATATTCAACCAAATAGTAAGTCCAATTCCTCAAGGCATGAATTGGCAGTCAGTGTATCCTAAGTGCTACTGGAGAGTCAAAGAGAAATGCACTGGGCATGTGTGTAGTGTGGTGTGTGTATGTGTGTAAAAGTGTACATGTGTGAGAAGGGAGAGGGATTAAATGGACAGAAAGGGAAAAAGAGCTAGAAAATCCTGTCCTCTCTGTAGTAGAAGAGCTAATGAAGAATCTTCTCTCATGTTTTCCTTATGTTACCAGAAAGAGAAAACTGACTCCATTTTGTCCCGAAAGTCTGAGTTTTCCCAAAGTGTTTCAGCTTTATTTACAAAGCAATATCCTGTTATTTTAAATGCCTGTCATTCTAAAAGATAAAATTGTCAAAGGGTTCGGCTAAATGAATTAAAAAAGAAAACATTTTTTCAAAATATTGAGCTTTGCTTTTTTCTCTTTCCCAAATCATTATTTTGTTAATTTTTTTATCTCAAAAAAAAAAAAAAAAAAACCCATGCTATAACTAAAAAACTCAACCCAATAGACCAAAAAGCCTACTGGGATGGCATAGAATCTAATATACAACATCTGTTAGTTATTTTGAGTCTTGGAAGTGTTCTAATTATTTTCCTACATTCAAGGAATCTGTGTAAAGTTTCCACAATCACAAGTACATTGAATGAGAGAGAATTTTATTACTTCTGTACAGAAAAGGTCTTTTCAAAACAATCATAGAGGTAAAAATAAAATTTAATCTTGAACAAAATAAGATAGCAAACCATGAAGCAGCCAAACATTATTCTACCGACATGAGAAAACAACGTTGTTATTTGAATTCACACTGATTTCTCTTGCTGTCTCTGCATCTCCTCTTTCTGGATCTTTTTCTTTCCTTGTTTCCCTTCGCATGCATTTTTTTCCTGACTTCTCATTCTGTTCTGCAGTTCCTTCTCCAGCTCTTTTCTTTTTTCCCCTGGTTGCTAAACATTTTGCCTTTCACTGCCTTCATAATGAATGAGCCTGCCATGAAAGCAAGTGTCTGAAACCAAGAGCATAAAAGCCTCAGTTAAGCCGAGAACCTTATTCACTATAACTAGCATTTTCATTTCAACAATTCAGTTCTTAGGAGCAATTTTTAAGACAGGTATCATTACAGGCAGAATTTATATTTCCAATGGCCTCTTGTGTCTAATTTAGGAAGCCTGGCTTTCCCAAGTACATTAAAGAATAGAATTCTGAATTCTGAATTAGTCCTATTCAAATTTTGCTAATACTGTCACCTTTTGCAATAGTATACTGACTATAATACTGCTTCGCATATGATGGAAATATGCATATAAACAAAAATAATCACTGAGTGTTCTCTTTCAAATTTTTGTAGCCAAGTGGCAAATTCAAGAATCTATGATGCTTGTTATAAAGACAGGATTACAGTATACAGTACCTTATCCAGACTGTAATTAGGAGCTTCTACCATCACACACACACTTTGTCAAGAGGAAAGATGCACTCATACGTCCGTCACAATTAACAGTAACTGATCGCTATCGGCTTTTATAAAGAAGGCTTAGCATGTCACGGTAAAGGCTATCTTAGACACACTGAGCACTCATCTGCATGGGGGGAAACCGAAGCACAGAGCTGGAGATGGTTCATCATTCTTAGCCTGAGAAAGATGTGCGTTGCCTGAGTAGGGCATGGAGACCTTTAGAAAGAAGTCTAAGTGGATGACGCAGCCCAGGAGAACTGCCAGGCACTGCGACACTGTCTCCTCCACTGCCACTGACTGGGAGAAAGAAATGCTCACATGTAGAACGCCAGTCACATTAGGACTTGTCCAGCACACACCGACTAGACGGGAACGAATAAGGACTCAACTTTTCAACATGAAACACAACACCTGGTCTCTTTATGTGACAGATTCTCTTTACTTGGTATCCATTTCAATGGAGCCTTGAAAACGAGAAGCTATACTTTACAATGCTGCTCTATACAGCTAAGATATTAAAATGCAGAACATTAGGCTCTTGGTGCCAAGGAAGTTTTACAGAAATGACTGACATTGCCATGGGCCAGGTGAAGTCAAGTGCTACCGTCCAAAAGTCCTTATTGGTAATGTTATTTTACACCTGTTAGAACCGTAATTTTATGCCCATAACTAAGCACTATATGTAAGAAAAACAATGATCAGAATGACTGTGTTCTTTAGACACATAGATTCTTCAAAAAACGTTGAAAGTTTTTATTTTCTTGTAAAATGAGGTAAAAAGAGAAAGTTATATGTAATAATTTCAAATTGATGTTTCTAGAATATGAATATGAGAAGGCTATTGACCTCCTCAGCATGATAAAAGATTTGCTGCATATAGAGTACATTTTAAAAGCAGAAAATTATGGTGAACAAATTTGATTCACTGAACTAAAACTACTTTAAGAAGTATTAATTGATGCTAACAATAATTACTGACAAAATCAGTTATTTCTGGTTAAATCACTGCTTGAATACTTTTATTTGATAATCAAAAAGTTGAAATTTACTGTTCACATAAAAGGCAGCATAAGTACAAAGGCTGCCATTAAGGAGATTTTAGCATAAAAGCTCCAGTATCTCAGTGTGCCATCATTTCTCCCCTTCTCCCACTCTTTCCTTTTCTACAGACGTACAAAAAGCAAGATTTATTTGCTACAGTAAGATTCTTGTTTCCTTTCTCAAGTAATTCTTGGTTTTGGGTGATAAATTAGAAAAACAACAATACGTGTCATGGGATCATTCTGGAATATAAAAATATCCCACCTATAAAGTAAATGTCTGTTAAAATACATGACAAATAGCCTTTTCTGAAAGGTAAGAATGAGTCCTCATTTCTCTGAGATTTGACAGAAACATAAAGGTCCAAGACTCTAGAGACCTTACGTTCCACAGGCCTGGGCCTGGAGTCGCTGAACAACCACCGACCGTGACTCTAAATATGCTTTATATTTTCGATATGGTGCCACGTATATGAAACAAACACCTATTAACCTGACTGTAAAACTAACTTTTTTTCCTCTTTAATTAATGACTTGAGAATTTCCATCATTGGTTATCAGAACCTGGGTGAGGAGGCAGGAGCGTAATTCTTCCTGAACTGGAGGAAAAGGAAGACCCTCAAAGGAAGAATGAATCTGAACAAGGCACCTGGCAGAAAGGACTAACTCAGATTGTGTGGTTTTTTAAGGAGGAAAAAAATTACAGAATGCACTGGATATGACTTTGTGCTTCAAAATAAGTAAATGGCTTATTGCAAATAGTCTTGTATCAAAGAAACACGAAAATTGGGTTTTGCTAAAGGTAATTCTCATATATGGAGCAGCCACTGAACATAGGTTCAATGTTCTGGTCAACTAATTAAAATTTTTTTCACTCCATAAGGTATTTCTCCAGTGTCATAAGCCAGTAATGAGTGAATCACACTTTCTTTTTTCTAGGTGAACCATCTATATGGACATAAAATAAAACTGCTGAGTCGTAACTTCTTTTCTGTACTCTCCAGCAGGTTTCCTTTTCGGAGAGGAAGGTTTAGGAGACAGCAAATCCACACTATCAAATTAGATGTGTAGAATGACCAGACGATCGCCAGTGTTTTACTCCCAGCAAGGGCGGAAGTATTTTTTGCATCGTTAGTGCTTTTAAGGCACGGCTGCAGCAAGAGAGGTGTGGAAGCAATCCCAAAAGTCAGAATGCTGCTCTCCTGGCCTATCTCAGCGTATAAGAGATCACAGCTGTTAATGAACACTTGCTCTCGAGTCAGAGAGAAAACGCTTCGTGTTATCCGATGTGGCTAAAACAAAGAACAGGCAGGAGACAGAGACCAAATTTTAAATTTGCCTCTGAGCTGTCTCAATCAAATTATAAATCTTTTCATTTTTCAATTGAACTATTTTTGTTTTGGTTTCACCAGATTTTAGAGGAATACTAGAAGTTAATAACTGTAAGGCAATATAACACTAAGCCCTCTAAATAGGTCCTTAAATAACGAAACAACATAGCTGTAATGGCTTGTGAATTTTTTTTACTCTCCGTATCAATGTAAAGTAATAATGGGAAACCAAAATAAAAATTAAGACAGAAAGAAATGTTCTTATTTAAAAATCAGTATATTTGGGGGAAAAAAAGGCTACTGGGATAAAGGGCTAAAATTAGCCTTCGTATAAGCAACTCTCTAATACTGAAGGCAGCGTTAGTCAATCAAACACAGTAAGAGCGAATCTCACCTCATTTTAAGGGTGTTTTTCTAGAATGGCAACAGCAATTCGAGAGCCAAAAACTATCCATAAATCCTCTAGGCCTTTGTAAAAACTCATACACTAGAGTATCATTTTCTAATATGTGAATTTTGTTTTGTGAGTCGAATTTCTAGAAAAAGAAAACTTACAAGAAAAAAAAATTCTTCCCCCTCCTTGTTGTAAATTAAAAGAGAATCTTAAGATTAAGACAGAAATCTGGACTATTGCTTGGGTTCAGAAGATACCTGAATACATAACGGGTTATATTCCGAGAGACTATTAAAAAGCACTGTGAGCCTGCAAACGGTATCATGTTCTTTTTGCTTGAAAGAGTAGCAAGTCACAGTAAGAGTCAACGTTGTCATTTCAACTGTGCTTATTCAGGAGACAGAAAACTTACATCTGTACTTCCCATATTTACATATCACATGTAATCATATACGTACAAATACAAAACATATATGTATAGCACGCACACACACACATTCTTTGTTAAGCATGAAAGCAAAGTGAAGGAGAACATTAAGTTGACTCAAACCATATTTCCCCTAAGAGCACTTTCCTGGAATTGTACAGATGAGAAAGTACATTACCTTTTGGGGTGGAGGGTGGGGGGAAACGGCACAAATACCTCAAACTCGGATGTCTAGACAGTTTGGCCTAGAATCTCAATTCAAAGTTCAACTAAAAATCTCAAATACGCTTTCTAATTTCTTTCTATTTTTAGTAATAAGAAATAGCTTTACTTTTTTCCTAGTTACAAAAGCTAAATTAACTTAAAAGTTTAAGTTAGAAAAGGAAAATGAATATTTGAAAAATGCATAATATCCAATTTAAGAACGTAATTGATAAAAACACCAATATCTACTTAAATCTAAACTACATGATCGCTGCTGATAGAAAATGAACTGCTTGCATTGTGGTATTATTATAAGGTAAGCATTAACATTCCTACGATGATAAAGTTGTAAAGTTAAACCGAAAGCATCGAATCAGAAGAAGGCTGTGATAACCACCTTTACATTCCCTAAGAGTTTTGGCATTTTCCTGAATTTTACTGTGTAATGTGACAAAAAAATACACTACTTCTGCCAGAGACAAAAGCAATTACTCCATTAGATGATAAAAATTTTAAAATTGAAGCAACAAAATAAAGATCTACATTCAAGCACAATCCTGAAGGTTAAGAAGTGGAAGAAAACTTTTTACTTTTAAAAGGGAAAGCAATCCCTTTTTAGTAGGGACATAAAACAAAGAACATAAGAAAGACAAAGCTTCTGGGGCCTTGCTTTTGGAATTCAACTTGATGCAGTTATCAACACACAAAAGAGATGAAAATGTGTGAACATGATATTCAGGTTAGAGACAGATGTCATGTGGGGCCACTCACTCAGCCATAGTTCATAGATGCCAAATTCATTTTTATACTCTAAAGGAGAAAGATGCAATTTAGATTATGTGATTGTTCATCTATAAACGTGAAGGCTTTCAAGAAGGCTCACCAACCAGCGTAATAAATTTTTCTGCCTAGGATTAAATATCAACTAATCATCGGTTAGAAAAATTGAAGGGTAGAACATACATGTAGGAACACACAGAATAATTACCTTCAGCTGATTGTTGAAAATATCAATCTCCTGTAGTTTTGATCTAGTTTCTTTCTCAACTTCATCCAGTTGGTCTCGTAGCTGCTGCCGAGCTAGTTCTTTTGCTTCTAAGGCTCTTTTGAGTGTAAGAAGTGAATCTCCTATTTTAGAAAAACATTGTAATAGTTTAAAAAAAAAAGCTGGCAGTGAGGAAAGAGTTTTTGATGTTTCCTTTTCACTTAAAAAAATTCTTCTCAGTAAAAAAGGAAAAGGACAATTTTAAAAATAAAACACCTACTGTGCAAACTGTTCTGCTGAACTTGTTTTAATTGGTCATTGAGTATCTGCTTTTCTGGAATAAGTCTTCCAAGCATTTGCTGAGACTCCTAGGAGAGATGGGGGAACAACAGTGAATGGGGGAGAAACTTCTAGGTGTAGATTCAACGTCCAAGTGGTCACAAGTCAGTTTTCTGGCTCCTCAAAGATTCTTCTAATCTCATCCCAAATCCTCTATGGGTGAAACGGCATTTAATCGCTAGTCAGGGCGAGTCCTCCTTTCTTGCCAATGAATTCACTGTTTGCCAAACGTTTTTCACTGAAATAAAGTTAAGACAGTTATAGCTCCCTTGATAGTTCTTAAATTTTTGTTGACTTACTGCCTATGTAGAAGCTTAAAAAAAATGTACTCAGTGGAGGAAACTGAAAATAATGATCTCAATTGCACTGGGATCAAATGCAATTGCAGTGACCCTGTTGTCTATAAACTGACTCAGGAGTTTAAGAGAAACTATTCTATTCTGAACTTTGATACCTAATAGGGCTCAGTAAATAACTGAGGTTTATTTACTACACACCTGAAGTTGGAAACACAAATCAAAGAGATTTTTAACAAGAATCTTACCTGCCACACGTTTTCCATCACTCAAGATAGAGCTACAATTTTCAAAAGGCAGACAAAAAATCTTGAACAAACTATTTTTTAACTGACCTAAGAAAAAAGCTAAACCACACTGTACAATTTTATTTGGAGTTTTCATGAGTGAGCTGTGAAATTATCCTATATAGTTTCTATACATTTCAGTAAAATGACAGCCTTTGCAGCATATAATAAGAATACTTGACACTGACTTTTATTTTTATCTTGATTTAAAAAAAAAAAAAGATCTGTATGTACTGATTTTGGGTTGAAAAATAAAAATGCCTTAATTAAAAATTTTCATCAGAGGCTAAGAATCAGTCCTTTCTCAAACCACCATCTTTAGATTCAGACTGGCTTGTGTGTAATAAATCTTTGCGTACAATGTGCCTGAATAGTAAAAAAAATTAGCTCAACAGAGAGGATTTGGAAGCATCTTTTCATATGAATAATCCCCACACACACCCAAAATCTGGACAAAACAGAATACACAAATCAGATTGTTTTCCCGGAAAAGCACGGCCAGCTCAGCTTCTCTTACTCTCCTCACCAAATTAAGGCAGGGCCTCTTACCTAACACCAAAGTTTCCTCCCTGAACTAAGACAAACAATGAAGTGTCAAGATGAAGTCTGACTCAGATCAGCAAGACTGTTTTACTTTAAACATTACTTTTAAATGCCAACCCAAGTTTCTAAAATGAGTCAAATCGGTATGAATGGCTACCTGACTCACTCGCATAGCATCTGCTAATTCCTGTAAGGAAAGGGAACCGAATCTCATTGCCTACTAGGTACCTGGTTTTCTTCAAACCATGTATTAATTTTCCCTTCATCATTTTTTCAGGAACCCTGATTTGTATTTGGTTATGAATACAGGAACATGCTAAGTGTCAATTTTAAATAATAAAAACGTGTAGTAATAGTGCATTCAGTGAAATAATAAATAAGCACATGGCTGTTAACTCCTACATTTTCCAAAGGAATATTTTATGAAATTTCTCATAAAGAGTTAATGAAAGACATACAGAGAGAGCTACCATATAGAAAAGATGCATGCATTTTTTAATATTTCCAAATAATTTCTGGCACTAAACGTCTGATACTATTTACATTATATGTCTTATCCAAACATCTCAAATTGATTAGGACTTCAGAAGACATGAAACAACAGCTGACAGAACTGAAAGGAAAACAGACAAATTTATACTGTTAGAGATTTCGACACTCCTCTCTCAGCAGCTGAATGAAGGCACAAAATCAGGAGGGACGTAGAAGACACAAACACCATGAATCGACTTGAGCTGATTGATGTTTAGGGGACATTCTACCCAGCTACAACAGAGTATAACATTCTTTACAAGAGCATATGAAATATTCACCAAAACAGATCACACTCTGAATCATAAAGTAAGTCCCAATAAACTTAAAAAGACTGAAAAGAATTGAAACCATACGGAGTATGCTCATAGATCATAATATAAATAAATTAGAAATCAGTAAGATAATTGAGAAAAAAATCTAAATATTTAGAAACTAAAAAGCATAATTCTAAATTTATCAATGACAAAATGGCAAAAGAAATCAAAAAAGATTTGGATTAATATGAAAACACAGTATATTAAAAATTTGGGATATATGGCTATGACAATGCTTAGAAGGAAATTTATAGCTTAAAATGTTTACATCAGAAATTAATAATGGTCCAAATTCAATAATGTAAGCTTTCTCCTTATGAAGCTAAGGAAAAGCAAATTAAACCAAAAATAAGTAGATGGAAAAAAATAATAAAGAGCCTCAACAAATGAAACAGAAAATGGACATGCCACAGAGAAAAAAAAAAATCAATAAAACCAAGAGCTTATTTAAAAAAAAATCAATTAAACCAATAAAGTTCTAGCTAAATTGATAGAGAAAAGAGAGGAGGAAGAGAAGGCATGGGAGAAGGGAGAGGAAGATTTGCAGGGGGAAAGAGAAGGTACAATTCTTAATACCAGGAATGAAAGAAGTGACACCACTATAGATACTACACTTCTAAAGAATAAAAGGAGACTATCGTAAACAACTTTATACAGATAAATTTGATAATGTAGATAAAATGGATAAACTCATTGAACGATACAAATTATCAAAGCAGACTCAAGAATAAACAAAATCTGAATAGCCCTATATTTACTGAATAATTTTTACAATCAAAAGTCCTACTACACAGAAAGTTCTAAGCCCAGGTGAATGACACCAAAACTTGAAGAAGAAATACCATTTCAACACAAACATTTTTAGAAAGTAGAAAAGAAAGAATGTTCTCCAACTTCTTTTCAAATTTATTACCCTTAAACCAAAACTAGACAAGGACATTACAAGAAAACTATAGGCTAATACCCTTCTAAATTTAAATAAAAACATCCTTAACAATAATAGCAAACTGGATCTAGTAAAATATTTTTTTAAATGGTAATACACCATGACCAAGTGTGGTTTATCCCAGGAATGGAAGGTTCGTTTAACATTCAAATTTCAACCAGAGTAAATCATTATATTAACAAAGGGGGTAAAAAAAAAGAAAGAAAATATCTCAATAGATGCAGATAAAAAAAAGCCATATGACCCAATGTGACACCTCTTCATGATACAAACTCTCAGTAGTAAAGAACAAGAGGGTAGTCCCTCAGCCTGGTAAAGGGCATCTCCCAGAAAACCTACAGTTAAGATCATACTTAATGGAGAAGACTGAATCCTTTACTCCTAAGATCGAAAACAAGACTCTCATCATTTCTACTCAGCACAATGCCAGAAGTTGTGATCAATGTAGTTAAGACAAAAAGATAAAATGTATATAGATTGAAAAGTAAAAAATAAAAATTTCTTTATTCACAATGTTTATGTACATAGAAATTCTAAGGAAGCTAAAAAAAACTATCATATTAAATATGTTAAGCAATATTATAGATATAAGGTCAATACATCAAAATAAATTCTATTTCTATATATTGGCATCAAATTGGAAATTGAAATAACATCAAAAATCAGGAAATACTTAGGGTTAAGCTTTACAAAATACATACAAGACTTATACCCTGGAAACCACAAAACACTGTTGACAGAAATTTATAATATAAAAACCTAAATAAAATTGAGAAATAGAAGATTCAGTATTGTCCAGATGTTACTTCTTCCCAAATTGATCTATAAATTCAATAAATACCAAACAAAATTCTAAGTATTTTTGCAAAATCTGAAAAACTGATTCTAAAACTTATGTGGAAATGTAAAGTACCTGAAATTGCCAAAATAATTTGAAAAAAAAAAATTGACAATCTCACAGTAGTTGATTTCAACAATTATTACAAAGCTACAGTTATCCACAGAGCGAGGACTGGTGAAAGGACAGACATACATCAGTGGAACAGAATAGAGTCCAGACAGTTACAAATATAGTCAATTGATTTTCAACAAGCTCCCAAGGTAATTCAATGGGGAAAATGATGGTGTTTGCAATAAATGTTGCTAAAACAACTGGACATTGGTATGGAAAAAAAATGAACTTCACCCTTTACCTTATATAAAAATCACCTTTAAATAGATGATAAATCTAAACATGTAAATAAAACTACAAAACTCTCAGAAGAAAATATAAGAGAAAATACCTGCAATCTTGGGATGGTCAAAGATTTTTTAGGTAAGACACAAAAACTATGAACCATAAAAGAAAAAAATTAGTATGATGACCTTTATCAAAATTTAAAACTTCTGCCCTTTAAAAAACACCATTACAAAAAAAAAAAAAGGTGGGGGGGCGGTGGGGCTAGCCACAGACTGGGAGAAAATATGTGCAAGGCATATATCTGACAAAGGATTTGTTACAAGAATGAAACACTTACAATTCCATATAATAAACAATCCAATAAAAACGGGCAAAAGATTTGTTCACAAGACACATACACGAGAAGATACATGCCAATGCACATATGAAGTGATGCCCAACATCGTTAGTCTTCAGGGAAATGCAAATTAAAGATACTTTTACACACACACCTAGAAATTTTAAAACTAAAAATGATGACAATACCAAGTGTTGGCAAGGCTGAGGAACAAGTGAAGCACTCATATGTTGCTGGTGAGAATGCAAAATGGTTTAATCACTTTGGCAACAGTTTATGGTTTCTTATAGCGCTAAGTATACACTTATTTGACACAGAAATTCCCCTCCTCAAGTTTAATTAAGAGAAATAAAACATATTTCCACATAAAAACTTGCAAATAAATGATCGCTGCAGTCGTATTCATAAAAGTCCGGAACTAGGAAGAACCCAAATATCAATCAACAGGTGAATGGATAACTAAGGAAATACTATTCAGTGATAAAAAAGAACAAACTACTGATTCACTCAACAATATGGATAAACCTCAAAATCATCATGCTTAAAAAAACTAGCTAAGTCACAAAGTTCAAAAATGATCATCTTTCACGATGATACGCAGAACAACATCGACATGAATTTGATGCCCTGCCCCCAGCGCAACACTGAAACCAAATCAGATATTATGACAACGTAGTGGTCAACTCTGCATAGGCAATAAAATAAAAGTAGAACTGCTTATAGTGCTCCATCATGTCCCAAACTATTCCCGATACGTACACCTCTCATCCCCAAAAACGCTTAAACTGTACTTCCTTATTGTCATTATCATGGTACCACCAAAGTCTTGTGAACAGACTAAGGTTCTGCATGATCCAGCCCCACCTTCTCCAACCGCAGAGGTCTCCTTGCTGTAACCTGCATCCCAGAGAGCAGCTACAGCGACAGGACTTTCGCACTGTTAGAGTTTACTCTGCCAGATGGCTCAGCTGCTCATCTCTCTTTCAAGACTTTGCTCAAATGGAACTCTCACAGAGAAGCCTGTCCTTACCACCTTGTCTAAAATTAACCTCCCCCAGCGGGGAGAGGGGGAGGTTAATGAGGTAAAAGGGGTCAAATATGTGGTGACAGAAAGAAATCTAACTGTGGGCGGTGAACACACAATGCAACATATATATGTATTGTACACCTGAAACTTACTGGATTTCGTTACCCAATGTCACCATAACAAATGAATAATTAATTTAAAATAAATAAATAAAAGTGCTCATTATATCATAGAAAATAAAACAGAATAAAATAAAATCAGAGCCCTCCCTAACCCGACACTCTCTCTCTCTTCCCTACTCACCCTCCAGAGCACTTTTCATCGCCTGACAGGGTACATACTTGCCTTGTTTTGTTAGTGAGTCGGCCCCGCGGATAGAAGATAAGTTCCACAAGGGCAAGGGTCTCCTCTGCCCTTCACTGATGGACCACCAGTGCCTATGAAAGCGCCTGGTCCGGCGCACAGGCCGACATGTTGAGTTAGTTCACTTGACAACCTACTTTTCAGGCAAGGACCTGGTCTACTACATCATCACTTCCCAGAGCCCCAGCACAGGATAGATGCTTGATACTAAGCTTCTGAGGGACATATTTTCTCACCTGTAATTGCTGCTGTAGATGGGTGATTTCAGCAATTCTCAACTCTCTGGATTTGTTTGTACTCTCAATTTCCTGCCTTTGGGTGGTCAATCGGCATCTGATATCTTGAAGTTTTCCTTCCAGTTGATGCTTTTTATCATTCTTTAACAGATGAAAAATAATAAAAATTATTACCATTTATTTGTTCAATGTTAATATATTCCCAAAGCATAACCAAACTTCACTCACTAGAGCTTCTAATTCAAATTCCAAAGTCTTTTTCTTTGCTTTCAGTACCACTATGTCCTCTTGTTCTTTGTTTCTTTGATTTAACAGTTCTTGTCTTCGATTTCGTTCCCATTCGAGTTGTCGCTGCCTTTCAAGTTCTCGTTTTGCGGCCTGTGACACACACAGATGATGAATTTTTCAGTTCTTACACTATACTACGTCGCTTAAAAAATATAACATGTAGTAATTCTTTTCTTTCAGGGATAACGTGTTATTAAACATTATAAGAAATTCTATTACAAAACAGCAAAACAACATTTATACAAATACAGTATTCCCTCTATGGGAAAAAGAATATTTAGAAAAACTATCATGTTTACATAAGACGGAAACAGACAGGATCATCTGACCATTAGAATTCAACTGCTTATGCCTTCGAGAACACTTGATGCTAAACAAAATTGTTCTTCCTCATTTATTGACTCATAAGGAGTAAGGAAGACGTCTTTATTAAAATCAAACCAAAATCCCAAGAAGAGAAAAAAACAAACAAAAAAAACTTTCTTCCATCAAATGAGTAATTATCATTTCTTCCATCAAATGAGAAATTACTACAGGATATGCATCTCCTCTTTTCAAAAGTTCATGTTATGTCACTTCGCTTTTATGAAAGACCTACATAAGTACCTGTTTTAACTGAAAGAAATTCAAAGAGGCGTTTTGATTTCATGTAAAAAGGTAAAAAACAAAAATAGCATTCAGCATTTGATTTGTGGCAAGCCGTTATAGAGGCAGAGGCACCCCCAGTAGCGAGAGTGGCCCCGCCAAGCCCCTTCCCCGGGAACTACATTCGGCATCTCAGCATCAAGCCGCCACCACAGCTTTGAACCATGTCTGTGAATGTCTGTGCTTTACTTCCATTTGTTTTGTGCAGCCTTTAGCAAGATGTATCCTAAGCTAATATTATCAGAAAACCTAAGAGAGCTTGTTAAGGGTGTTACGCTTAGCATAAAACTGGACATAAGTAAGCATACTTGGTATGATTTGGTAGGTTATTTTAGGGGTCTGTAAACACTCAAAACCTTTTCCATACGAATTAATGGTGATTGCTTCTTCACTTTAGACCGTTTCACAGGAACACGCTACTTTTGGAGAGTGGGGAAACCTCCATCCCTCTAATCATTCATTTCCTTTTCACCACAGAAGGTTCTGTAATTTCTCTGGCGTTGTTAGCTCTTCAAAGCTGACTGCGAGCTGCTAGGCAGACTACCTGCCAATGCACCTGACATCCTTTACTATGATTCGTTCTCATGTACCTGTAAGGGCCTGGAGGAGAGGTGGAGTACCCACTCACCTCTACGTCTCCAAGGATTATCAAGGCCTGGCACATGGTAAATGTCTATTAAATAATTCTGAATAAATAGTCTAAAATTTCTTCTTTCCTGTCTATTTTTACATTGAAGAAAGGAAAGTTATCTATCTTTTGGTTGCCCATTCTGGAAATTAAATTCCTGTATCTGTGCATATCTGTCTGAATAAAAGGCAACAAGTTCCCTAAAGCAATTAGCAGGAGTTGAAACAAAAGTTTTAATTAAAAAAAAAAAAATTCCCGTCTTTGAAATATATTTCATTCACAGAAGAGAATCATGGCATTGCTTTCCGCAGCAATATGTTAAAATGGTAAAGACAGGCAAGAGACTGGCTTGGCCCTTATCAAGGTATGGTACCAAATTTATGAACCCTTCCATAGGATATAGTGAAGATTTCCTAAACATATTTTTTTAAAGTGAAAGCCAGACACAAAAAGGCCACATATTGTATGATTCCACGTATACAAAATGTCCAGAATAGGCAAACCTATATACAGAGAAAGTTAATCAGTGGTGGTTAAGGGTTGCGGGGAGATGGCAAAGGGGAGTGACGGCTCAATGGGTACAGAGTTCCTTTCTGGGGTGACGAAAATGTTTTGGAATTACATAGTGGTGGCGACTTCTCAACTTTGTGAATATACTACAACTACTGAGAAAGAAAATAAAAAACACTGCATGAACATATGACGTGCGTCACGCCACAAGGTGGAGTTGAGGGGCGGGGGCGGCTCGCCGCCCGCGGGCCGGGCCTTGCTTACCTCCCTCCTCTCGATCTCCTTCCGCCGCTCCTCTTCCCTCTGCCGCTCCAGCTCGCGCTGCTTTTCCAGCTGCTTCTCCAGCTCCAGCTGTCTTCTGCGCTCCTGCTCCTGGCGCTCCCGCTCTTTCCTCTCCTGCTCCGCCCGCTCCAGCTGCGCCAGGCGCTCCTGCTCTTTTCGCTGTTGCTCCAACAGAGCCTGTCTTCGTTTTTCCAGTTCCAGATTGCCGCGTTCGAAGTTCTCCCGCTTCTTATCTTCAAATGTTACTTTAAAACAAGGAACCAACAATTATGAAAAGTCATGGCGTTCAACACACCGTTCTGGATGGAAAAACTCAATGGCGTATCTGCGATTTGTAGTATAAACACAAACCAGACCTCCCTAAGCTTCCTTTCTGCCTCTGCGCTTCTTAACAAGAGCTATGAAAACGCCCTGCGCCTAACCTCTGCTTACGTACTCTCCCCTCCATGATCAACGCCATATCACAGCGTTCAAAACGCCAAACCCTGTTTCCAGAATAATCTTTCTATAGCAAGTATGCATCATCACCCAACTCCCTTCCTTCCCTGTTATTATTCTATCCTTTCCCTTCTCTATGACCTTGATTCAGCAATTGATCTCTGTCTCGTCTATACCATGAATCTCCCTCTCTCCTCTTGGCTTAGAACTGCATGGATGAGTCTTCTATTCTAACAAACAGCAATTTCTGAAAGCAAAAAGAGGAAGGTAAGTATCCTGTGTTTTACACTGAAAAACAAGCTGTGCCCTAATAATTATGCAGATCGCATTCAGTACAATATTTTTCTAATTCATTATTCTCGGGTGAATCATTGCTTTCTAATCCTGGCTAACACTTTATTTATATCCATTTTACTTTATTATTTTTTTAAATTCCATCCTCCATGTCCTTTACTATGTGTTCAGCAGTGTCTATTATTCAATTTTGCGTTTGCCTCACATGCTTCTCCTTGGAACCAACTCCAGACGAGGGGAGCCCTCACTGCCAGCCCGTGTAGCATGCATCCCATTGTTCCCAGAGAGCTGTCGCTGTGAGTGCCTTTTCTTGGCTTATTCCCACATTCCTGTTCGGCCTTCACTGCCTTAGACAGACTTTCCTCACACACTGTAGTTAGGGATTCGAGATCAAAGATGGCAAATGTGTTTCAGTTTTTTTCTTCTTGCTCCTTTAGTAATTTCGGAGCAGGCAGCAGCCCTTTCACTAGGCCACCTTAAAACTGAAAGTTCCCTCAGCCTCAGAAAGGAATGAGGTACACATGCTACAATGTGGATGACTCTCAAAAATATTATGCCCAGTGAAAGAAGCCACACATGACAGGCCATCCATTGTATAATATCATTTGGATGAAAAATCTAGAATAGGTAAATTCGAAGAGACAGAAAGCAGACGGGTCATGACCAGGGGCTGAGGAGAAGGGGGACTGGGGAGTGACTGGGTACAGAGTTTTCTTTTGTGGTGATAAAAGTGTTTTAAAACTAGACAGAGGTGGTGGTTGCACAGTACTGTGAATGTACTAAATGCCACTGTTATAGACTAAATGTGGCCCCCCAAATTCATATGTTGAAGCTCTCACCCCCAAAGTGATGATATTTGAAAATGGAGCTTTAGCAATCAGGTTTAAAATAAGGTCATCAGGGTGGGGCCCTCATAATGAGATTAATGGCCTTATAAGAAGAGGAACAGAGGGCTTTCTCTGTCCCTGGGCACACCAACAAAAAAAGGCCAAATGAGGACACAGCAATAAGGCAGCCACCTGCCAGCCAAAGAGCAGAGTCCCCACCAGGAACTGAACTGGACGGCGCCCTGCTCTTGGACTTCCTGCCTCCAGAACTGTGAGACATTTCTGCTGTGTAAGCCACCCAGACTATGGTACTTTGTTATGACAGTCCAAGCTGACTAAGACAGCCACTGAACTGCATACTTTAAAATGATTGACTATATGTTATGTAAATTTTACCTTGATTAAAAAGAAAATGAAAAGTCCCTATGCATGCTTTAAATTCCAATATCTGACCTTATTTCTGATACACAGGAGGCACATAATAAATGGCTGTTAAAAGAATAAATGCACGAACAAAAAGCTCTACTGTCAACGCCTGTTCAAAACTTTAAATGAATGTCTACCACCAAAAGAAAAAGAAAATTCCAAATTCTAAGGATTCCTGTCTTTATTTGCCTTTGAGTCTTTATTCTCATTATTATCAACCTGAACAGTTCCTCCATCCCACTGGTTAGGACTCTATTCATCTTCAAGTCTCAACTCAACTGTGACCTCTTCCACAGAGATTTAATTTCTTGTGTCTCTCCCAGTCTCTGCCAACCAGCCATAAGTAAGCTCTGCTGTGCATCTGTAACATTATCCTCAGAAATTTATCACATTTATTATGCACTGCTCTGATGACTATTTATGTGGACATCTTAAATCCTCAATTGTATTATAACCTTATAGAGGGTACGGTCATGTATTATTAATATTTAGTTTAAAGAGGAAACTGGGAGAGCTAATGTCCCGAGCAGGTCAATTAACCACCAAGCACTTTAATGCAGCAAAATGACACTGACAAAGTATTTAACATAAAGAGACTCCATAATAAATTTCACTTGCTTCTTAGTATCAACTATTATCTCATCATTAATAATTCATAGTCGCCTTAGAATATTCTAATAGTATCATGGATTTATCATTGTAAAGGATGATTATTTACGATAGGTTCATATTAAATTTAACATCACTTTTTGTTATTGTTTCCAATTCTCCTATTACATAAGAAAATAATAGTAGCAATTTGACATTCTATTTCTGCACTGGTGGTATTAACCAACCACCTTAAAGGGTTGAGTGCTTTATAGATAACATTTATAAGATTTTTGTTTAGTAGTAAATAATCAGATTTCAATTTAAAAGCTAAAACAAGGGTGCATTAGCAGAGTATATAATGTCCTTATTTCTATGCATATATGCAAATCCAAAAGCATATTAAAAGTGTCTCCTTTCTGACTAAGGCCAGTTAGAGGAACATAGTAAAAACGTCAAAAGCTAAATTCATTTTCCTCCATCTTTGTCTCAGAAACAGAAAATCTCTACCATGATATAACACAAATATAAAGACTGCCTTACCAGGCAATTTCTTTTCTAGTTGTTGTTGTTCATCTTCTAAAGCTGGTTCCTCTGGTAACCTCTGATCTACCGAGGTTGAGCTTATGACAGATACACCACTGCCAGATCGAACCCTTCTACAATTGTGGAAAAGAAGAAAAAAGAAACAAAGTCACGTAAAGCTCTCCAGGTAATTGAGCAAACAATTTTACAAAAAAGAATTTTTAAAGATTATGCCGTATATCATGGAATCACGAGAAAAAAAAAAAGATAAAGTTTTGATCCTCACTATTTACAAAGTTTTTAAAAAATGCATAGTTGAACGTCATCAGACCCTGAGTGCTAAGCATGCTCCAACATTTAGAACCACCACCCAAATTAGGGTAATTCACATACAATTTCTTGTACGAGCCAAATGTCCCTGACCTAAAGGAAGGTGGCATGTATTAGTGAGTAATCATAAAGTGGCTAGTCAAGTGTTTCCTGCTGTTCCCATTATCCTTTCATGAAACGTTAAATTCCTCCGAGGGAAGATGAGCAGCTGAGCTTAGTGGGAGTAGCTCTCTTCCCTTTACAAAGTCTCTCCATTTTCTCTCTTAATAAATGCATGAAATGACTACACTTTATAGCCCTTAGGACAAATCACTTAGTTTACCGATTAGTTTTGCTTTAAACCATCACCCTGCTCTTTTAAACTGATCTACCTATCTTTTTTAAATTGTTTATCAGCTTCCGGTGTTGAGTCCCTCATCCTGATTCTTACAGCTGTGGGACTTTACAAACTGCCCAGCTGCTGGCTTCTTCCTCAGTCACAGTTTCCTCCACCTGCTTCTGTTCCACGTATGTGCCGATATAATGGCTACAATTCTCTTACTTTTATGGAGATATTTTTTCTGCAGTCTTGCCTGACATTTGAGGAATTAGAACAGTAAGTCTTACTTTTGTTTCTTCCACTCTTCTTAGTGCTGGTAAGATCTCATATTTGTCTTTTAAGTTAAAGCCTTAAGACGTAGTTGTCTGGGAGGGGAGTGTGCGTGGGTGTGCAGGTGCGGGGTACCAGGCACTCCTGAGTCCTTCGAGTGCGACCTTGGTCTATGCTCTCGACACCTCCACTGAGACCGTGCCTCAGACCAGGATACTCTTCTTTAATTACCTTCCTGACTATAATTTCTGCATTGCCAACATTTTGTTATCTCTCGAACATGTAGAATTCACAAGCAGCATAGCATCTCCTTCATCTTCTTCATATAGGTTGATATAGTTTCACTTTGCTAAAACTTCTGGTGAGCTTCAATTATACAGATTGGTACAAAAATCACTAATCTTTCAATGTTTCACTTGACTGTTTTACTAACACAGGCATACCTCGTTTTATCACGCTTTGCTTTAGTGAGCTTCACAGATGTTGCATTGTTACAAACAGGAAGCAAGACCCTCACCCCGCCCCCCAGCTAAAGATGGCAGCTCACTTCATTGCAACACCCGCTTTATTGTGATGGTCTGGAACCAAATCCACAACATCTCTGAGGTCTGCCTGTATACTCTAAATACTTTGAAAAACAGAACAGACCCAAGATTAACACAGAACCTAGATAAGATTTTCTTGAATTCTAGATTATTTCATTCACTTGCCAGGAATAAAAATGACTATGAGATACAAAGCCAACAAAGCCAAGTTTGAAATTTACATACAATTTTTTGTACGAGCTGAATGTTCCTTACCTAAAGGAAGGTGGAATGTATTCTGGAGGCAGGACAGGAGGCAGTGGCTGGCCAGACATAGCTACATCAATTAGGTGCATAGCCAGGATAAATTCTTCTGCTGTGAGTTTTCCATCTTGATCAATGTCAGAAAGATTCCTATTCAACACAAAGTTCATTGTAATCTAATTTTGTGAAAATAAATGCTTGCTACCATTTATGCATGAGTAATTTAAATGTTCTATTTTCTTAATCTGACTCTAGGCCCACTGAGTGTATGCTTCAGTTTAAAAAAATAGTACCTACTTCATACTACTGTTGCAAAGATAAAAGGAGACAATCCACATGGTTAGGATGGTGGTCAGCATTCAACAAATGTTAACGATCACTACAACTATACTCTTCTCAATCCTTGCAAGCCCATTTAAAATGGATCATATTCTATGCTCAGCAAACTATCGGGTCAGATAGTAAACATTCGAGCTTTGCAGGACCTACAAAATCTATCACACTGAATTCTGCTGCTGCAGCTAGAAAGCAGCCATAGACCATATAGAAATGAATGGGTGTGGTTGTTTTTACAATAGCAGTTCAATAACAGTTGAAGGCCAGCTTTGGCTCTCTTGGCCAACCCTTGATCTAGGCTCATGCAGATGGATCTTTATGGCCTTCAGCCACAGAGCCAAGGTGTTCTCTGCTCCTTAATCTCAGGATTAAATTGCCACCATTCTTCTTAATCAACTTGCCCTTGTAGCTAATTAAACAGATTTTTCCAGCACATCCAAGAATGTGATTTTACTTAATTTCTGGATACCAAGAGCGGATGCAGGACAACAAAGCTATTTACTAGAATGTTAACAAGACAGATGCTACATGGAAAACTGGCTTTGCTGATACCATAAATCAAGAAACTCCTCTTAAATCTGAAACTTCCTCAGGTGGCATAAACGTTTTCTGGTTTGTCTGTGTAAGTATAATTTCCAGACAGTAACGGTCACCCTTTTTAAAGCACATGTCTGTGAGTTTTGACAAACACATTCAGTTGTGTAACTGCCACAATATTTAGAGCAGTTTCATCACCACCCCAAAGTCCCCCGTGTCTCTGGATAGTCAACCTTTTCTTTGCCCCCAGCCCCTGGTTAGCACTGATCTCCTTTGTGTCCCTCCAGCTTCACCTTTACCAGATGCCAGGCTCCCATTTTTAAACAAAACAGAGGCACAAATGAAAACCCTGCCTGCTCTTGTCCTTTCCTCCTTTCCATCCCACCACCAGCCACTCCTAAGTAAATCCAATTAGAAGGCAGTAGAATTCTCGCTTTTTCTCCTATACGTGGCTAAATAATCGCTGTAAACATTTAATTAAAATATCTTTTTATTGTGCAGAAGGAGAATATAATAACATGCCAGTAGGAGAAGTCTCAAGTATTTTTTCGTCAAAGAAGGCAGGTTATAAATGAGATATTTAAACATGCCAATATATTCCAGTGTCATGAGAACAACATAATAAACTGCCAATCAACCTCCATAAATGTTAGATCTTAAGTTTATACTTCAGAGGGCCCTAAGATACTGGTACATACCCAGACCAGAATAGGTCTGCATATGTCATAGACCTAAGATGTTTATTAACTGGTCTACTATTACACCACTGCAAAAGGCAGACCCTTGAATTTAAAGCAGAAGGAACCAGATGGGCAAAGGTAGCACCACTAGAGGTTGACCACTTATGAAGGAATTGTATCAATGTGCCCTGAGGCAAAATCATGAACTTAGACTGTAAGCAATAGAAACCAGGTTTATTTCTCAGGCAGAATCAATGGATAATGCATAACTGAGAGATAAACACTTCTGAAGAAGCTATTCTGGTCAACATTTAAATGTAAGGGATCCTGTATGATCTAGGCAATGCTCACCAACAGCTATTAAAAATCATTACAAAATAAAGAGACATTCATGTGCCTCCTGATGGAAGTACACAGTATGATCTCTGATTATCTTGCAAAAAAAGGCGGGAGGGAACATTTGTCAATTTCTAGAGTCATTTTTGAATGTCACAACTGGGGGTGGGGGTCATGTTACAGCATCTAGTAGGTAGAGGCCAGAGATGCTACTAAACAACCTATAATGCGCTGGACAGCTCTCCACAACTAAGAATCAATGGGCCAAAAATGTCAACTGTGCCGAGGTGCAGAAATCTTACTCTAGATCTAATTAGCGATCAACAGGAAATATGGGAATAAACACCACAAGAATGCAATCATCAAAAGTTAGACTATAAGAAACTATAACACAATCTCAGGTTTTTGGGAGGGGTGGAATGGAGGGGAGGAGTTGAGAACAAGACAAGGGGGAGTTAATAGGTAAAGGAGACTTAAAAGATGTATGAACAAATTTATTGCAAAATACGAATTTATTTCAGTCCTGATTTGAAGAAATCAACCACAAAAATATTATGAGGCAATCTAAGGAATTTGAACACTATCTGATTAACTTAATAAGAACTACTATTAAAAATTTTAGGTGAACTACTGGCATTATAGTCATGTTGGAAAAAAATCCCTACCCTTTTTGGAGATACAAGCTGAAATAATAGCAGATGAAAATATATACTGACTGAGATTTGGCTTAAAACAATGAGGAAGAAGGGGGAGAACCATGACTTGTCATGAGTTGAGACTTATTTGAGTTGTGTTATGCGTTCTTGAGAATTCATTATATTAATCTCTCTGCTTTTGCATTTTTCAAAATCAAAAAGGGAAAAAGTAAAACAGATAATCATTACAAGTCTTGAAATATTAAGGATACCCATATATCCCCCCTATAAATAATGGTATTAAGGACTGATGAGGTCCAACCAATTTAAGAAAGAGTTTACACTTTATACAAACCAAGGAATTTTTCCTTACCATATTGAAGCCAGCTGAGCCTGTGGTAAACTGGATTGCATAAGAATAGTTCTTGCTTGGGGACCTAAACAGAAACCAGGAAAAAAAGTAAAAAGATGAATCAGCGAATCGTCACTGTCCGGGAACCGCTGTTCTACACATATGTACTATGCAATCTCTTGCAATCACAATGCTTTAAACAATATTTGCTATTACCCAAGAGGCTTTCTAAAAAGAAATTAAGCCCCAATGAAGAAACACAAAGCACAGCACAGCACTTAGCACATAATAAATGTTTGTTACGTGGATGATTAGTAAAGTATGAGTATGTACAAGATTAGAGTTTCAAAATATAACCTTCCCTTTTGGTCATATAACCATCTCTATTAGTATTAGGCCATTATTTACAAAGTTGGAACTTAGTCTCTCTAAATTCAACATCTTTTGTCTCCACCGTGACTGATTATCGGAGAAATTCAGGGAGAACTGGGAAGAATTTAAGAGGAGGAAGGGGCCTTAGAGAGAATTCTTCTAACTACTTCATTAATGACTTGCTCAAGGCTGCACAAATGGCTAATATCATGGCTAGGATTAGAATTTCCTAGGTTAGCGATTAAAAAGAATTCTTGGAATTTCAACTCTTTCAAAATCGGCTCTCGTTTCTTAAAATACTTGTAAATATCTTCATTTCTGGAATGAACCTAGCCTTAGATATCAGACAAAGGCTACAATGAGAGGTTTTGAGTTTTAAACGAGCCAGTACCAGGGAGATAAAGACAAATACGTCCTATTTCAAGCGCTGCTTCTTGAGGTGTTGGGCTGCAGGATGACTGATGGACCAAGGAGCGGAAAGCTGTAGCAATTATATTGGGAAGATGCCTGTGTAAAAACTTTTGTCTTTAGCTATTTCATTTTTCAAATGACACCCTCATCAAAAAACGCAAACGTAGATGTGTTTTTTACACAGCAAGCAGCAGTGGTTGGGGATCTCCGAGCATCACCATAAGGTTCCATCCAGCACAAGAAACTCCAGAGAACCAGCAGAAAAAGCACTGATGAACCAGGAGCCTGTGGGCTCTGGTCCCGGCTCATTCTAGAACATGCTGAGTGTGGGGCAGGCAGTTTCTTCACTTGTTGGACCCTAGTTTTCTGCACAGCGCTAGCACAGATAAAGTGCTCGATAAATGATAGTTAATATTACTAGCAATATTTTAACTTTTATTTATGTATAAATTACAGGCAGAAAGCACACACGAATATATACTTGTATATTTTAAAAGGTACACATGTATGTAATTTCCAAACTGGAAGTGGTCAACAGTACCCAGATCATGAAATGGCACCTCCAAAGCCCCTCTTGAACTCTCTTCCATCATGCTCTCCCACTAA
The DNA here is from genome assembly GCA_028627145.1 of Eidolon dupreanum. Classification (NCBI taxonomy): domain Eukaryota; kingdom Metazoa; phylum Chordata; class Mammalia; order Chiroptera; family Pteropodidae; genus Eidolon; species Eidolon dupreanum. Next base: position 5,027,077 of record CM053507.1, read on the forward strand.
GTGCAGCCTGACTTCTAATGGCATAGTGTACCAGCGTTAAGTCTGGCTTATTTAATTGCATGTGATTGTAGAACATAATCCTAACTGCTATGTAGTATACCACAGTTTGGGGCTATTATGAATCATGCACATTCTCAGTTTTGGTGAACATATGCATATTCCTATTGCGTGTGTGTGTGTGTGCGTGCATGCCTGTACAGGGAGCATTTGAGAATAATAATCTTTACAGAATTAATGTGCAAGTTCTAAAGGTTCTATGATATATTGGAATGAGAAAAGTTCACTGATCATTTTTAGTCTCTAACATTGTATTTAGAATTAGCAACATTAAAGGTGAATCAACTTTAATTTATACTTGCAATAATTCTCCCCACTTCAGAACTATATAAAAGAAAGTTAATATTTTATCTCCCAATAAAAAAATAACAAAGGAAAAGAACTAGCTCTGGACCTGGATATCACAAGATATGGATTTGAGTCTTGACTCATCCCATTCTCTAATGAGACATTAACAAAACCACTTTCACTAAGAGGAAAGTGCCTTCATCTCTGAAATGAAGGAAATGATCTAGAACAGGGATTAGCAAACAACAGCCCACAGGCCATATCCAGGCCACCACCTGTTTTTGTACCTAAAGTTTTATTGAAATATATCCATGTCCATTCACTTAAGCTCAATATATGGCTGCTTTTGTACTACGCTGGCAAAGTTGAGTTGTGACGGTGGATGGCTGCAAGCCTAAAATATTTACTATTTTGCTCTTTACAGAAAAAGTTTCCTGACCCCTGCTCCAGAAGATCATAATTATCTTTTGCAATTCTAATACTTTGTATGTCCTAAGACAAGGTTGTGAAACATTAAAATAGATCAGCAACAACTAAAGTAGCCTCTTAGCATAGCAAAATCACATAAAATCTGAGCTCTGAGTGCACAGAATTATCCTGTGGAAGCCTACATTCACAAAAGGATATCAGTTCTGGAGTACTGGTTTATAAGGAAACATTAGGGGGATAAATAGAAATCTCAAGTTCATAAACCCTTTTCTTGGCATTCATGTTTGGATAAGGAAACATGAATGGAAAGGACAAAGAGAATTAAATAGTTAATGCTTTATTTCAAACAATGACTAAGACTTTAACTTTTGTGATGAATAAATGAATAATCAAATAGCATATTCATTGGTTCAGAATGCAAGAAGATAATGAAATACCTCTTTGAGAAGAGGGCCAGCATTAAAAGAATTGCCAGAGTTTTATAGGTACTTACATAACCTTGATTAAAGAATGGGCTTACTGTTTTATAAGACTCTTTTAAGAGTGTGCAATAGCATATACATCCAGTCATGAAGGAACAAGGGGTGCCTAACCAGGTGTATCAGCTAAATCAACCCAGGTAGGTAATCAATCAGATAAACTGTGTCACTGCTAGATTAGTGTCATGTCCTACAGTGAATAAGCTCATTCCCCAAGCTCAAAGGTTCTCACTTTCTTCACTTGGGACCAATCAATAGCGTTCTTATGCCCACAACATACTCTTACAGATGTAGCCATGATCTGATGGCATCCAAAGGAAGGATGTGGAGTAAAACACAACGGTGATCAGAAATTCCTCTGACCACCAACAGACAGTGGTCATTTGCCACGGGCTATAGCATGGACTGGCTAGGCTGCAGGTTAGATGCAATTCTTGGAGTGCTAATTCCACTCCACTCCACTCCAAAACACATGTGAATGCAAGTGAGTGCAAGTGACAGGTATAAGGATGACCAAGTTCTCCTCTAAATGATATGAAAGCATTAATACTCCTACACTAAACTGGTATTTATAAGACATGGGTGTTACAAGTCCAAGGTTGAGAACTATTGCATTGGATTAAGAAATTACAATTGTGTGCAAGTTGTAAAAATGCTTTTTAGTTCCTTTAAAACAAGAACCCACAAAAAAACAATATCATGAAGGAAGAAAAACAAGAGATTAAGAATGTTAAGTTATATATTTCACTTGGGCCTCTTTACATTCTGGAACCTTTTCTCAATTATTCCTCGTATGCTCAAGCTGAACTGACTAAGTGCTTTGGGGGTTCAGAATTCATATAATTACTTTCAGGGCTGTGATCATGATAATGGTCTCTATATTTCATCCAACTCAACAAATCAGCTCTGCTTCTACCGTCTTATTTAGCCTAAAACATACCCTTATAATGACTCCTCACAAAGGGAGAACAAGCTGAATTTCTTAAATTTATTCCTATTTTTAAAGTTAGTATAATAAACCATTCTATTTGACATGACTATATAAAAATCTGGCTTGAAAATAAAATTCCCATCTTAAATTCTTGGCAGGACAAAACAGTAATAAGCACACAGATAAACATTAGCAAAATCTACTCTTTCCTATATTACAGATTTTACTTTCTGTTTTAAATAGTCCAGTGCCTGGGTCATTATCTTTGGGTTGAAGATCATAAAACACACATCCTACCAAGACAGAATTTCTACATCAGTGTTGCGGTCTGAATACTATTTTAATTAACGCACAGCAAATACCAACAATGCTCTGCAGAAATGTTTTCAGATTCACTGGCAACGCAGTTCTAGGTTTGTACGGAGCACGCGTGTCACACAAACCATGTTAAACAGTAATTAACACTATATTATTGAATATTCCTTCGGTGTCTATGTAAGCTGGACTGGTTTTTCATGCTATGTATAAATACGACAGCTACTGCTGTAGCAGAGACGAAGAGTGGCATATGGAAAATTTGTTTTTACTTAAAATTCACCCCTTAAGACAGAAAGAAATCTAACTATGGGCGGTGAACACACAAGGCAATCTGTATATGACTTACTGTTGAATTGTACACTTGAAACTTACTGGATTTTGTTAATCAATGCCACCGTTAAAAAAGAAATTCACCCCTTGAGTTAACAATTATATGCTTATAACTGCTGGGAGCTTTTATGGGCATAGGGTTCAAAAGTGGATCAGAACCCTTTAAAGTCTCACCTAATCCTGACATTTTTAAACAATAAATTTTTCTTTTGGAAGTAAAAATTATAATTCCAAGTGAAAAAAAAAAGATAGTAAGAATCAGAAAAGTGTTTTGTGTTATATACCAGTGCTTTTCTACCCCAAGAAAATTAACATTCTCTCTTCACTTCATACTTTTTAAAAGGCAGTTACATTTTTCCCTTTTACCCTTTATGCTCATGTCAGAGGTCCCTATTTTCCTTCATTAAAATTTTCTTGATTACTCTTTGATCAATTTTAAGTGTTTAATCCCTTATTTAAGAAGTTTCTAGACAGTATCCTAAAATCCTTTCTAGCCTTCTGATGTAGATGACAGAATGTTTTTTTAATCCACTGAGATCATATAACTTAACTCTGGCCTCTTACACATGAAGAAATAAGATCCAAATAGGCAAAGTAAGTGACCTCATCCCATGTTCATGGCACAGCCAGGTTTCCAAAGTCCCCAGCCAGTTACCTTTCACCCTACATCCTGCCTTAAACACTGACTCCACGTAGGCGGTTTAGAGTTCATCTACAAAGTTGGACTTCAGAACTTGAACCACTTTTTGTTCACAGCAGCGTTTCTTTGCCAGAGCTTTGATTTGCATATGAGTGGCATTCAGCGGGCAGGAGGCTACTTGGTCTCTGTTCCATTTACCAAGAAGCAATGAGGCAAAAGCCTGAGGCACTAAAGAATAAAGTAACTATGGCTTTATCAGTAGATGAGAATTCACGATAAGGACCACAATGAAAGCCCTGTTCAGAAAATGGAGAGAGAGAAAGACGTTTGGAAAATATCTTTGGCCTGACATCTAGAAACAATTGGCATTTAGAACAAAGATCACACCTCACTAAACTGATTTTTATTTGCAAATACCTGTTAAGTGTCCACTCATAGTTTTGTCATGACTGTTGAATAACTGTCGGTATTTCAGTCTGGACGACTGAGGAACAGCCCATTCTGCCGCTGAAGGGACACTGGGGAAAAGAGGAAGGAGAGGAAAAAGGGTTGTCAATAATGAACAGCAGTTCTTCAAGACAATAAACTGAGAACTTCTATAGAAAACCAGCTTCGACCTTTTATTCACTTTCGAATCACAATTTCTGAGTTTTCTGTAATAAGTGTGTCTGTTTTTTAAAGTTATCAACATTTCTTTCAAAACAGATACAAGAAAGTTCATTATCTTTCCAGAATCCAGGGTGAACACAACAGCCCAAGTGGCCACTTGAAGTTATATAAACAACTTAATAATTTAAAAGTTCTATAAAAGTACGGAACATCTGGTTGGAACTGAGATGATACAATAATGTCCAAGCTTTTCTAGACCATTGGAACAGTTCTCTTTGGGTTTAAAAAACAATGTTTACAGCAGACAAATAACTGCTTTTAAAAATATTAATTCTTTCAAATGTTTAGCTCTCTATACACCAAAATACAGGATGTATTTCTTAAAGAAAGGAAATTAAGTCATTCTGGGAAGTGCAAATTCCCACAAATGGCGAGCTTCCCAGAAAGAAGAGAATGTTCCCAGGGTCAGGGCGAGTTGGCGAGTGGTGATGGAGGGAGCTCTGCTTTTGGACTCACACCCAGCACCGACCTTTCCTTGCCCACGTGCAGCAACCCCGGCCTGAGGAAGCACCTGCCAGAAGGCAGCTTGGGTCTAGACCCCCTCGCGATTAGTTCCTCAGAGCAGCAACCACACAAGCACCACACTGGTACCCATGGCTGTTAAGGCAATTGTCTGAATAGAGCAATTAAACGCAATGGCTAAACTGACAGCAAAAATGGCTTTCCACGTCTAGGACAGATTACAACTAATGCCCCACGTGCCATTTGCCTCATTTCAACTAAAATATCTATTAATTACATGTAAAAGCAAAATTTTAACCATAAATTAAAGCTCTTCGTCACTGTTTATATCTGTTATCTATGTCTATACTTATATGTACTTTGTAAACATAAGAAATGGCTCCCAATCGATTGAAAAATAACTAAATTTACCTTTTCAATATTGATAAATTTCTTAATAAAAAACACTTACCAAGATCTATTATGCTGTGCATACTTCTGCAACAACTCTCTCATTTTAAACTAACAAATATTTTGCTGATTCCAACTCTTGCCTATTTGTCAAGAAGCTAGTTATCTTTTTCCCACACCCCAGGAATATAGGGTGTTACACACACAAGTTGTCCCAGATTAGGCTTATCAAGTCATAGTTTTCTGCCAAGTTCCTGAGAATTTAAATGGACTGAAAATTCATTAATAGGTAACCAAAAATTTAGATGCCACATGACAAAAATTTGCTAGAAATTTAAATTATTGAAAAGATGACTAAAAAATCACAGTTGTCTTAACAGCATTCATGTTTGCCAATATTGATTATTTATTCGTTCTAATGTCACAAATCAATTTTAAGACAGATTGCGAAATCTCTTATGGAGAGTCAGAGAAAACTCAGAACTCCAGCATGGTACTGGAGAAACACAAGAAATTTGGAATTTAGTGTTAGATGATCTGAGTTTAAATCTCTGCTCTGCCATTTAGGAAGCTGTAGGCCATGGGGGAGGAACGGAACCTCTCTGGGCTTATTTCCTCACACATGATTCTGAGGCCATATTTACTGCACAGGAGGATGTGGGGGTTGAACGAGATTGATAAGGTGTCTGGCGAGTAGATGTTCAATAAATGTTCCTGAATCTTAAAAGTACAATCTTAATTAAGAGCCACACAAATCTGTATACCACAATTAACTGAAGTTTTTGGCACAAACTTCTATGGTTCAGAACACTTGCCTTAAAATCAGAAAGAACTCATTTCAACTCTTAGCCCTATCACTTTAAAAGTTAAAGTTATCTTGAAGTCACTTAATGTCTCTGAGTTTCTTCCTCATCTATAATTTGGCGATAATAAGAATCATTTTATGGGGAAGAAGTAAGAATTAAGTGAGTTAATATACATAAAGCATCTGGCACAGTACTTTCCAATTTAAAATTTTTTTAAATCATTTTTTTAAAATTAATGAATTATTGAATTATATCCAACACACTTTTCTCGTTAAAGTGGAAAAATTATTTGATTCGCTTAAGAAAGATCTTTACTGAAGAGCGAAACAAGAAAAGGTAGAATTGCCTTCATTTACATTCCCTTTTCTTTCCAAATGTTTTGAGGCGGCTTACAAAGAGACTTAATTTTTCATCTTTGTGCAACAGTATGCAAGGGAAAAAATAAGGGTAAAAAAAAATATGAAAGCTAATATGAAACCTAGCTTGGCCAAAATATAAGCAATAAGGTCATGTAAGCTTTGCCAAAATTGAGCCACATATTTGATTAATAACAGCTGTCCACTAATCTGAATAACTTATTTCAAAACAATTGATCTTAAATAAATAATAATCCACACAGACTCCATAAGATTATCTGATAGAATTTAAAATAAGGCCAATCTTCATATACATAAATTTTTAATGATTAACACCAAAATAGTTTTTCTCCTCATACCTAGAGTTCTATTTTATTAGTTTTAAATATTTATTACTACCTACTTATTATCCTCTTAAGAAAACAACATGCAAAGCCTTTGAGGAAATGTCATGTCCTTGATTCTGTCATCTCTACAACAGATGATAAAACCTAGGAACATTATCAAGAATTAAGAAAACTTTTAACATTCTACAAAATAAAAGATAATAAGGAACATCACTAATTCATGTTCATATTTATGAGGTAATCAGATAATAGCTTTAACCAAACCACCCATTTAAAAATAAGCAAACTTACCTAGCCACGTCAAATGATTGTGCCTTCTGCAACTTAGTGTTTAATTGTGACCCTGGACCAGACCTACTAAAAGAAGAACTCTTTGGCAAAGTGGCTGCTGTAAAAATAAATAAATGTTGAATAATTTTAATTCTACAAAGGTAAGAAACTCTTCCCTATTTACAAAAATTAAAATGCATAGTCATCAAGTCTGAAGCAGAAATTATTCCTCCTGCCTTACCATCCTGGACTCAAAATATTTTTCCTTCCTTGCTTCCTGCCCACTTGCCAAAAACATTTCTACATTTACTTGTTCCAACTGTGAATCACCTTACTAAGTAGTAATGTTTACATCCATAAAATTTTACTTTTCATTAAACATTTAGTACTATATTTTATAGGATCTGTCAACAGTTAGAGAAGTAACAGCTTACATATACAGATGGCGTATTAACTGCACTGAAAGAGCTAAGGTATTAGTTCCAGATGTGAGGGCCAAGAAGTCACACACTGGCAGTCTTGGCCAGATAACATATGACGCGAGGGAGGGTCAGCGTTTGTGTCTGATTCTCATTCGGGCTGGTTAAGCTGTGTGTCGAGAAGAAAACTCTGAGCCTTAGCCACATTCCTCTCATTCTTGTCTGTCTTGTAACACTGGCCACAAAAGAAAATAAGAGGCGGTGCGTGGATTCACCAGTATTACTGGAAAAGCAACAGCAAATACTTTCTTGGCTGCCATCACATCTGCAGTCATGGTCACATAGGAGAAGATGAACTACATGTGACAAGAAAATCTTTAAAAAATAAAAGACGTACACTTAGATTCTTTGGCTATAACTTAGAGATATCTGCTGACAGATGTAATAAATCCAGGGCACGATGCACAGAAATAATAAATCAAATATAATGCGAAAATCCACACTTATCATCACCACTGAATTGGTACTCAGATATAGTCAAAGATTTTTAGAAAGATACTTTTTAAAAGAGATACTTCCCATTTGTTAGACTATGACTATCTACATCTACAGTTTATGCTTTCTTTTAATTAAAGGGAAAAAACTTTGAAAAAAGTCTCAAAATAAAATTAACTAAACCAGGAACTTTTTAATCCTTTTCTTCAATTAAGCAAGCATATAATATTACAACCTCAATGTATTTAGTCATTTAATAGACTTCCTTCCCCGTCTGCCTGATTAACTCCACCTCCTCAACAACAGAACAAAACAGAAAAAGCAATGTTCCCCCCGCCCCCCACATCGTTCCATTCTGAAGGGACTGGCTTGTTTATTAGCAATCCACAGCAGCTGAAGAAAGATAAACATGGAAATACAAAATGTTCAAATACTATTCAAACTTCAGTTGTTTTTGTCAAGCCCTTGAAAGGAAATTTTGCGCTTGGTTTTAGCTGCTGAGTTCGCCTCTGACCAGTGGTACTCAGAGCTCCGTAATTCCATTCTTTCCCTCTCTCTAGTCTACCGCATCCTGTTTAATGTGTTGAAAGAAAATGAAAAATTAAATGAAAAAATGAAGATATTTTCTTCAGGAATAAAATACCACTTATATATAATCAGAAAGTGAAGACAGAAGATTTAATAAGAATAAAGAGTATAAAACACTAGTTGTAAAAATTCAGTCTATGGATTCATCAGGTCACATACCAGGATGAGCAAATGCAGGCAGAGGTTGTATAACAGGGGGAGCCCCGTTAGCCAGGGGAGGCACTGCTGCTGGGGGAACAGAAGATACTAGGGGTGGAGACATTCCAACAACTGGAATGGGTCCCATTGGCACTGGAGCAACAGCTGTAAGTGGTGGCATGCTGGCGATACCTCCCATACCTACAAAGGAAGAAATCCCAACAAAGTTCTCATGGAATCACATTTCAACATTCAATCATAATTAATGCAAGACTGCTTGAAGAAGACCATCACTTTCCAGTTGTAATGTATTTCCATTTAAAATATGAAATCGGATTAATCATTTTGAAGAGTATCAAAAATTACGTCAGGGATCTCATCAAAAGGGCTCAAGACCCAACCTAAAGAGGGACCTACTGGCCGGAGTTAAGGATGGATAAGAACAATAACTGCAACGGACTGAAAGCCACCAAAGAGAATTAAATTCACAAATTCATAATGGTACTTCAAAACAAATAAACCCCAAAATCCTAATTAGTCACTATAGGTAATCAATTTATTCTGAAAACCAGTAAATAAAAGGGGAAAATAAATCAAACGTTTATCCTGTCTTTCCCTTATATACTGAACCTTAGAGTAACCGAACATTTGACAGAGAAATTTCTCCTTATAGACGTATTCCAACCAAAATATGAAGAAAAGATACTAAAACAAATGTTTCCTTCCTTTTCTCTGCCTCAACTCGTGATATTGTGATATAATGTTTATCTGGTCTTCGTCCCCAGTTCCTGGTTCTTGGCAGAGATCCTAAAACCCTTGTAATTTCCTGATTGATAGGAACACTTTTTGTTATAATATTTGGTCTTGGTCCTTGGTTCCTGACACAGGAGCTTCTGAGACTCTTGGAATGTCTAAAGTGAAGTCTTTTTGTATTTGAATGAGATGACTGATGGCTGGGGGTCCCGGAATAGTTGCAGGATGGGAGCTAGTGACAGGAAAGACCAAGGCATGATAAGAGGGTTAGAAAGCGGACGGTCGAAGGCACGATTCCAGGACCGAAAAGTCCCACCGCACCCCAGCCTCCTCAGTGACCTCAGTGGAGGCTATAGGGGCTGGACACTGAGCTAATCAATGGCCAATGATTTAATCAATCATGCCTGCATGATGAAACCTCCATTAAAACCTCCTGTTCCCCCGCTGGTGAACACATCCACACGCTGAAAGAGTGGCACCCCAACTTCGAAGAGATGGAAGCTCCTGCACTCATGACCCTTCTGGACGCCACCCTATATGCCGCTTCATCAAGCTGCTCACCTGTACCCTTTATAATACCCTTGATAATACCCTTGATAACAGGTAAATGTAACTAAATGTTTCCCCGTGTTTGGCGAGCTGTTCTAGCAAATTACAGAGAGAGAGGGAGAAGGGTTTGTGGGAACCTCTGACTGTAGGTAAGTTGGATGGAAGGAAGTATGCAGACCTGATGGACTCATTACTTGTGACCTAAGTCTCAAGTGAGGACAGACAGTCTTGTGGAACTGAGCCCTTAAACCAGTGGAATATGATACTAACTCTGAGTAGTTAGTATCAAAATTAAAGTTAATCATAAGATACTAAGTTAGAACACTGGCTGGTGTGGTTTTTCTGGACACAAAACTCTTGATACCTTCTTTCCTTGAGAACCCTAAATAGTTACTCCATTTTCTTCTGACATACAAAGCACTGCTATAAAAAAAAGTCTAAAGACATTCTAATTTTCTCTCCCATGTTTGTTCTTTCTACATGCCCGAATAATCTTTTGTTTTACTAGAATGTATCTTAGTGTTAGTCTCTCCAAGTTGGTATTCTCAGGCACTCTTTCAAATATAGTTTCAAATGTTTTAGTTCAAGAAAGTTGTCTTGAACTAGTTTTTAACACATGTTCTATTCTCTTGCTTTTGCTTTCTTCCTCAGGACTCCAACTAATCATATATTCAATTTTCTTTGCCTTCAACATTTGTCACTTTTTCTCAAATCCCTTTTATCTTTTTTCACTTCCTTTTAATTTCTGAAATTTTCCTCTTTTTTACCTCTTATTTTCTTTCAGACAATATCTCTTATGTTGCTTCTAGTTAAGTCTTCATTTCCGAAACTACTTTTTTTTTAATTTCTCACTCTTTTCTGAGTTGTCACTTTATTTCTGAAGTTTTAAAATTCTGATTTATGTTGGTCTTTCATGACTTGTATCCTTTTCTTAGTATTTTTTAACTCGTTTTGAAACAGTGGGTTACTAATGTGCTGTCACTGTGCATAGGGGTGTTACTTGGTTCTTTATTTTCTTTTTTCTAATAATGACTTTATGTGGGATTTAACCTTGACAGATACTGCCCGTCACTCATTTTTACATGAGCCTTGCTGCCAGGGATTTCTATCCTCTGTCCTCCTCCCCTACTTTGTGTGTCTCTGCCCTGCTCAGTTCTGATTCTGCTCCTCGTCATTTCTCCTCCATGCGGGGCCCTGTCCCCAAAGGAGGCCTTGTTGGGTCAGCTTTATGAATTCGTAGCAACCAGAATGTTCCAGATCTTTTAGGTCTTATTATCCCAGGCACAATCATAATTCTTCTCTAACATTATAATTTTTCCACTTTAAGTGACCTACTCAGCTTTTAAATATCCACTGCAAAGACCATATGCCCTTTTACCAGCTGACTACCTTTTCGGAATGAGTATTTTCTGCATATTTCTAAATAACTATTTTGTGCTTTGGAAGCCATTACTCTTGACTTCGCTAATAAAAATGTCTCATCTCTGCTCAGTCACTGAGCTTCCTCTCTCTACTCTAAAACTGTGGGCACACTTCCCATCGTAAACTCACCACCCTCCCACCGACGCGCTCCTCCAGCTTGGCCACCTCTTTCCAGTTAAAGCCCCTGCTCTTCCAACTCCAGGGCCAGGCTTTGTCCCTCCAACTCCAATGAAACTGCCTGTCAAGGTCATCCACGAACTCGTCTTGTCAAATCCACTCACTTGTCTGTCCTATTCGTATTCGACCTTTCAAAAGCAACTAAAACAATGGCGGACTCCCTCCTTTTTGAAACACTTTTCTCGGCTGCGGGGACACCAGCATTTTACCTGACCTTTACCTATCACAGCATTCCAAGGCTCTGTCCTAAGTCTTCTGCCTCCACCTCCTCCGTGAGCTGTCTTATCCAGCCCCAGCGCGGGCGATGCCATCCACACTCAAACCCTCCCGGAGCTGGTGGATCCCTCCTCTGAGTTCTAGACACGTGGATTCATTTGCCTCCTCAACATCTCATCCTGGAAATCCACCAGGCTCCTCAGGCTTAACATGGCCAAAACCTGACTGACTTTTCCTCCAAAATATAATGAATCGATTCCTCTTCTATCTTCCACTCTTGTTTTCACCACTCAGAGAACTACATCACCATTATCTCTCGCCCATGGCAAACTCCTTCTTATTGATTTCAGAGGTTCTACTCTAGTCCTACAGCAATCCAGTCTGCAGATAACAGATGGTTTTTTCTGAATGTCTAGTAACCACGCCACTCCCCTGGCTTAAAAGCTCGCTGTAGCTTTCAAATTCACTTAGAAAAAGAAATTCCCCTTAGTGGCTTATCAGGCCCTAAACCATCTGGCTCCTGCCTTATCTTACAGACTTTAAGCCTTACTAATACTTCAGCAACAATGCTCACAATGCTCTCGCTTTTAGTTCCCACACCAAGCTTGTTTTTACCTTAAAACCTTTGAAATCGCTGCTCCTTTTGCCTGGAGGGCTTCTCCCCCAGGTCTTCACATGGCCCTCATCTCTAAGTCAGCTCAAAAGTCACCTCCTCATAGAATTCTGACCACCCTGACCTATTGGGTCTCTTTCTATCTTATTACCTTGTTTATCTGCTTGTTTCCCCCAACTTGACAAGAAGCTTCACAGAAGCCATGATGTCTTGCTCACCACCATGTTCCTAGCAATCAGGACACATAGTAGGGGCTTAAAAATATTGGTTTACTCCAATAAAACCATGGACTCTAGCCAAAAACAGATAAAAATTTTTTAATCAAACAAAAGACAAACAAACTTCTCTTGAAATACTTGGGTCCAGAGTAAAAGAATTATGCTGTGTGCAAACACACTAAAGGGATAAGGTGCCAGGCATACTCAAAGCATTTGCTGGAATACAGCTGGGTCGCCTGAGGCAAGTCATAATATCACCGCACCCCATTTTCCTTTTCTTAACATAGGGGAGTTGAAAGAAATGATTGCTCATCTTCCAGCGAGCCTGAAATCCACCGTGTGTTGTTAACACTTGCATCGACACACGCAGACGTCGAACCCTAGAAGAGTGAGGCCCTACGCCCTACTTCACCCAGATCGTTCGGTGACAGTGAAGGTGGGGACAGAGCAGGAATTAAGGAAGCTGAGAGCCTTAGGAAAACTGTTTGGACAAGCTCTACCTCCCTTTGTAGGAGTATGGTCTCCAGCGAATCTCCCGCCTCCCTGGGGTCACAGTCCTCACCCATGTCACTCCTGCGCACCCCTAGGGTTACTGCTGTGACCAAACGAAATGCTACATGTGACGGCGCACTGTGCAAGGGCCGGGCAACGCCCGGTCAAAGAATTTTTAATATTAATTTGAAAATAATAATAATAGTAATAAATTACTTTGGTCCCAAGTAGTCAAAAGTGGAAGAAAAAAAAGGGTTGGGCTGAGACGTGGAACTAGAAATACCAGCAAAGGGCCGATCTTAGAAAACACCTGGGCAAACTTGATCAGGACCATGTACTTTTAACTTCTCTTATGTGCTGCTGTTTCCTTGTGATTTAGCCTCTTGAAAACAGTTTACCAAGAATGCTGATGTGATGACAACTAGGGGAAAGGCAATGGAGGAGCCTCGGGGAAGAGCTGAGGACTGAGTGGCAGGCTACCAGATCAGAAATCCCAGGCTCCCACAGAGGCGGTGGCAGGTTATGTGAGTGACTGGAAAATCCCCTGGGCAGTGAGGCCACAGCGCCTGAAAATAACTCAGCAATATCTCCTATGCTGAAATTCCTACAGCAGGATGGAATAAGAGAAGACGTGGTAAATGTTAGAAGAATAATTGACACCCAGGATTGAGAGGAAAGAGGAAGTGGGATGCCTCTGGGTCCTTGAGCCTTTCTCCACCCCAGGTTTCTTCCTGCAGCACCAGAAGGGAGGCCAAATTAAAACCAAACACATCACGAGCTGTTTTAACACATGGATCCTAGCCAAACGTTGGCTATGGGAACCTTCGGAGATTCAGAACAACATCCACTTAAAATAAATTAAAAATTAAAAAAAATTTTTTTATTACCAATTGACTACCTTTTCTGAATATTTTCAGTATATTTCTAAATAAATACATCTACCTGAGGCTGTTTTGGAAGCCTTCCCTCTTGACTATGTTCATTCTTGAAGATTCCCCATCTCTCCTCAATCACTGAGATATCCCTTTCTAGGACAAAAATGCGGGAGGAAAATGGGATGTGGTGATATTGTGACTTGCCTCAGGCTACCCTGCTGTATTCCCACAAAGGCTATGAGTATGCCTGGCACCTTCTCCCTTCAGTGTGTTTGCACACAGCCATTCTTCTTTCACTCTGGGCCCCGGTGAACTAAGGGCTAGGTACAGCGAACACACGACAGACAAAGACCCTGCTCACTCGGAGCCTAATGTGCTGCTGACTTCTGCTCGTCCTGCCCTTTGCCCACAAAGGACTTTTTGAGTTCTTCCTTCTTCTCTTGGATCACTATCCGACTTGCCTAATCCAAAACCTGCACCTTTCCCCTTAAAACCAGTCTGGTGGCTAAACCTCACCAAAAGAAAGGCAATGTAGAGTTTGCCTATTTTTAATAGTAAATCTATGAAATATAACCACAGCATTTATTTATCTCAGCTTATTACTAACTGTACCAGAGACAACCTGAATTACTATTGACTGCCCCCTCCCAAATCTATTTCATTACCTGTCATCAGATATATCAGATATCAGGAAGAAGAGAGGAAAAAAAAACCATATCCACAATTGCTGTGTTTTCTTTAAACTAAGAATGTCCCCATGAATCAGGTGTTACATTTATCACCGTAATCTTTTTTTTTTTTTTAAGGCGAGGCAACCCTTGGTTGACCTCACAGATTGCAAGGACCTTGTCAGCTTATAATCCCTTATTATTATTATTTTTTTATGCCTACAGCACCTGTTCTTTCTAGGTGGTCTCCCATCCAAGTACTAACCAGGCCCAACCCTGCTTAGCTTCTGAGATCAGACGGGATCGGGCTTGTTCAGGGTGGCATGGCTGCAGACGATCACCATAACCTTTAAATCAATCTAAATAATCAAAGTCTAGGGTGGGAACTGAGGAGAAATCAGAACGGTTAGGGGTCTTGATCAACTAATTACTGATTCATTTTTAAGAAAAATATATGGCTAAAAGATCATTTTTTATGGAATTATGTTTTTAATTGGGATACAATGTTTATTTTTTTTCTGCTTCATTTTGTTTTAAGAAAGAACTTAATGTGGCCAATTCCCTCAATACTGTGAATTTAAAAATATATTTTGAGATACCACCAGTCAAAGGGGTTGTTCACACACAAGGAAAATAAAAATGTTACGGAAATAGAAACCGAAGGAGGTATGTGACAGTGTGAGGGTCAAGAACCCAATAAGAGCAAGAAAAAGAAGACGCAGCAGCAGAGCCAAGTTTGTTCCTCTGACGCGGACAACCTGCGCCCTGCTCTCGTTTCGGTCACCCTCATCCCGGGGTTAGAATGTGACCAAGTTCCTTCCTGCTCCTTCCGTACCATCTTCCTGCCTAGGGTCGTCATTTTTTCAGATGAATTACATCCCAGAATTTCACAATGCTTGAAACGGAGGGGAGAAAAAGGGGAAACATTTATTTTTAAAATATACTATGAAATATAGGAACCAATTCCTTCTCAAACTTACCAAACGCTGGCGTGCTAGAAATAGCAACGGGTTGCTGTTTCATGACAGGGGGAAGTGCGGGGGGGAGCTGATATCCTTGTAGCTTGAGTTTGATGAGTTTCATAGCTATGGAGAACTCCACTTGATCCATTCTTCCATCATTATTCATATCAGCTAGCGCCCTGCAAATGAACAGCATGGGCTTAAAATGACTATGACGTGACCATCAAAGAACTTTCCAGAATCATCACTCCCACCCACACAAAAACAAAAATAATCAGCTCCCTAATCCTGGGGAGAAAAAAATAAACAGAAGAAACAAAGCAAAACAAAGTTTATTTACCAAGCCACAGGGAGTAACTTAAAAATACAGACAAGATTTTATATAACTATAAAATACTTTTTTTTTTTTTTATTGTATTACTCTTTACTTATATGGTATATGAGGTGATTTTCAGTCTGAATTTCAGGATATATACTTTAAATATCAAATAGGGTTTCATTCTGGAGTGATGAAAATGTTCTAAAATTGGATAGTGTGATAGTTGCACAACTCTGCGAATAAACTAAAAAACAATGAATGATATACTTTAAAAGGGTGAATTTTATTATGTAAATTATGTCACAATAAAGGTGCTAGAAAAAAAGTATGTAGAAACAGAGAGTTTATTTCTAAAGATGCTTACCTAGATTGTACCAACTCCTCTACTGGGTTCGACAAACCTCACCATAGGGGCAATATCCTATGTTATAATTCTACTATACTTTTAAAGCCATGAAAATTAATTGAATGAGCTTACAAGTATGTTTATTATTTGAAAATGGTACTCAAACATAAATGGCCAAGTGTAACTTGCAATGAGCTTTTATGTATATTATTTCAAAGAAGAATAAGCAAAAGAAAAGGGTTTGTACTTGCAACTGGAAACTATGAGATGCAAACCAAAACTGTGTATTCATGACTTAACCTCTTCTGCATGAAAAAATGTTCATTCAGATTTCATTTCTTTTAGTCTAGATATTAAAAGAATGAGAATCTATTTTTTAACCAATCTTGAGAAAAATTTTATTTGAAACATCAAATGGTAAGACCAACCACTCCAATTAAAATGCCATAACTAGCCCTCTTTTAAATAAGACACATCCAGAGGGTATCCGAAAAAAGAAAAAAATAAGTTACACAGAAAATAATGCTCTAATAATTAATAAGCAATAATAATACTGCTAGAGTTAACTTAAAGAGATAAAACATGAAACAATAAAAAGCATGACATTTAACAAAGATTAAAAATCGCTGAAAACATTAAAAATTGTTAAAGCCAACACTATTCTTTTGCAAAATAAGAAAAGGTCATAAAACAGGAAACGGAACCCGCAGCCACAGGAACCTCCTTTTTGCCTCAGATAGAACCACCCCCGTCCTCCTGCAGTCCATGATCCCTTGGCAAACCACACCAGTGGAATCTGATTTCACTCACTACTAGTGAGCCTGAGCGTTGCTTTCCATATGGTTCTTGGTCATTTGAATTCATACATGAATTGCTCATTCACATCCTTTGCCAAGTTTTCTGATAGACTGCATGTCTTTTTCTAGTCAGTTTATAAGAACTCATTGTGTATTACATATTAACTGTTCCTACATCCATTGAAAGATTTTTAAAATTTTGTCTGTTCATTTTGTGTATAGTATCTTTACTGTAAGGAATTCTCCATTTTCACATTTATTAACTAATCCATACTCTTCTCATTGAACTAAAAAAGATTTTGCTGTTTATTAAATGTTCCTATAAAGTGAGACCTACTTCTGGATCATCTATTCTGATTGAACAATTCCATCAGTATGACAATAATCTGATCACACTCTATGGTACAGTCTGATACTTGGCAAGGCTTTTTTTTTTTTTTTTTTTATTAAACTTCAGCTATTCAGATGTCTCTTTTTTCCTAAGAACTTTAAGATCATTTGTCTATTCTACAAACCACTATATTAGGATTCAAGCTAAATATATTAGATATATTAACTAGATATATTAATTTCTGCATTAATGCATTAGATATATTTAATTTAGATATATTTCATTAATTTTGGAAAAATGACACATTTATGATAGTCTATCCACCAAAGAAAATAGTATGTTCAGTTCTACCAGCATTTCTTTCAATAAGATTATATCACTTTCTTCATATAAGTAATTACTTTTCTTGTTAAATGTGTTCTTAGGAATTTTATCATTTTTGCTACTATTTTAATTGGAACATTTCCCCCATTTCCATATTTAGGTGATTGTTTTAAGCATAGAGAAAAATTTTGCTTTTAATAATCATTTATGCTGTATTCAGCTATCTTACCAACCTTTTATGAATCTTCCTTTTTTTTTTAGGCAAGGCAACCCTTGGTTGACCTCACAGATTGCAAAGTACCTTGTCAGCTTACAATCTTTTTTTTTTTTTTTACACCTGGTCTTTCTAGGTGGTCTCCCATCCAAGTACTAACCAGGCCCGACCCTGCTTAGCTTCCGAGATCAGATGGGATAAGGTTTGTTCAAGGTGGCATGGCCGTAGACTTAATTAGCTGTTTAAACTAAGTCTCTTGGGTTAAGTACAAAATCACATAAATAGCAAAAAAGGGAGTTAACTTTCTCTTCCAGTATTTATACCATTCTTACTCTTTACTGGTCTTATTTACCTCTAAGACCTATAAAGAGAAATGATATTTAATGTGTGAGCATCCCTGCTTAGCTATGAGTTTAAATGAAATGACTGTAGTTTCATGGTTTAGAATAATATTTGGTAGTGATTTTTAGAAGTAGTCTGACTGATATATTTAAGCAGTTTCCTTTTCTTCTTACTAGAAATGGCTACTGTATTTTTTTTTATCAAATGCCTAATTGGCATCTGCTGATCGAATCATACCTCTTTTTTCCCCCTTTTATTTGTTAATATAATAATGCTGAGAGGATTTCTTGATTCTGAACCAACCTTCCACCCCTGGCATAAACTCAAGTTGGTCATACTTTTCATACATTGTGAAATTCTATTTGTTAAGAGTTTGTTTTGATTTTTTTGCATCTCTATTCATAATTGAGACTGGTCTCTTGCTGCTTTATTTTTATACTATCTTTCAGGTTTTATAAAAGAAGTTAAGTAAAATAAAATGGCAAACTCTGCTTTTGCTAAGTATTTGTAAAAAATACTCAGCTATTTCAAATAGTTTCTAGGAAAAAAGTAAAAGTTCCCATCAATCAACACCAACCTGCATACTTTAAAAAAATATATAAAAATGGGCAAATCACCCTATTCCCTATACCACTGCCCCCCCGACATGTTTTCTAGTTGGACACAGAAATATCCACTGTGGAATAATAAATGGGTGAGGGAAGAAAAGACTTTCTAGTAATAGCTTAATTAGAAAAATTTAATTTCTAAAACCTTTCCAGGGAAACACTGGAATGGGAGAGGAAAGGAATCATGGAATCCATAGGTTTGGGTACATCACTTTAAGCCACCTACCAATATTCTTGAGAATTTTGTAAGATCGTGCCTAAAAATTTTTTTCTCAACTAATAAAACATAACTGTTGGGAGTTCTTGGTAGTAAAAACTCAAAGGACTCTCAGGAAATATAGTAGTTACTCTTGCAAAGCTCAGCTCTCTCTACCCACCCAATCAGCTCTGCCATCCATTTTATCTCCCATTTATAGTTATTTCTCAGTTGTTCCTAATTACGCCCCAAGGCCTAACTAAAGAGAATCCTGAAATTAGGTTCACAAAACTTTCAAGGTAAAACAAACAAACAAACAAACAAACACCCTACATATGCTTAAAAAAAAAAAAAGGTACTTAAAAAAAAAGTAAATCAAATTGCTGTTTATGACAAACTGGTCTTACATACAGTGTTCAGCCTGAAATTAAAATCTGTATATAACGACAGGCAGGACTGAGATGAGAATGACGCCACAGGTACGTTGAACACTAAGGGTAATTTTAAATAAACCATATGTTGCTCTTATACACTGTCAACGGGGAAAAGTATTTCAACTCTAAATGGAGGGGAACTGGGCAACATCTACAGAACTGCATTCGCATTGACTCATTCCATCTTTACCAACAATTCCACTCCTAGGAATTTACCCAGAAGACAGACCTCCAACAATAAACAAATGCATATGGTTTAGCTCATTCATTGCTACATTATTTATAATTGCAAAATATTGGAAATAACCTAAACGCACATACACAGGAGATTGAATAAACTATGGTATATCTTCCACAACGAGAACTATGTAACTGTAAAAAGAAAAGGAGAAAGATCTCTATGGAATGACCTCAGCGATTTCCAAGATATGTTGTTAAGTGAGAAAAGCAAAGGACAAAGGAAGATTTATAGGAGGTTATCTTCAAAGTAAGAAGGAAGAGGAAATAATACAAGGACACATAATTATGGAACTAATTTTTTCCATAAAAATAAACAGAGGAAGGATAATAAGAAACTAATAAAATGGGTGGGAACAAGAATAAAGGGTTAGGAAAGGGATTGACACTTCTCTGAGTTCACTTTTTTGGTACAGTTTTGGCTTTTGAAAATTTGTTAATGTATTATATATTCAAAAAATAAAGTCCACGAAGATGAGAGGAGATCCCTAAACTGAATAAAACAAAAACAAATCAACCCAGTAGCATTTTAAATAAATAACATGTCCACATAGAAAGAGGGGGAAAAAACTAACCCAAGTAATTTCTAAACACAGCATTTCACATATCCTGAATCTATAAACAAAAGAACTAGGAAGCAATCTTGAACTCTGCTGAATGGCTTTGGCGTTTGTAGTGGATTCCAGTGCAGTAATTCTGAAACTATTTTGTTTGTATCACAGAATTAAAGAAAAAGACCAGCTTCCTCTCAACCCTCACATTCACTGCCCCAGAGCTGAAGCCTATAGATTCCTTTTGGAGCCCATCTCTTCCATAAATGCTGTCACAGGCTGCTCTCCTCTCACTGTTCAGATTAATTCAGCCTAGTCTTCATTCATTCGTTTGTCTAGTCATCCAACAAACATTTATTAAAGAGAGACACCTCTTCAAAAGGTTTAGGCACTATCTAGGAATTGGGATTACAACCGTGAAAAAGACAGACAAGGTTCCTGCCCTCGCAGAGCTTATATGTTAGTGCAAGCAGACACTATACAAGAAAACTAACCGAAATTATTCCACACTGTAAGTAAGATTAAGAAATAAAACAGGGTTAAGGGGAAAGAGAAGTCCGTGTGTAGGAGTAGGTGTGTAGAGGGAACTACTAGAAGCCAAGAAGCACTTCTCTGGGGAGGTGACAAAAGAACTGAAACCTGAAGGGTAATGAGCCAGCTATGTGACAGTCTAGAAGAACTGCATTACAGAAAGAAGACATACCACAAGCAATGACCTTAAGGCAAGAAGCCTTAATGAACAGGAAGATCAGTGAAATAAATGCAACAATTGAGGAAGAGAGCGGTGCAAAATAACAGAAGAGGAGAAAAGCAAGAGTCGGATTATATTGGGCTTTGTGGCCCTGGTAATGACTTCGGATTTTCTTTTCAGTGGAGAGTTTTAAATGGGTTTACTTTTCTAAAAGATTGTTTGGATACCATCTGGAGACCAAGCGTGTGAGAGATTCCAGTCAGGATATTCAGGTGAGATGACAGATTAGGACAGATGGCAATGGAGGCAGAAAGAAGTGGCCAGGTTTGGGAATAAAGCCGGAAAATGGAGTCAAAAGTAAATGTTGATGGGTTGGATATGTAAGGTAAGGAAAAGAGAGGACTCAAGCATAGCCTCCAGCAGCGAGACAGATGCTCAATGCTGTGAACTGAAATGAAGACTCAGAAATGAGAGATGGAGAAGAGGGGGACGTGTATCCGGGATGACTTTTTTTGGTAAATGAGTTTGGCACATTGACTTTGTTGGGGGCTGAAGGCCACTCAGAGGTATCTCAAAATAGTACATTATATAGCTGTTTGCCCTGTCTCAATGTCCCAGATCACCAAGCTGTTCTAATTTTTGTTCTTGCGTCTCTGTCTCCCTCCTTGTCTCTGAGCCCATTTCCAGGTGGTGCTCCCTCCCTCCCCCTCATTTCTCTCCTTAGAAGCCTCTACTCTCCATTTCTATGGCTACTACGGCCTCTGATTCCAAAGCCCTCACTCGACCTTGTTTTCTTTCCTGGACCCTCAAGACCCTTGTCCATTCTCCTGCTTCCTTCTCCTCCCTCTCCAGACCAGGCCAGGCTGGAACAACTATAAGCTTTTGAGTTGCCAAAAGGATACAGGATATTTGCCAGCTTCCTTCTAGTTTCTTATTACTAAGATGATTTCTAGGAAGGTGTACCATCTTTGGCCACTGTTACGATTTGGCATTACACACACTGACTTGACTTCATCCTCTGAGAATTCAAGTTTTCTTATATTCTTCATTGGAAATCAGACTGGATAGGTAGGTAGCCTCAAAGTATTAGCAGGTAACAGCTCAAAAGTCACAAATTAGTTAACTGGAATATAGGTTCTACACGGAACAAAAATTATAAAGGTTTCCAGCACATACTCCCTAGTACTCCATATCACTCACATATTTGAACCAAGCTCCAGAACAAAGAAAGTAGGGCCCAGAGAGAGAGACTAGAAGTAGTTCCTAATTCTCAACCAAGATTTTCTTCTTGCCCAGATGACTGACACAGGGACTGACTTAAACTTCAGACTCAAACCCATTCCTCTCTCTACCAAAAGGGACATGGGCCTTCCCTGGGACCCTACCAGAAAAAAAAAAAAAAACATGAGAACACAAGATCAGCATGAGAGACAGAAAGTGAAAACCACTTTATTAGGTCAGCTGTTATGACTTATGAATTTAAAAACCTAAATGTAAAGAGGTCAAGTATTGCTCAGGGTTACAAAGTGAGTAAACATCAAAGCTAGTATGGAAAGACAGATCTTACACTTTGTACTTCACTAGTCCATTATCTTAGCAAGACTGCCAAGGTTTGTGAAATTTACAATTATTTTTCAAAGATATTTTATTTGGAAAAAGATATTAGAGGTGTGGGTTTTCTAATATTAATTTTTGATAGAAGTAAAATAAGCCGTCACAGATTTATTTAAGAAAATGTCAAAAATAAATAAATAAATAAAGACAAGGAACATTTTTGACCTCCAATTCATTACCTATATTGTTAATAAAAATTTTCACTATAAAAACAAGTTGGAAAAATGACTTTGATACATTAAGCTAAAAACAGCTTGGAAAACTAACAACTTAATTGAAAAAAGTAAAATTTATTAGGTAATACTTTATTTTTCTCTATTACACTTTATTACCATGTGACAATTTTTACACTGCTCTTAACTATCTCCTTCCACTAGACTGCAATTTCTATGAAAGCACAAAATTTGTCTATTTTGTTCACTACTGTATCCCTAGCACCTACAATATCCACTGACCCATAGTAGACATTTGATAAATACTTTTCCACTGTTCAATGAATAAATGTGGAGTGAGAGTTTCTTGCAGCAGAGTGTTCACCCTAAGCCCGCTTCTTGAATGAACCTTCACAAACTGGGAATACAGTATAAAAGCAAAATTCAATGGAGGAAGTTAAGCTTGGGAAAGGAAGCTTCTAGTGAGTCATCTTGACTGACGGTGTGAAACATAGTCATATACCAGAACACAAGCAAAAGGAGCTTGTTACAATGAAAACGAATGTCACAAGTCTCCTGCCTTTAAACAAAGGCACTAAACTGACAAGCCAGTGTCCCTGGGCTCACATGTGCATGAGTTCTGCGCTCTCTCACACCGTGTCTCTCTGTTTCTCCCTCTTCTCCCTCCCTCAGTCTTCTACTTTATTTTAAAAGTAATTCCAAAAAACCCTGGTTATCTGATATTTCAAGCTCAAAGTAGATTAGAGGTTAGAACTCGAAGGCGTCATAGGAGGGGGCTCACTAGATGAAAGACAGTCTGGCTGCCAATACACTGACAACCAGGAAAAAGAAAAGAAAGCAAATACCAGAGAAAGCACAGGAATCTGATATCATTTCGTTTCAATTCAAATGTATCCATACACAAATATATCTAAATTTCCCATGAGAAGTTTTGCTAGTTCAAAACACAGTAAATGATTTTCATACTGACGACACTCATAATTAAGCTTAGACTATGTTCTGTAGAGTCTTCAAAAAGGCAACAAGGAACTATGTCAACCTTTATTAATTTCCATAAAACCGTAAATAAAAAAGGTTGATCATTTAAGGGGATGAGCAATTAGTTGGACAACTTAGTTATGTGGATTACCCAGTCCCCAATGCCAACAGAGGCTATGTTCCTAGGTTTTGTTTTGAGGGCCTATTATGTGCCAGGCCTCACATTAAGCCCTTTATATACAGTATCTCTCATAATCCTTTTAGTCTTGTAGGGAAAACATAAGTCTTCTCATTTTCTAGATTAGAAAACTGAGCTTAGAAAGGATAAACACATATTCCAAATCATAAAGACAGAAAGCAGAGCAGCTGGGATTCAAACCCAGGTGTGTGACTGACTACAAATCATGTGCTCTTTCTACTACAGCAAGCTGCCTCTACTACACTAATAAACGAGGAAAATGAAGACTTAACTAACTGTAAAAACCAAATACTGCGGGGAAATGTGGCTTCTTGACAGCATAACTCCCCAATCAAGAACCTAGAACACGAAACTGTATTTGCTTTTCACTCTTTTTCTTTCCTGTGGTTTCAAAAGACTCAATGCTTATTTGTGATAATGAATGAAGGAATTTAACAACATATGTTACACACTCATCTTGTACAACATTGAAATAAATACTGGTTATTTCACTATTTTACCGGTTATTTCACTACTAACTCTCAAATATTTTCTTTACCATTTATTCAGTGAAAGAAACAGAATCATTACATTATAAAGCAAGAAATGTGAGACATTCAAATGAATATGGATGATGTAGATGAAGCTAAAACGGTGAGAAAATATCAAAATGTAGATTTTTCAAATGGAAAGTCAACTCTGACAGTGTTACCTTGTAAATATTACCATTATTCTTTAAGTTCTGCATTAGAAAGATAGTTGTCAGAAATATTCCTCTGGTAGGAAGTAGTAGAGTATTTCAGACTAGAGATATAAATTCTCCTTCTGTAGCTTAACAAATTATACCACTGGAATATTTTATTTTACCTTTTGCTTACATGAAGTTCCAACTTACCATATCTGTGCTAAAACAGGTTGAGGTAACCCAGATTGGAAAAAAAAGTTTCTAGCTTGATCACCTGTAAATTAAGTGGAAAAAGTTTCAGAAGTAAAGAACAGCTGAAGAACAATAGAAATCTTCCTACAAAAAAATTGCAAAATTAAGAAAGAAGCTGGTAATCCTGTAAATACTAAATTAAATACATGATAAAAACCAATGGTAAGTCTATAAGCAACAGTAAATGAATTCATCAGCACTGCCTTTAGAACTTAACACTTAAAAAAATCATCTCAAAAAGGGCCTACCATTTGTAGGAGAAGACTGTCCACTTTAGTTAATCTGCTACTAACTAGTTGGTCACAGCTACCCACATGACAAAGCACATCTACTGGGATCCTCAAGCAAGTGATGACCTGTACTTCTACTTTATAAAAAAAGGTCTTTATCATTCTTAATACCTACACTTCAAATTTTGACTACTTCGAATATATTTATGGAGAATAAGCAACAATGATTAAAAGAATCACACATCAATGATCAAGAATTAATAAATTAAAGAGAGCTATGAGACAAAAACACATACAAAAACAAGTCTCCAGGAAATCCAGATCCTATTTTTTCTAAAGCCAATTCCTAAAGAGTAATCAGACAGGAAAGATAATAGAAAAGGCAAAGTACAAAAGGAACTTTAGGGACACAGCAATAAGAGAATTCTTTTTTTTTTTTTTTTTATGTTCAAATCTGTTAATTTATTTAAGTTTCCCAAACCAGTTCAAGATCAGAAGTAAGCAAATATTTTAGCTCAAGGACCACAGTCCAGTGCTACATTACCTAAAAATGTGACCCTTTGATCTTAACCCATTCCCATCTGTGATATGCTGCAAACAAGGCTCAAAGCCATTATAGGAAAAGCAATTGTAAAAATACAGTCTCAAAGCTATGGCAAATGGGTAAATGGCTCTCCTCAATCACATGTGCCCACATTAGCTTTGCATAATAGACTCTCTACAGATATATGCTCTATTAAGAAGTAAAAATGTAAAAATACCGACTCTAATTACCAGTAATAAATCCAGATATTGGCTTTAAACTATGGAACTGTTGATCATGCTTCGCTCTCTCTTCTACAGTTATGGCCCAGACATCCAGGCTACCTACAATCCAAAGAAAAGGCAAACAAATTATTCAAGACAGCTACCAAGAGTAATCCATTAATGTGTCACACTCTCTTTTGAAAATAATTATTTAACACTTTCTAATAATGTTAGAAAAAATTATCTAAAAAACACATTTTATGCAGATTGATATGTTTTAAGCATAACTAAAGTAAAACAAATAAAAATGTCATGCTTCAAATACAGGCTTCAAAAAAAAGTATAAAACAAATGACCCAGTCACTTGACAAATAAATTGCAAAGAAAAAATACAGGGATGGAAGAGGAGTTCTGTAATGAAAAGACTTAGGAGACACATAAACTAACTACAATGTATGCATCTTGACTTGAACAAACAAACCGTAACAACAACAAAAAGGCGAAATCAGGGAAATTTTAACACTGACTTGACAGTTGATATTAAGGAATTACTATAAATTTTGTAGGTGTGATGGTATTATAATTATATCTTTAAAAGTATTATCTTTTAGAAACACATACTAAAATATTTGTGAATGAAATGAGATGAAGCCTGAGAATTGCTTCAAAAGAATCCAGATGAAACAATATCGGCCTTGAGTTGATAACCACTGAAACTATATGATGTGTACATATAAGTTAAGTTAAAATATACTATTCTCTCTACTTATGAGTATGTTTTGAAATCTGCCATACGTTATTAAAAATATGGTTTCAAAGTACATTATAAAAGGGAAATCTTTGAAAACTTACCACCAAAGGGTGTTGGAAACTGAGCCATGGTTCTGTTACTTTTGCCTTGCTAATGGACGCCTGTAATTGAAATGCCACATTTGAGTTTATGAAAACGTCATCCTATATACTCATGAACACACTAACACCCTGAGTCTTTAATAACCAGAGGGCTAATACCAGAGCCAGGGTGCAGCACTACAAATGAAAGTTACAACTGAGGCGCTCGTTCCCTGCAGCGTCTTAGTGCCAGGTACAGTGATGGGCACTGGGGAGTGTTCAAACACTGGCGACAAGCAGCTTCCAGTCTGTTGAGTGAAATCATTAGCCCCAGACAGCCTGGGCCGTAATATCGCCAATGTTGTATTTGTTACTTTCTAAATACATCTTTTTCTTGACCATCTACATACTAGTCCATCTGCTTGATGGTTATAACTCCTTTCAATGAGCACTTGGAATATGCTGCCCACTGTACCAGGTGATTTGTCAGTCTTATCTCCTTCCAATATCATCGCAGCCCCATCAGACAGGTACTATTATGACCATTTCTATATTACAGATGAGGAAAATGAGAATCAGAAGTGAAGTGATTAGAGCAATACTACATTTCATGATCAAGCTGGATTTGAGCAGTGGCAGCAAACTTCCTTCTACCCACAAAAAAAAAAAAAAAAAAAATATGCAACTGCTACTTAAAGATTTTAAGAAAGACCTTAAACAATGCATATTACACTAATGTCTGCCCAGAACACCAACACACACCCAGTGCTCCAAAATCCCTATCAGGCATTACTTGTTCATAAACAGCCAATGTGAAACCAAGCCCATCCTCTTCCTCAACAACAAAAAAATCCACACTTACTGTATATTTTTCCTTAGACTTAATTTAACAACACAGTAAATGTGCGTTAAATAAAAATAAATGCCTAATAATCAGATTTAAAATTTAGCTAAACTTAGATTTAAAAAATGACAGTCTGTTGCCCTAGTACTCTTCAATTTCATCTTCCAATCTGTCCATGGAATTATTTCCCAACAATGATATTTTTAAATTTCCAAAAGCTCTTGTTCTCCACTCTTTATTTTTAACAGACATAGCATCTTTTACTCTTCTGACTCTCTCCTCCATTTTGCTCATTAGTTTTCTTCTGTTTATTGTTTCATTTCATTCTTTGTTCATTGGCTGATTGATTGTTTTAGGTCTCTTTCAGTTTTGAAGCTATCATCACATATCTGGTGATCCCTGGGTACTCCTTCATATTCAACCGTGAGGCGTCAAACAAATGCTCAACTGTATGGGTGGAAGGTTTGTTGATTCATGGCCTTCTCCATACAATGGCCAGATGTATACTCTGTCACCTTTTCATTGAAAAACCTCCAAATATCAGTATGTAGAAGTTTTTTCATGGAAGCTGTTCAGTTTTACCAGAGAGAAAGAAATATAGGGGAAGATGGAGAGGGAACACCACATCTAGCTGCTGCCTTCCGGGACAGAGTAGAGAAGGGAGAAGGAGGTGACAGACATTACACACCAAAAAATTACAAAAAAAAGACCCTAAAGACTATAAATTCAAAAATTCTTCATAACATATTAAAAACTGAATCTCGATAATATCTAAAAAGGATAATAAGATATGAAAGAAAAGAGTTTACCCCAGAAGTGTAAGGTTAGTTTAACATCTGAAAATCAATTATTGTAATTTACCATATTAACAGAATAAAGCAGAAAACTCATAGGATCTTTACAATGTGGGAAAAGCTTTTGACCAAACCTCAACACCCAGTAATGTAAAAACTCTCAGAAAACGAGGATTAATAGGGAACTTCCTTAAACAGATACAGGGCATCTATGACATTTTCAAACGTTAAGATAATTCTTTAAAAAGTAGATTTTTTACTTTCAAGTCTGAGCATGAGTACATGTAATATTCCTCTCATTTATGATCAGGTTATTATTTCTATTTACGAGGAGCTTACTTGAAAATAAGCCTTTATATCTTTCAAAGATTCCTCTCTCCAAAGTCTTATTCATTCAGTCAGGAAAAGTTTCTATTCCCATAAACAACACGAGGTTATCTTGATCCAACATATAAATAACAGGCTTATGTCAGTGATTTTTATCTCCTCGCTAAAGCATTTTAAGATTGTCCTAAAAGAGCTGATTTCTAAGCCCTTAGCTCATTCAAATGACATCTTAAAGTTCTACTCCCAGAAATCAGAGCTAATGGTCTATATTATGCCAAAATTATGGAGCAGCTTCAGTGAGGACTTATTGGCATGATCCTTGCTATTAAGGAGTTTACAATTAATCATACAACTAAACAGCAAAAAATAATAATAATTTTAAAATGGGCAAGACCTGGACAGTATTCCAAATAAGACATATGTACGGCCAACAGGTATGCAAAAAGGTGCTCAATATCACTAATCATCAAGAAAATGCAAGTCAAAACCACAATGAGATAGCACCTCACACCTGTTAGGATGGCTATTACCGAAAAAGGCAAGAGATAACCAATACGAGGATGTGGAGAAAAGGGAATCTTTGTATGCTGTTGATGGGGATATACATCGGTACAACCATTATGGAAAACATAAAGAGTTCTTCAAAAAAATTGAAAACAGAACTATCATATGATTCGGTAATCCCACTTCTGGGTACATATCCACAGGAAAAGAAATCACTGTCTCAAAGAGATAATGAACTCCTGTGTTCACTGCAGTATTATTCACAATAGCCAAGATATGAAAACAACCTAAGTGTTTATTGACAGATGAACAGATAAACAAAATGTGGTATACATATATAATGCAGTATTATTCAGCCATAAAAAAAAAAAAAAGAAAAGAAAAAAGAAGAAGGAAATCCTGCCATTTATGACTGGATGAACCTGGGGGACATTTTGCTAAGTAAAATAAGCCAGACACGGAAAGACAAACACTGTATGATTTTACTTATATATGGGATCTAAAAAAGTCAAACTCATAGAACCAGAAAGTAAAATGGTACTTTCCAGGAGCTGGGGAGTGAAGGAATGAGGAGATGCTGGTCAATAGATACAAACATTTAGTTATAAGATGAATAAGTTCTGTGGATCTAATGTATAGTATGGTGACTACATTTAATAACACTGTATTACATACTTGAAATTTTCTAAGAGAAGAGATGTTTACTTACCATACACACATATAAATGGCATGGATGTGTTAACTAACTTGATTGTAATAATCATTTCATAATGTATACATATATTAAATCATCATGCTGTATATCCTAAATATAAACAGCATTTGTTTGTATATTATAACTCAATAAAGCTGGGGAGAAAAGTTTACAATTAAATAGGGGATAAAAAATACATATCAAAAATCCATGTGTGTTCAGAGAGCCGTAAGCAACAAATATTGTAAACACATAAGCAACAAATAGTAATTAACAAAAACTTTATTAAATGCTTACTTATACATCCGATCTATATTAGCCAATGACACCCTATTAACAACCCTATGAGTTAAATAATATTACTATCCCATCCTACAGATGTAGAAACTAAGGCAACATTTTACGCAATTTTTTTTTTGTACACAATCATTAAATAATAGAAGAGAGAGTCTGGTTTCAGGGCTCATGATCATAACCTCATACTTTTAGGATTAAGAACTTCATGGAACAATCGTGAAGTACTTGGCCTGGTAAACCAACCAAGGGTGGGGAGTAAAGGGATACTGTTCCGAGCAATAAAAGCACTGGAAAACAAGAAGGGTAAAGAAAGGAAAACCAAATTGTTTTTTAAAGTGTCATAGCAGACCACAGAGGAAACTGAATGAGGGAAATAAGTTTAAGCATTTTGCCATATAAGTCTCAAGATCTTATATATAGTTAAATTTCATAAGTGTGTGTGTATATATATATTCAAACAGAAAGCCCAGAACAGTAAGAAGGAAAGAAAAGAAAAAAACAAAAACAAAAACAAAAACAAAGGGAATGAAGGCAGAAGTTCTATCTAGCGGATAGGATTTCCACAGGATAAGGTAGTTCACCTACGCTGAACTGAAAACGAAGAGAAATGCAGAGAAGGGCATTCTCCTCTCAAGGCACCAGCGCCTACTGCCTGGGCAGCAGGGACGGAAGACAGTTGCCCCAGGAGGGCGGAAAGATCACCAGCACGGAGCTGATGCAATGCTGCTGGGAGACGAGCCGGAGTTTGTACAGGCGGAGAAGGCAGCCACCATGTAGACAAATATGCCCATACTGTCCTACTGTATTAACAGCTTGGTATTTATATTTCCTTTTAGTCTTTTCCCTATAAACATACAATTTTTTCCCTCTTCTGCACACTTGACATACTTTCCCCAAGTTTCTTGAAACTTTTTATAAACACGTTGCTGGACTTAGATATTTTTACAGTAAGGTAAACACTCTTGTATTTACATATAAAAAATAAAAAACGCAGACTAAATATTGAGCAATCGAGAAATAGGTAAATAGTAGTTTTTAAAAGTTTGGATCAATGTTAGGATTTTTAAGCCAAAAGCTAGAGAATGTTTGAGAAAAGTCTATTACCTTCCTTCATTTCACCTTCAGAAAAGAGAGGTAAGTCGAAGGGAATTTGATCCTTAATTTCAGCATTTACATTAAAATCCCAAATGTTGACAAATTTAAAGTAGAAGACTCTATGTGTATTTGTGAAACAGAAATATCACTCTAAAAATAGCATTTATTAAAATGTCATTTTGATGATAAAAAATTACATTGAAACAGGTTTGTTATTTGATTTCCAATGTTTTACCATCATAAATAAAGATTATTCAGAAACACTGAAAGGATTTAAAAAAAAATACGTACATAATCTGTTTCTAGCAAATAACAAACACTAAATTTAGAGAAAAATGAATCGTGAAGAATAAAATTTCTAAATGCAAAAGTACTGGCATAATTTAAAACTCTTGGCATTATATAAAATAAACTATTTGAAACATCTTTAAAAACAAGTATGCAATAGTATTCTTTCAAACTTCCTGCAGGTTTAAAATTTTTCTAATGTTTCTTTACAATTAAAGGGGAGAAAGGGCATATATGAAAACAAGTATAAAAGATGAAATGAGATCATTCAAATATGTATTCATTCATAGAAAAGGAATCTTCACAACTATGCAATTCAAAAAATTAGCAGGTTTCTAATATATCAAAACAGGGCTAATTTAGGATTAATGACCTAAAGACCAAGAAGATATTATGAACACATATTATCTGTTGTTCACTTAATTACTGACCATTCATTCCCTCACAAAAGTCTTGTAATCGTCTTATATAAATTAGAGACAAGCAAAGGTTACAGGAGGGAGAGGCAGAGGCCCTAGCTTTGGTGTAAGCACTCTACTGACCTACGCTGCTGGATTCATAGAGAACACCCAGGTCTCAGTAGTAAGAATACTCTTGGTAGAGAAGGGGTTTTGTCTCCACCCAGCTAGTGATGTCCTCTCCTGATATCAGGCTAATTCATTTGAAATAGACTTTTGTGGTACTAAGGTAATAAACTTTAAATTCACTTCTCATAACTAAATTAATTTTTTCTTTTATTTTAAAGTTGCTCAATAGGTTTAGTTTTAAGCTCAGGGACCGACGGGGTAGGAAATCACAGAATAGAAAATTTAAATGTCTAGAAAGTTGTCATCAATAAAACACTGATGGGAAAGAAAGGAACAAAAACAATGTCAAAATGTGAGGAAATGAAAATATGTGTATATTTTAAACAACCTAAAGGATATTTAAAAATCCTCAGGAACATAAAAAAAAAAAAAAAATACAGTACACTAGTCATGACATGATGCTATCTGATATTTGAGAGTTATGAGAGTCTGGTTTACGTATTGTTCTTCCCATATTTATGCCACCCTAGAATAAAAGTTAAACGGAATTACCAAAAGAAAAAAAAAAACATTATTGTCCCCATATCTTTTCCTTTTGGAGGCCTTCACAGCTCTAAAAATTCAAAATTAGAAAACCTTAAAGAAAAAACAAAGGAAATCTTTCTCTTATTTAAAGGGTCTGTAATGTATGGAAACAAGGAGAATGGTATACTCCTGCTTTATGAGCAAGTCTTACACCAAATTCCACTCCCATGAAGACTGTTTGAGCAGGAGATGAACAAAAAACAGAAAGCTGCCCTGTAAGGTTACAAATAAAGGCAGGATGTACACAAAGCTCTTTTGAAACACAGAGAAAAGGTACTGAAAGCAAAGCAATAAATGGACAAAGGAACTGACAAGTCCCAAATATATAGCCAACCTGATCAATGCTGAATTGTCATGTCTGAAGTCATGGGCCTTAAATGTGGCTTCTACATGTGCTGCTGTTTGAAGTGGAGCAAGATGACCTATAAGGGATGTACGGCCTGTTCACAAACAAGATTTTAAAACTGCATGAAGGGTAAAGAAGCCAATGAAAAAAGAAAACCTTATTACTAAGTTAAAAGAGACTTTGTCTGTGTTC
Organism: Eidolon dupreanum; assembly: GCA_028627145.1. Lineage (NCBI taxonomy): Eukaryota > Metazoa > Chordata > Mammalia > Chiroptera > Pteropodidae > Eidolon > Eidolon dupreanum. The sequence goes on from CM053507.1 coordinate 5,060,005, forward strand.
TGTCTGAAGAACTGCCGTGAACATTCAAGTTGTCCTCTAAAAAGGGAACAGGCAATTCTCCCAGATTTTTGTTGTTGGGGGAGGGGTGGTGGCAGGAGACTGAGAAGGGGACAGGTCAGGAATGGCCAATGGTGAGCAACCACTGTCAGGCCCAGCTGTCGGCACATCACTTGGCAACACTCACTGGCATTTCAGACGATTTGTCTGTCCATTTACTCCTGCTTACTTTCCACAAAGAGTAATGCCAGGATATCTATCTAGCCCATAAAGCTCAATAAGCAGATTTTAACCTCAATTCTTCTAAATCGTCCTTACTTTAATATTTGCAAGTTGCAAGAGGAGAGAGAATTCATCAGGAACAGTAAAACCAAAACATAGCTGCAAAGGTGAAAAAGCAGAGATAGCAAACAAAAAGAGAAAGAAATTCTCGCTTTAAGAGAGAAATGGAAATTAACTCACTCCTCTGAAGCTCCTGTCCACCTCCAGACCACCAACTAACTGCAAAGTAGCATCTGAAAAGCCATTAAATAAAGTTTGCTTAACTCATTTAAGAAATGAGATTCTAAAACACTACAACTGCAGGTAGGATGACCATTCATAAGGCTTCGATAAAATAAATGAGGGACTTTATTTCTTCCAGAAGGTTCCATTTTCAAGAGGGTTACTAAGAAAATATTTCAAGTTATTGAAAGTTGAAAAGTAATTTCTGAAAAAAAGCATATAAGCCCAAACCAAATACCAAACATTAATTTTATGAATCACTGAATGGGAGAAGAGCATTTCGGGTCAAAATTTTGTTGTAAATATAAAGCTTATGGAATTTCAAGATTATCAGATGAATTAATAATGAGATTATATAAATTTAACCTATTTCAACTCACAAACTTTCCAGTACCTTCTCAAATAGAAATGTATAAGTGATCAAAAAATTGAAATGTCACAGTAATCGAAAATACATCACGTGTAAAAAAAATGTAATGAACTAGGTAATGGGAGAAGAAAATGTCATCCGTGTAATGTGCATAGATATATATGTAATCACTAAAAAAAAAGGATGATCTGAAGGTTCTCTTCCAAATAAAAACTGAATTTTCAACACATTACAAGGCACAAGCACACTTAAAGGAAAATATTAAGATAAACTTCCATATTGTAGCACAAGAACTGATATCACACTGAGTCTTAAGTCAACATAGTTCACTATTATCTATTATCACCATTATCTTTAGGTAATTAACTTGTATACCTTTAAACACAGGCAGCAACAACCAAGCCTGGTATTATCAGTTCACCTGTAGGAACAGTAGTTAAGGCTGGGCAGAGGAAAGTTGTAGAGAAAGCCTTCAGCTTTAGAAAAGAAGTCAAGAAATTAACTACCCAGAAATCACCAGTTGTGCAAAACAGCCCTGCAACACTGAAAAGAACAGGAAGGCAGGAAGGCTTCCGCTGCCAGATTTTTAAGCCTGCTTCAGCAAAAATCGCACAACAGCTGCAACCGGATAAATTAAATAAGGTTATAGATAGTAGTAAAAGAAGAAATGAAACATACACATGCTGCATAAAAAAGAACCATGTGCTAGTATTTATAAAATGTTCTACATTTAAATATTTTCACCGAAATTAAATCTGCTGTATGTAAGCCTTGATAACAAATACACAACTGAGAACCCAGCAAACATTTCACATCTCGGCCGTCTTCAAAGATGTAGTGTCACAATAGACAGCAATGACAATTAGCCGGTCCTGTCTAATATATCAACTCCTGATGCCAGAAAGCGGAAAACTCAAGGGCAGTTTGTTTTAATTTTTTAGATTCTTTGCTAAGGACTATTAAGTGTATGGCTGATTAGAAGATAAAGGAAATCTACAGCTACATATTGACAACCTGATCCAACATAGATGCTAGCTGCCTCCTGCTACAGCTGAAGATTTACCAACGTGCAAAGAATGAGCAAAGTCCAAAGTCCACTGGGATATCAATGAAAAGTCACTAGAGTGTCATGAATGAGAGCAAAGGACAATGCAATCATTAACAAAAACCAACTGCACCCTGCTGGGTGACCTAGAGGACTTCTATGGAGGACAAGATTTATCACCACTAGGAAGTTTTAGAACTAAAAAAAACCCGTTCAATAACATTAGCATCACTAAAACACTAAATAAACTGCAGCCAACAGAAAACCAGACCCTTTTAGAAAGCAAAAACTGCGTGATTCAAATCTTTAATTTCACTCCACTTGACTGAGATACACAGAAATATAGTTAAGCCTGAGGGGGAAAAAAGGGTGGGGGAGCTGAAAAGAATCCTGGTCATCATTTACTCAGGATTTCACTCAATTTATTTAATTAAAACACAGAAAGGAAGCTTGGAAGTTTCTGTTATAAATCACAAAGCCACTGTGATCTTGAATAAAACTGAAGAAAATTCTAGATTTTCTCAATTTTGTAGTCTTTAAAAAGGTTCAACTTTTCATAATATGAAAACTTTGTAGAAGCCAATTTTATACTCAAAATATGAGTTATGATTCAATATGCAGAATTCAAATTTAGGAACGTTTGCACACGTAAAGTTGACTGTATTTAATTTCGGTGTTGTAAAACCCAGTAGAGCTTTTAAGCTTTATAATTCCAAATAACATTCGGAAGATATTTGAAAAGATAACAATTGTCACTGAATGGAAGAAAAGTTAATTCATTCAATATGTAGTTCACTGATTAACATTCATCCAGATGTGAACATTATAAAACTAACCCTTTTATTCTATCTCTGACAAAGCTTTTCTTATTTCCTTTAAACCCCCCCCCCCCCACTTTTAAAATGAATCTTACAACGTTTTTGACAAAGGGAAACTTTACTTGGGAATTTGAACCAATTTACTTAAGGTCAGCCCAACTTGGAAAGCTCATCACAAAGGAATGAAGTGAGATCTCAAAATAAGTAAGTTTATTATTGCAGATTTCCAATATTATAACCTATGGCCAAGAGAGCTCTCTCCCACACTGCTGGTGGGAGAGCAAACTGTTAAAACTCTTCTGGAAAGCAATGTGACAAGATATGTACCAGGAGTAGGAAATATCTTCATTACCCTATGCCTAAAAATTCAACTACTGGGAATCTGCCCTAAGAAAATAATCCAAAATGCAAAGGTATGTGTCCAAAGATGTTCACTATGACAGTTAAAAACTGAAATAATCTTAAATGTTCAATAGCATAGGAATAGTTAGGTAAATTATGAAACATCCATACAATGAGATATGTAACAATTAAAAATGTTTACCAAAAGTATAGAACTTTATATAAAGGATTATGTAAACCATGTTTTTGGTTTTAAAAAAATACACGGAAGAAAAATACACCCAAACATTAAAAGTTGTATAAACTATTACAAATGTTATCACTAACATTTAAAACCTGTATAATGATTCCGCTACTACTTTCATATTCATTATAACAAATGAGATAACCCTGCAGTCTTCCATTAGACTGTGAAAGCCCAAAGGAAAAAAGCCACTAATCTAAGAGAACAAGCCATTCTGCAGAATAACGAGCAATGAGTGTGATTTAAATTAGAAGCTGTATATAAATACATAGGGAATCACATTCTAGACTAAAGAACAGCATGCGCAAAGCACCATATAAAAATACAAAATGTATCCAGGGATTAGTCAATAATTCTGAACGGCATGAAATGGCACGAATTTAAAAAGGATAAGAATACAACAGATGCTGTACAGAGGGTGGGAACCCAGCGGTGGAGAGTAGCCTCCAAAATGTCTTGTCATCTAAAGAAACTTACCTTCGTGCTAAGAGGAATTCCTCTTAATACAGACCACTGAAGCAGCAGCTATACAAGCTATTTTTAATTTTTATTTTTCTTAGAAAAATTAAAATCACACAAAAATGGTCATATTTCACTCACAACAATTGAGAAAACAGCCAATTGCTAAAGCTTACAGGATAACTCACCTATATTTGAAGAGCTTTGCATATTAATAGATTATTGGTTAATGTTTAAAATCTTTTATGTTCAGAAAATCTGAAATCCTAATTTTTATATTTTCTTCCTTCTGTGGCTTTACTTCAATAGGTGAGATCCAGAAATCTGACTGAAAATGTTTTTCTGCTGAATATATTAAAAATTAGACATGTTTACAGTCATACCAACTATTTTAAATTCTAATAAAGCTGCTAACATTTAAATGTCACTGTGTATTACAACCTGAGTATGCTGCTACAGTAGAAATCATGGGCTTCAAAACAGTGTTGATACCAAGACCAGAAGTCAGTCTATAATAGAAGCAAATTTCTATTGATTCTCACTGTAAGTTAGCAAAAAATAATTAATTGAACCATTACAGGCTGGGCACACAGTCCAAAAGATGCTCAACAGTTTAAAGTCATCAGATGGAAAGCAACCAGCAAGCATCTAGCTCTGGTACTCATTTTGAGTTGCTTAGACTGTTTCTAAGTTTTAGATTCTTTATCTATCAAATGCAGGTAAAAATAGTACCTAACTTTAAAAGCTCGTAATGACAGAAACTCTCTCCCTGACCAAACTTTAGTCAGGCTCTGAGCCCTCTCCTCGACTAGGCGGCCTCGGCCTCAGCCCCCATCCCATCTTTAGTCTGCCTAGCCCAGTTTTAGCAAGAATCCTGCTAAGTCAGTTTAGCGAGAACCTCCCTACCTCTGACATCTGATCATACTTGGTATCTGATCAAGTTCTTCATCCCCAACCTTTGATGTGTATGTCCTTGGCCTGCGTTTTGCGAAAATCCTGTTAGGTAAATTTAGCACGACTCTCCCTGAGGTCGCTCTCTCAGTAACTTTCCATCCACTGACCCCTTCATCCTGCTCCTCACCTATAAATGCCCACTTCTTGTTGTATTCAGAGTTGAACCCATTCTCTCTCCTCTAGTGCAACAGTCTTGAATAAAGTCTTCTTTATAATTTTAACAAGGGTCAGAATCATTTTTCTTTAACAAGTAGAATTCAATGAGTTTTAATGTAAGTAAAACACTTGGAACAGTAGTGTCTTGTGGATTTCCTCTATTGTTCCCTTTGCACGCTCTAAGCTTAGAACGGATCCACTGTAAACTGTCTACTGTCTGTTTCTTAGACAAGACCGTGGTCCCTTGAGAGCAAGAACTTGTTTCCGAATTCCAGCATCTGTTGCATGGTTTGTCCCATTAAAGACACATAATGTGTAGTGAACGAATGGGTTTTAGAATGAATGAATGAAGTAAATACTGAGAATTCCATGTGATCACCCTTCCACTTTTAGTGGTCACGTGCATAAACTGACAACTAAACAAGGAGTCTTTTTGCAGTCAGATTCCTGCTATTGTGTAGTCCTACAAATGTTCGGGAACCAATTTCAATTCTCCAAAACAACAAACACGAGAACAAAAAAACAATAATGAGTTTAAAAGTTGATTATGGCCCCAAAAACATTCCAAGGAATACAAGAGAAACGAACTAGTTTCCTAAACTTCATAAAACGCGGTCCAAATAATAAAGCTGATGTTTGAACATACGCCTTTTCGGGGGGTGGGGGGGAAGCTTTGAATTAAAACAGTTATGACTTTTTTTTAACTTAATATTTTAACATAGGCAGGGCACCTTATTAAAAGATAAACCAGGTAATCAATCACATTCCAGAAATTTGCTATTTTGGAAGCAACAATCAAAATGTTTAGGTTCTTCTTTATCTGCACACAGCACAAGTTTTTCTTAGGAACAGTCTTCATTTAGTTGACCTTAAACTCAAACAAGTTCAGTTTAACATCAGAGGATCCCTTGTTTATTTTATTTACTCAGTATCAAAGTATGTTATTACTGCTTTTTTAAGGACTTTTCAAAAGCGAGGCAGTTATCACAGGATACCAATCCAAGTTGTATGATACAATGAGAACCCCTTTCAAACATTTCATAACCCACACACCACTGTCCCTACCTGTGTATGTGGAATGTGGTCCTGAGCAAGTCATCTTATTTGTTCTTAAAAGTTATTTCTTTTCCAAATGTAACAGTAGCCAACCCTTTGAATAGATCAACATAATAATGTAACAAAGGAGACTACCGTGAGAGAAAGAGTCCAGGTCCCTGAAAAACTACCTCCCCAAATCCTTTGGCCCTCAAGTTCCATAAATTAGAAACATCCAAACCTAAACATAACACAGATCATCACATTATGAGAAAAGCTCATGCCTATATGCATCCCAATGAGGCTCAAAAATTCTTTAAGATTAAAATTCTCCTAAGATTAGAATTCTTCAACCTTAACTAAGTATAAGGTTGACCAAATATTGTTAGGACTAAAAGAAAACGAACGCTCTATAAAATATACATGATGCATGTCCTAATTTTTTTTTCAAACAATACAACCCAAACTGGATAAAAAGAACAATTTCACCCATAAACACACAACGGGAGCTCAGAAAAACTGAGTCCAGCGACCTAAGTCTAGTCTCACACCTGCTCACTCTAATTCATGCCACATGATGTGAAGGCTCTCATTCTGACTTTATTAATCTTTCTACTTGGCAGTAGTTAGCCAAGTAGACCATCCGTGCTGAAATTTATTACATAAAATAGAGTGGGTAGAAATAAGAGAAAATTTGAGTTCAAGACGGCCAGGCAACAGGCAATCTTATTCAAATGACCCAGTCACAGACAGAGAAACGTGTCACTGTGAACAGTAACTCAGCCCTGAAAGTGGAGAGGCCAGAAGGCTACACAGGCCAGCACTTAGCACAGTTCAATTGGCTTGTCATTAACTTAGCCATCCATCCAGGCTCAACATTGTGCACTAAAAATGAGACACAAGAATGCTTTTATAGTGTCTCAGGTACCAAAAACATTAAGAGAATAAATTCAAAGCATGTATCAGAACCTGTACCAGGAAAAGACAAAAAGCAATGTTTCTAGTGTCAAAAACACAAATCAAGAAGAATGAGATGTTAATAACACCTTGCTTTTAAATAGCACCAATCTGTGAAGCAGCTCAAATATTTTTGCAAATTTAAAAAAAATCTAATTATAGTACTTCTAACAACATTCCTGTGAAATAGGTAGAATATAAATTACTCGTTTAGCTACTGAAGAAAAATAGACGTGTATCACACTGAAATTAAATTCCTGATCTAGTTCATTCCAGCACTTGGCATCCAATATAACCAAGTCACCAATTACTCTATAAGTTGTAACACTGTAAAATGTAAAAGTGAACCCCACAGTTTTCTATGTTCTATGTTCAAAAACTCTAAGAATTAACAATTAAGGCAAAATTGGCTTTAGTTTTAGACAGAAAACACTTCAAGTATTCTATTTAATCTGCTGAATCTACTTTTTTTATAAGTAAATTGAGAAACTATTATGATTATATTTAAAGCCCCTTGAAATTTATAAATCAGAGAAAAGTGAAAATTCACACTCGCCAATATAAACCGACAGCTCTTTAATCCTCTTTCAAAGGACAAAGGAATTCAGTTTAAAGTGCAAGGTCAAAGCATACAGAAAGACACAGTGGCCTGGGAAACCAATAGGTTTAATAACAAAGGATGAGTCAAGCAATACTTGCAGATCCCAAGTACTTAAAAGAAAATTTTATTTTGACGCAAAATAGGAATTAAATTGCCCCACTGATGGCTAGGAAAAAAGATCACCTTTAAGCATTTTATCTGTGCTTTTTAAGAGCTACTATAACGAGGTACCTTTAAAAGCTAGTATATTATTACAGCATTAAGGGGCACTTCCTAAATATAACCAATATATCTAACTTCCCCTCAATGTCAACTCTTGGTGAAATAATTCTTTCTTCCCTTCAATACTATTTAGATAAGGCACAGCCAAAGTAGTTACAGGATGACGAAATCTGAACTTACTACAGTAATTTCCAAAGAGATAAGCACTTTAGAACTTTGCAAATACGCCCTTATTTGAAAGACAAGAGAAACTTGAAGAAAGTATCCAGTGAAAATATGAGCTCCTTTTTTAAAAGGTAAATAAGCTCTTCAGTGCAGAGTCTGTCTCCTTATAAATTCTATTCAGACCTCAGCATCTGTGCTAATGCCAGGAGGGAAAATGGCTCTACTGCCCTGATCAAAAGCAACCCACTTTAATGAAATGATATGATGTCTAGAATTTGCTTCCAAATAATCTAGAGCTGGAGGGATAGATGGAACAAGACTGGCCAAGAGTTAACAGTTACTGAAGCTAGGAAATGGATGTGGTTCTAGGGGTTTACTGTCACCCGCCCTTTTGTAGATGTTGGGATTTTTCAAAATGAAAGGTCAGAGAAAGAGAAGAAAAGCTAGTATTAGAAAGTAAATGCCTTTCAACTAGCCTATTGCTATAAGCTACTAGCTTAAAAAAGTTATTTAACTGAGAATTCAAAAGGAATCTAATATAGCAAGATTTTTTTTAAATTCTTTATTAGTTATAAAACAATTAGGATGATCCTATAATTTTTCTGTTATTCATACAGGAGTAAAAGGTTGAACTAAGAAACTACTTGTCCCTACGTTAATATGATTTCTCATTTATATGCCACTGCAATTAAACCTGATTTAAAAGAATAACTGTTCACTTTTTTTTTTTCCTGGTAACAGATACTCTTTCTGAAATAAAGAAAATTATGGCATACTATAGGAAACTGTTTCAATCCAAAAACCCAGGCTTTAAATAAAGTTTAGCAAATTTTAAGCTATCTTTTACATCAGTTCCTAAGAACTAACCTTAAACTAAATTAAGCTAATCTTTGACATATCACCTTACTATATCAATACTCTCATAAATCACGCTATTCTATATTTGGGAAATTTCATTCTTTTGGATCCTGCTGATTATTGCATACAACAGAGGCCAAAGACCTGACCATCTTTTATACAATAGAATCAGTACTCTAATGAGTGCCATCAAGATCACTTTAGTCTCCATAAACGATTTGAGACACTTGACAATCCAGATTAATGTAGGACCTGTGAGCTGACCTTAATAATGGACACTTTGCTTAAAGGAGATACATGTTAGATTGGGTATATAGTCACATGGAAACTCAGTTATTAAGAGTCACATTTCTTTAAGAAGTTATCAGCATTCTACTAATATAAAATTAATCTAAGTGCTTTAATAGAACAGGGAAAATTAAAATAAAATCTAGGATGAGAAGTGAAGAATAACTTGCAGGGCTCCCATCTCTAACAGATGTTATATGGTGTGCTCATGCTCCTCTTTAATCTAGTATCTTTACTTAGAGGGATCTGCTTCAACAGCAAACACGCACATTATTCAAGCTGTCATTCTGCACACATTCCTAACCTATTTGGTAGAGTGGATATTTCTAAAAAGGGTAGCAACTACAAAAATTGACATGGAGAAACTCATCAAAACTCAAAAACTGGTCACTATGCTCCCTGCATCTATACTGGGCATTTCAAAACATTTGGAAATTACATTAAGTATGGGAGTTACTCAGAAGAGTTTAATAAAGTTT
>CM053507.1:5069998-5108683 GCA_028627145.1 Eidolon dupreanum
ATCAGAATACCAATGCAGTGAGGAGTTAAAAAAGGAAGAAGAGAACTCATAAACTAGAGTGTTTACAATTTAATGGAGAACAAAAGAACACAAATACTATGCATATACATGTAGATCAAGGAGAATATATGTTTATATGTATGAATAACACACCTGGAACATAAATATTTACACGATAAAGCTGTACCAATGCTTTGGCTAGGGATTCAGGAAGCATTCTTCAAAAAGGGTAAACATAAGATGATATCATCTCATGATCTCCCTAACTATAGGATAAAAACAATCTATGGTATGCAATTCAGTAGTAAAGAAAGAAGTATGCTTGAAGAAGAAATATTTAAAATCATTATGCTGTACTCAGGCTTGCCACTTAGGTTAAAGAGTCAGGAACCATATCACCAATATATTTATAAACTAGAAAGAACACCGACAGAAATGTGAAATTAAAATATTTTCCTCTTCATATACCTTTAGATATTCTTCTAAGCAAATTCTTCTAAGGAAATTATCTTCAGACCTTTGTAACCAAGAAAACTTCCTGTAAGCAAAACCTTACAACAAAGCTCAAGATATGAAAGCTGAAATGCTCCAATTAAAGTGTGCAGAGGGTACATAGGTCCACGGGGTGGGAGCAGTTTCAGGAATGGTTACCTACCACCAGTATTAGTACCACCACAAGCCAAGTACTGGACGAGTTGCAGGGAATTCAGAAGGGAACAACACAGTCTCTGCACTCAGAGCTTATATTCTAGAATGGGAGAAAAACAAGTAAATACAATCAACTCACAGAGAACCATCCAAAGGGAATAAGGTAGGCGATGACTAGGGGTGGTATTTGCAGTTTCTTCGTGAGCCTCCGTAGTCAAAGAAAGCTTCTCTAAGAAGACTTTCAGTGTAGTTTCAAGAATGTTCTAGAGAAGGTTCAGCCAGTGCAAAGACCCAAAGAAAGAAAACAACCTGATTAAGGAATAGAGAGAGATCACTGATCTGGGGCAAAGTCAACAAGGGCAGGCGTAGAATGAGAGGAAACTGGAAAGGCAACAGAGGCCGGAGCACAAGGATCTCTTCAAGTGAGGCCTGGCTTTTATTTTAAATGTAATGTGAAGTCTTTGAAATGTTTTAAGCAAGGGAATAATATGATCTGATTTGTAGAAGCTACTGTGTGGAACAGATGCCAAGCAGGCAGAGTGGGATCGAGAAAAACAGCGAGATCATGGCAGACATTCATGCAAGTGACCGCGGTGGCCCACACTAACATTTTAACAGTGGAAATGATGAGGAGTCAGATTCGAGATAAATCTTGGACAGAAAGCCTACAGAACTCAGCGATGGAGTAAACATGAGATAGGTGGAAAAGAGAGGAATAAAAGATGGCTATGAAGTTTCTGGCCTGTGCAAGTGGGTGGATAATGGCAGCGTTTACTAAGATGGAAAAGTCTGGGGTATGTAGATGAAAGTGGGAAAAGCACAGAAAGTGGGAATAACTCACGTCAGTTTTGAACAGCTTACTCTTAGGTGTCCGAGATGATCTGTCTTGTAGATGCCTGGCTGACCATCTAAGTCTATAGTTCTTGAGAGAAGTTAAAGCTGGAAATACCAATATACTTGCTCAGCCCTCCCTTCTTTCCCACCTCCATTCTCGTGGCAAACCCTTTAAGGCTTCTCAGAATTCCTACTGCCCCTCAGAGCCATGTGAAAACTTAACATTTACCTCCAACTTGCTACCTAAATTTGCCTAATGTTTGCACAATATGACCAAATAATTAAATTTTAAGAAAATGTAAATCGCATTTGCTCATACTAGAATAAATTTGCTTATACCAAAATAAATTACAGATAATTTAAAAATTCTAGTGAGTAAATGAAACAATGAAAGAAAATACGGTTAATACTTATAATATCTTGGAGGGAGGACTTTTTCATTGGACACCATGGACAAAAAAAATCTTAAATATGGAAAATAATAATAAATGAAGAAAAAGAGAGGCCTTAATTCTATAAAAGAAAACACAAGTAAGTTTTTAAAGCAAATAAAAAATTGAGACTAAATATCTGAAGCATATGACATAAGGAATTAATATCCCTAAGTATAAAGAGCTCACATAAATTAAGGAAAAAGATGAACTTGAAAAGAAAATGTAACAAGGACAAGAGCAAAAATTCAAAAGGGAAGAAATATAACTGAACAATTAACACATGAAAAGAAGTGCTAAGCTTAACAGCAAAAGAACTGAATTAAAACAAGGAGATACTATTTTTCACCTATCAAGGTAGAGAATATTAAAATGGCAATGAGTATAGACTTGGAGCCTGAGCAGTAATGAGTTTCTGGAGACAATCTGGCAAAATATATCAATAGCCTTAGATTCTACATGCTCTTTGACCTACCAAGTCTACTTTGAGGAATTCACCCTCAGAGTCAGGGGACTGGGGTTGTTTGAAAAGACTCAGGTACAAATTGTTTTTTCAGTTAAGATACTCTGTACCTAAAAAAAAGTGCTTCAGAATTATATCTAATGATATGAAAAGATACTACATTAAAAAAAATAGGTTATAAAACCATAGGGTCAGGATAATACACATCAATAGGTATATTCATATAGAGAGATAATAAAGGGCAAGAAGTTAACAGCAGTTGTGTCTGGAGAGACTGAGTGTTCTTTATGATTTTCTTTCATTATATTGAGCATCACACAATATCTAAAGGATTATGCCTGTTCTTCTCTTCATGTTCCCAAACCAGTTCTTCTTTATAATTCTAATATCTTCAGGAAGGACAAAGGGGTTCCCCTGAAACACACTGGGCTCTAAATCTCCCTCCGTGTCATTTCCTTTAGCTGACTTGACCCTTGAGCCTAGCTGGTTCTCAGTCTGGTCCCAGACCTGCAGCACCAGTATAATCAGGGAGCTTGTTAGAAATTCAAAGTGTTGGGCCCTACCCCGACCTAAGGAATAAGAAGGAGGCAGGCCGTTCAAATAATTTCTTCTATCACAACCCTCCAGGTAATTCAGATGCATGCAAGAGTTTGAGGAACGTTTCAGCCTATGTGCTTTAGGCCTTCAGAATCCAGAAACTCTCCTAAAAACAGCCAAATCATTTTTCAAATTATATTTTTCAAAATTCCAGTTGTAATATATAATTAAATCATTTAAGGGGATTGAGCTGCTAAATCTTGAAATCTTAACAGATGAAAAAATTGTGAAAGAAAAAAAAAGGGATCAACAAGAAAACCATACCCATACAGATGTCTTAAAGGTACCAGTGAGTACTATAGACATCACTTCAAGCCTTCCAGTCTTTGAGGTAAACAGAACTGGCTTCCTTCCTCAAGGAACACACTAAATGTAGACTCACTTAATTATACACAGCAAAGGCCAGGCTGCACAAGCAATCAACCAGACTCCTGAGTAATAATATTCAAGCCATATCTAGACATAAATGCAACACTCAAGTGTGCTAAAAACTTTAGAAACATCTTTATCTTCAACTAATAAATGATCCCATTCGGGGCAATATTTATTGAGGTTTGATGTGGTAATTACTCTAGTTATTTACCTGTGATAAAGGTATAGAAAAATGAAATGAGGTGAGAAAAATGAAATGAGGTTTATTCACAATTCGATGAAATAAATTTTTTGCAGTAGCTGAGTAGAGAGAGGAAACTTTAAGAACCAAGCCAGATCATTTGAGCTTGATCAGAAGCGGGAATAAGGGAGAGGAAGGAATCTGGGATAAGGCATAAATAAGCCTTTGACCTAGGCAGCTGAGTAAATAAAAAGCCATTCAGATTTTAATATCGTAAATATGTTATTTTATGTAATAAAAAAGTTTTTAAGTATAAAATAAATCCATAAGTATATAAAAGCTCAAATGAAAATATTGGCACAAACGGCCCTTTTTCATGACAGATGTAATAATAGGTAAAAACACCTGTTCTCCCTGCTTCTGATATACGTAAACAAACCAGAATGTTTGGACAATATTAATGAACAAGACTGGATTCATGCAGTGGCCACCAACTGTAGAAAAGAAGCATCAAGTGGGAGCATTCTCTTCCTGCCCCACCCTCCCCAAAGCTCCCTCCAGCCAGTACCTTTAGGGTCCCATACAAGATTTATTTTAAGGATTCAGCTTCAAAGTCTTTTAAATCAGAGGTGTTCAAAGAAGCAGGAAGGAGGGAACCACCTACTGCCCTGCCTCAGTTTCTGCTGGAACATTTGGGCAGGCTCTGCACACTCACTGCTCCCCTGGGAGGGTCTGGGCCTGCCACCCGCAGTTCAGGACAGAGTAACGGAGCAAAGAAAATCCCCTGAGGCACAAGTGGAAAAGTACTACAATGTCCAATTTTTAACACAAATGGAGCCTCTGCTTCACATCAACTGCCTGGAACATCCCTAGGCCCAGTTTCCACTTTCCATTTCACCCCAGTGTGGACCTTGGTCCTAGAAACGGATCTGTGGCAATAAGGAGGAAGAGAAAAATGGGAGGAGGTAGAAGGGCACATCCTTTAACCCCAATGCAGATCTCTTGGCAACATCCCCTACTTCCAGAACTTGGCTACAGAGCTGGCTTATTCCTCCTGGCAAAGCATCTGCCCTCACCTCAGTGGTGACAAGCCTGGAGGAGCCCGCACCAAGAGGAAGTGGTTTTCCTAGAGAGGCTGATGACTTTTAATTTGATTATTTGAACCCAAATATCCCATCACCACCAATATTTGTACTGAAAAGAATACCATGGCTCCAAATCTAATAACTGCTGAGTAATAAAGATATAAAATGACCCCCCAAAAATTATTTGGCTTATAATTTTTTCCCTTCTATTTTCAAAATGTATTATACAGGCACTTCATACTTTTTATTATGAGCACATAACATTTTCACTAAGACATTGGTTCTCTAACATTCTGGCCTTAGGATTCTTACACTCTTAAAAATTACTGAGGATCCCGAAGAGCTTACCTTAGAAAATTCTAAAAAACAGACAAATACAAGCATATGAACCATTACCTATCAAAGGGATATCGTCAAACATCATATAGCCACTGGAAAACTACACTGTACACTTATGGAAAATGAGAGTTAAAAAGGGAAATAACTATCTTAACTATCATTATGAAAATAATCTGAACTTGCAGACCATTGAGAGGGTCTCAATGACCCCCAGGGACTCCTGGCTACACTTTGAGAACATTTGCACTAAGGAAAGAACAGGTATCAAAATTTGTATGACTTTCATTTCCTACCTTCCCTAGACCTACAAGAGAACAACTGTGATACGTTTCACTGAACTATATATGAACTGAAATGATCATATCCCAAAATTACAAAAAAATAATTTAAGAAAAATTTATTAACAAAATTGTTACTAAGATAAACTAAATGTCATGTCTAATTTTTTTTCCTTTTTTAAATTGTGGAATAATGCATAACATAAAATTGACCATTTTAACCATTTTAAAGTTTACAATTCAGTGGCATATAATACATTCATGATGTTGTATAACTATCCCCAATACCTAGTTCCACAACATTTTCATCATCCCCAAAAGAAACCCTATACCCTGCCCCCAGCAACTACTAACCTGCTTTCTAACTCTACAGATTTGCCTATTCTGGGTATTTTGTATAAACAGAATTATATAAGTATGTGGTCTTTTGTGTCTAGCTTCTGTCATTTATCATGTTTTTGAGGTTAATCCATAATACAATATCTATTATTCATCCCTTTTAATGGCTGAATAATATTCCATTATAAGATTATACAACATTTTGTTTGTCCATTGATATACAAAAGTTTCCATCTTTTGGCTACAGTGAATAGCGCCGCTATGAACATTTGTTTCCAGGTTTTCGATCCTTTTGAGTTTGTATCTAGGAATGGAATTGCTAGGCCATATGGTGAGTCTGTACTTAGCTTACTGTGGACCTGCAAAACTGTTTTCCACAGCAGCGACAATGATCCCATTCTTTCTACATCTTGCTAACTTTTGTTATTTTCTAGTTTTCTTTTTCTTTTAATAGCCATCCTAATGGGTGTGAAGTGGCATCTCATACTTTTGATTTCCATTTCCCTAATGACTAAATACATTGAACATCGTTTTATGTGCTTATTGGGCATCTGTAATCTTCTTTGGAAAAATGACTATTCGTGTCTTTTGCTCATTTTTTAATTGGGTTCTTTATATTTGTTACTGGATTGTAAGAGTTCTGAGAGCTAAATATTTTTTATAAGTAGGTGAAAGCACTTTAAACCTCACATGCATCTGGTCCTCCCCTCTCTACCATGCTTAAGACAACTGCCAACCTTCTAGATGAAAAGAGTAACTGAGAAGAGAGATCATAGAATCAATCAGCAACAAGACTATATAATGCCTTCCTTTTTTGTCTTAAATTATAAATCCAGGATTGGACCATAGATGATGATAAAATAATAATAACAATATAATCATTCCTTGTAAAATGCTTACCATTTAGTGAGGCACTATGCTAGATGCTTCCGCATCCTCACAGCAACACCATAGGGCAAAAACTGTGATCCACCACCCCATTGTATAGATGAGGAAACAGAGGTAAAGAAAAGTTAAATAGCTGGCTTACAGTTATGTAATCAGTAGCTGAGCAGTTTGGCTCCAGAATTTGCACTCTTAATCCCTTTGCTATACTGCCTCTCAACCATGAAATAATAATAAACCTCGCTCAGGTGCTTAACTGAGAACTTTTTTAAAAATGCTAGTAGCTACATTTTGTTACGTCACTTTCAAGTTCTAACCTCCACTTCTGCACAAATGTTTCATGCAATTCTTGAATCTAGACTACCTCTCTAATCGGGTTTAGGAATGTCACAAAGATGTAAGCCCAAAACCAGAGGGGGTGAGTGTCATTTTAGCACTCTGATTTAGATCTTTTCTAACATTCTTCATCTGACCAAAGACTGTTCAGGATATTCTGACTCAGCAGTCTATTTCCAAGAGCGTCTAGACTGCATATTGACTGCAATTCTAAGAGGTTACAGTTACCAGCAAAGCCAAGGCCTAAAAGCCCATCTAACGCAAACCCATAATTTACAGTATAATTATATATTGGTAAATGGCTTTGTAAACTGAATCTCAAACTTGAGAAGAAATCTAAAAGGTAATGTATTCCATGATGAAACCAATGTGAACACAATGCTAGAGTTTATAGATTTTCTTTTCTGAGCAATAATTACAGGGATAACTGACTGACGTATCTGGCATTGCTGCAACTGTGTAGAGTGAATGGATCTCAGAATTTTGAAGAGCTTACAAACCAGTTCTGCTCCTTCTAGAATTAAAAGGTAGATTAAAGCTCGGAAATGTGCCTGCCTGATAAACACTCATTTATAGCGAGTATCATTTTTATAATGTTATAATACCCCTATTTACTTTTGTGATAACAGAAGAATTTTTTAAGTTCAGCTACCCAATATGCCATTTGTAATGCTTTCATTACTACAAATGGCAGCCAATGTGAGATTTTCTCATCTGTAACAGAATGGTATTTGCCATCTATCTCACAGAATTGTGGAGAACAAATTTTAGATGGGATATGTAAATGCCTCCTGTAAAATACCTGAGCCATGACAGGTACCCAATAAACATTCATGTGTAAGTCAGGAGTGATGGGTGTGGGTCAGATAATACCAGAAGTCATTCTAAAGCATACTTTACATAAGCTAAGCACAACTCTGATTACTTATCTAAAGGTCACTTATCTGATGAACTCACCTACATATAACCCAGAATCTAGAAAATACCAAGAGAGCTTCCTGACTAGGAAAATAGGTATCATTCAGATAGTTATTAAAGGAAATCGGTTTATTCCTTGGGCTAGACCTAACTATAATACCATTTCTGACAGAGCAGAAGGATCCAAAAACTACCCCACTGCCTATTTGTTCAGATGTTTAATTTTATTAGGGCTAAGAAGTTTCAACATGCAAAATATTAGCATGAACAAGCTGAAGTCACAAGAGGGATATAAAATGCTTTCCTCTTAGAACAGAATTATGAAAATAAGAATTATAAATCAGAGGGATGTAAGAAACAGAGGGAAAGAGGTAGAGTCAAAAGTCTGGGAGGGGAATGGGAATCAAAGAGAAAGTGACTAATAGCCTGGGCAGGAACTTTCACCTCAGTGAGGTCAGTTTGACCTAGAAGGATAAGCTAGTGACAGATTGGGGAGGTAGAAAATAGAGAGCAAAGGAACATGCCACGTTAAGGGAAATGAAATGTGAAGGTTAAGTGCATATGACAAAGGGACCACATTTGGAGGTGCAGGTGACCAGAGTCAGGAGAGGTGAGGTATAGATGGAAGAGAAGAAGAAGAAACCAGAAAGGTCTACAGGGATGAAGCACAAAGCAATCTTCAGACCGTGCGCCAAGGTTTAGATTTTATCCTACAAAGCAACAATTCTTAGTGTGGTCCGTGGACTCCCAGAGTTCCCAAGACCCCTTCAGGGGTTTTGCAAGGTCAAAATTATTATTATAGTAGTACTCAGACATTATTTTCCCTTCTCACTGTATATTCACCCTGAAACAAAAACAAGGGTGGGTAAAACTGCTGCCACCTTAGCAGTGGCACCAAACTGTACTCATGGTTGTTGTATTCTTCACTGCCACGCACTCAACTTAAAAAAAAAAAAAATCTTTAAAATTTAAAAAAAGTTTCACTTTAGAATATCCTTGATGAGTCATCAAAAATTATTACTTTATTAAGTCTCAGCACTTGAGTATATGTGTTTAATATTTGTGTGACTAAAAAGCAAGTGGTCATAAAGCACTCCTATGGCATACCAACTATAACTAACGTCCCAAGGAAACATACTTGTACAAATGAGTTACAAGCTGAACTAGCCACTGTTTTCATGGAAAACAATTTTTATTCAGCAGAACAGCAGCAGAAAAACTATGGTCATTAAGACTTGAGGGTTTGACAGTTTCTCATAAATGAAGTGAGTCTGTTGCTTCAAGAAAAACATTTGACAGTATGACAGTATTTGCTGCTAATGATAAAATTTGAGACTTTGGTTGAAATTTAGAAATTTGGAAAACATGTATCTGCCATTTTGAGCATTTAGAGAATTTTCTAATAAGATAAGATAGGTGGTGATATTAACAAATGGGATTTTGTAATATTATTTAATGAAACATACCAACATTTGGAAGATCTATAAACTCAGTGAACCAATATTTTCCAAATGATAAAAACATGATCTTAAAAAAAAATCATATGGAGTAAAATATCTGCTCAAATTGCAAGATGGATCAATAGATTTTATTGTAATGGAATATGAAAAGTTCACTAATGTGATTTCAGATTCCATACTGCAACTAAACCTTAAGAAACTACCAGTGTCAAATTTTGGTATAGTATCAAATAACCACAATTTTCTGAAAATGCCATTAAAAGACTCCTGCTTTTTCCAACTACATATCTGCATAAGGCCAGATTTTCTTCAACTACTTCGACCAAAGCAACATTTCACAACAGATTGACTGCAGGAAGGGATATGAGAATCCAGCTGTCTTCTATTAATCCAGACATTAAAGAGATTTGCAAAACTGTAAAATGATGCCACTCTTCTCACTAAATTTTTGTTTTGTAAAACAGTTAGCTTTCATAAAAATTTGTTATTTACGTGAGCACGGCATAGGTTTATTACAGATAGTTTCAATAAATATTTTGTAAATTTCTGTTTTAATCTCTAATCTGGCACATAGATTTTTAAAAAATGAACATTAAAAAAAAGCTCCTTGAGGTCCTCAGTAACTTTTAAGAGTATACAAGGGCCCTGATACCAAACTTTGAAGCCCTCAGCCATAGGAGACGAAACCATAGGGTAAGAGTTTATTGTGCGACAGCATCTGAACAAACGCACAACTCTAACAACAATGGGTAGGTAAAGCCCAATAGATTAAGGAAGCCAGACCAGCCAGGAAGCAGCAGCCAGTAAAAGCAAATTAGTAAATACAAAATGATGAAGGCTGAACTAAGGATAGGGAGACGGATGAATTCAAAAGGCATTTCAGAGGCAGAATTGACAGAATCTAGCAACCAACTTCAGAATGAGAGAGTCCAGGCTTGCAAGGCTAAACTGTAATTGCCTGTCCTCCTATCTGGCTTATGGACAGGTGCTGAGTCTTTTATACAGTCACGAGCTGCTTAACGACAGGGATGCCTTCTGAGAAATCTGTTGTTGTGTCAACACCACAGAGTACATTTACACAAACCTTGATGGTGTAGCCTACTACACACCTAGGTTAGATAGTAATAGCCTAGTGCTCCTATGCTACAAGTCTGCATAGCTCGTCACTGTACAAAACAATGTGAGATTAAATCAAGCACGAGAGAAAATGATGCAATCAAGAGATGCAGTAAACACAAGATGTATGAGACTGCTGCATACTGTTTTACAGTCAACTTTTCTTTTAATAAGTAAAAGCAGTGGACTCTAAAATAATAATTAAAAGTATAGTACAGTAAATACATAAACCAGCAATATATCATCATGTTTATGTTTATTATCATCATGTTTATTATCATCAAGTACTACGTACTGTATGTAACTGTATGTGCTATGCTTATATTCAACTGGCAACACAGGTCTGTTTATAACAGCATCACAAGTAATGCATTGTAGTATGATATCACTAGGTGATAGGAATTTTTCAGCTCCATTATAATCTTATGGGACCACCGTCATACATGTGGTCCATCGCTGACCAAAACGTCATCATGCGACGCAGGACTGTATGTAATACTCTATAGTCAGAAAATGAGTTTTAAAAATAGTTCTGACATCAACTGGGTGTCCTACAATTCAATTCAACTAAATACTGAAGTTAATGCAGCCCCTAAAAGTTAAAGGCTCAGTCTCACTTCAAACGTCCACCACAGGTCTTGAGTACCCCCAAGCTACCAGCACTGGTGCCAGGCAGACTACAAATTCTAGGAGTCCCATAACCGCCCCCACCCCAGGTTCAATAATTCATCAGAACAACTCACAGAACTCAGGAAGGCGCAATACTAGTGATTATGGGTCTATTATAAAGGATACATACAACTCAGGAACAATCAAATGAAAGAGACTTATAGGGCAAAGTACAGAAGAGGGAAGTGCAAAGTTTCCCAGCCCTCGCCTCCCCGTGGATACGTGCCCACCTTCCCACAGATCAAGTGTCCACCAAACCAGAGGCTCTCCGAACCTCATCATTCTAGGATTTTTCTATGGAGCATCATCATGTAAAAATGTTTGATTGAATCACTGACTCTGAACTCAATTTCCATTCCCTCTGTCTTCCCAGAAGGTGAGAGGAGGGGCTAGAAACCACTATATTAGCATCAACTCAGGTTAGGTCTAATTGGGCTCATTTTCAATAACAAAAGACACTCCTACCACTCAGGAAATTCCAGAGGATTCCAGGGACAAAGACCTTCTTCTCTCTCTCTCTCTCTCTCTCTCTCTCTCTCTCTCTCTCTCTCTCTCTTTCTCTTTCTTTCTCTTTATCTATCTCTCTCTATCTCTCTATCTCTCTCTCTATATATATACACACACACACACACATATACATATATATTTTATTATACCAAAGAGTTTCTAACATAGTAATATATAGTAGGTACTCAATAAATAATTGTTGAAAAAAAATAAACAAAAGGGTAGATAACACTATCATTCACCAAAATGAGAAATACAGGCAGAGAAAGAAATTAATCAGAAGAAAGGTAATGTGGGTGGGATATGTTTTAGACATGCTGAATATGAAGTGTCCAAGAAATACAAAAGGTAGTTGGATAAAAAGTTAAAACTAGAAAGGACAAAGCTCCAGGTATACAAAGATAATAGGATTTATTCAAGGTAGAAACTCTAAGAGTAGAGATAACCGTCCTGGAGGACAGTGTGAGGTCGAAAGAGGGTAGGAATAACCAGCTCCAGAGACAGCAACATCTAAGGACAGGGATTCCTCAATGGAGACAGGGCAGTGCCAGATGTAAGAGCAGAGAAAACACAGAGCATAAAGCAGAGAAAGCCAACGTGGAAGAGTGTTTCTAAAGAAAGAATGTGTCACAAAAAGGTCAAGAAACAAATGGATGGAAAACTGCACAGAATCAACAATGGCAAGGCAGAACCAAACTGCCACAGGTGACAGGAACAAAGTGAAGACATCCAACACAAAGTACTCTTCCAAGAAACACCGCTGTTGGAGGAAGACGTGAGATGCCAGCAATTGGAGCACAGCTTGTCAAGTGAGACAACCTGAGCAGACGTGAAGGAAGGAGCAGAGGACAGGAGAACACGGAAGCCACAGGAGACCGAGATTGGGCATAATTCAGGCCAGGGCTTTTAGTGGGACACCAAACCTTTTTACACGGCTACAAAGCCCCACGGGGTCTGGACTAATTCCCTCTCCAATCTCCTCGTGGCTGCCTCAGTGGCCTTCTTCTCAAATATACCATGCTCCTTCATGGCACAGGCCCTGCTAGCATGCGGGCCCCTCAGCCTGGAACACTACTACCTTCCCTCCCTGAGTAACTCCTACCCATACATACTTCAGACCCCAAGGAAATATCACATCTCCCCTGGACTCTAGATTAGGTCCTCTTGAATGCTTTCTTCGTTACAGCAGCTGAATCATGGGGGTGAGGGATAATGCATGCCTGTCCGGTAGAACACTGAGTGAGGACAGGGACCTGTCCGTACTGCCCTCCTTGTTCCTATTACAGCACCTGGCACACAGCAGTCAAGCAGGATGTAGCTGGGCACTGCTAAAGGAACCGGGTACAAGAGAATGGCTTGAAGTCACAGAGGAAAAAGAAAAGGACAGCATCTAGAACCAGGGGAAGGAGACACCTACCTCTTCCTTCTCCCTTTTACCTCAAGAAGCACAGAGTGAGTGTGAAGAGACAGCTTTATAAGAACTCCGTGGGCAGGGGACAGAAGGCCCAAACAGGAGGCAGAATCCCTCCCAGAAGTAAAGGTTCAGATGCCTCCACCTGAAGAAAGGGGTAAATTTGGTTCAGTGTCTGTGAGGCTAGAAAGAAAGCTAAGGAGGAATTCTTAATAGAACACAGCTGCATAGGTAAAGACAAGAGTCCACGATGGCATG
Source organism: Eidolon dupreanum (assembly GCA_028627145.1). Classification (NCBI taxonomy): domain Eukaryota; kingdom Metazoa; phylum Chordata; class Mammalia; order Chiroptera; family Pteropodidae; genus Eidolon; species Eidolon dupreanum. The sequence goes on from CM053507.1 coordinate 5,083,126, forward strand.
GTTTTCCTCAGCCAACTCTTAGCAGCACAAATACAGGAAACAAGAGACAGTTAAGTTAGTCTAGAAATGGAGGTCTGCAGGGTAGAAATGACAGAAGGACAACAGAGCAAGGAAATAGCTGAAATTACCTACTCTGAGGTCCCAGCTTCTTATGGGAGGAAATGAAACTAGGAGGAAACTGATAATCTGAGGTAAAAGGAAGAAGGTTCAGGAACTAGAGTTTCTGGGTAGAAGTGTTATAATCGGAACATGTGAAATAAATTACAAATACTAATTTAAAAAATTAGTGCAACATATTTTTCATACCATAAGCTCTCACTACCCACTGTTTTAAGTCTCTATTAGAATCCCTCCCCGCAAAAAAAAAATCAAAAATAGGCCACACTCTTCTGAAAAAGGTCAAGTTGCTGTCTTTTCTAGAGTCCAATTTAAAAAAGCAGATGGTTGAAGAAAGGATGTCCCTTTTCAGCTCCAACTTTTCTATAGTATATGCATGTTCTTCCAGCAGTTCCAGATGAACCTTAAGTTAAACCTTCAGCTACAAGCCAAGAGAGAATGCTAACAGGCACAGAAAAAAACCATAATCACAGTATTCAAACTGGTGAAAATAATGTCCTCAGTTCTGAACAACAGGTGATCTAACTAGACTATAGATGAGTCTCCCAAATTTCATTCTATCTAGAGAAAGCACAGAATAGTAAAATATATTTTATTTTAACATGAACAAGAAAACACAAATTCTATGAGTAGCATACAGAGTATTTAAATTTAAAAAGCAAACTTTATTGAGGAGAAAGTTCATACGTACTTTTGGTTGCTTTGATGTCTTTGTACCTTTTTATCAAAGGTTATCATTAAATTAAAAAAAAAAAAAGAGGTCACTTTAAGCTCCTTTCCACATGATCACTGTATATGGTGAGTGTGTGGAACATGTTCTCCCTGCCCAGAATTCTTCTGTTAATTCCAGGAGTTTTAGTACTGACCTCACAAACTGGTATGAAAGGTGGACCCAAAGGGCCAGGCAGCCAATAAGAGTTCCGCATTCCCCTGGCCATGGTGATTGGTTCAGGCGTGTGATTAAGCAGGCCAATCAGAACCCTGGGACTCAACAGGTATGTGAGTCAATAACAGTTCCCATTTTTTCTTAAGATACTATGCTTCTTCCACTTGCAAATGAAAAAGTTCAGACAAATACAACTATGAATAAAGAAAATTATAGCACTGAACTTTGTCCTTCTCTATACTACAATCCTTTCCTTCTTTTCCTATCACTTTTTCCTTCTCCCCAATCAATCCCTTAGGGTAAAGGACTGCTTAAACTTAGCACTGAGTTTTTATAACATTGCCAGGAGACAGAAAGCTAATCCAAGAATAAGCCTAGTCCCAGGTAAATTACTCTATATTTCAATTTCTTGCTAGTCAGAAACTAAAGAGTCTAGGTTCTGTGATTGGGACAGAACATATTTGAACAGACCTCAAACTCACCCCCGACATGGACGCAAACGATACTGTACACTAGGAATGTCTCTAGTATCATTTTTTGCACGAGGTCAAAATGTTGTACATATGTGAAAGGAAAAAATGCCACTGAAATTCTAGGATGTTTGGGAAGTAAATTCAAAATCTCTTCCTTCCTGTTTTCTCTCAGCTAGAGATCTGAACTGGTTTAAGAGAGGTCAGAGGCTGAGTTCACATTTGCAAAATGGTCTTTCCAATAAAACTGTGATTATCTGAATTAGATTAAATGTGTGTTCTGCTGTGTGTCTTGTTATCCTTAATTTGTGATGATATGGAGAAAATAATAATAAATTCACAACTTCCTCAGACAATTGTCAAGAAATATGAGACATGGTAGTGTTACAAAAATATAGCACTGAGAATGGGAACACTCGGATCCTAGTAACAAGTCTACAGTCAAGCCACCCAGAACACACCCGATCTCGTCTGATTTCAAAAGCTAAGCAGGGTTGGGCCTGGTTAGTACACAGATGGGAGACCACCTAGGAAGACTAGGTGGTGTAGGCGTAAAAAAAAAAAAAATAGATCTTAGTAACAGAAACCAACCTCAGCTGGCTCAAACTAAAAGGGGAAAGAAGGGGTAATGTTGAAAATATGGGAGTGTTTCATAAAACTCAGAACAGGAATGCAGCCGGCCCAAGAACGGACTGAAGGCAAAGTTTAAAGCGATCAGAGACTCAGGTGTGTTCTCTCTGCTTGTTTCTAGATACCCACTTTCTTCTCTCCATCTATAAACAACCTTTCTCTGTCCTCAAACACAACAGCAGAATATAACTGCCTGTAACTCCCATGTTGTTACCTTATGGCCTGTGAGCACATCAAGCTCAAATCCCTCTTTCTTAGGCTCATTTCAAATTTCCAGGAGAGAGACACTGACTGGGCTTGCCTGGGTCAAGTCCCCAAACCAGGTTCAATCCTCTGTGTCTTCTGTGAGGAGGAAGAAGTCAGAGGGAGTGAATGCGCAGGTTAAAGGACAGGGCAGCGATACGAACTGGGTGAGACGGACATTCCAAAGGTCCCCAGTGCACAGTCCCAGCTTTGTATCTTGGTTTTCTTGTCATCGACATAAGGAACTGGTCACCAAAGTCCACTTTAGAATTTTGCTTAGAGTCCAGAGTTTAACAGAACTTAAGAGAATTAAATTGAATTTAAGGGATGAGAGGGTAACCAGCATTCACCACTGTTTTGGGAGTTCATGTCGATAAAGACATAATGACATGTATTCTAGAAATAAAAATTGCCTTTTACAAAAATACAAAGGTCTACAGGAAAACCCCAAGAGAAATTAACAATCCCTAGGTCTTAGAGGGCTGAGACTCTATTGCGATTCAAGGCCAGACACCTACAGCAAAGCCAGGCATGAAGCCTGTGCTAAGCGTTCACTGATCCGCTGACCAAACTCAGAATTTCCCAACCACAGAACCTTAAAATGGGCTACAGGGGTGCTTGAGGTGCTACTGTTCTCAGCGTTGGGGGACGATGCCTACCTTTGGTACTAATTACCAGGACAACTATGGTGCTAATATTACATGATATTAAAAACATTGAGAAGCATTGAATAAATGACCAAAATGCTACTAGAACTAACAGTTCTAGCAAAGTGGCTGGTTACCAAGTAAATCTCTGTAATGCCAATAACCATTTACTAGATGTTCAAACTCATTGGTAGCACCAAAACATGCAAGATAAAACAGATAAGACTGGCTAAGATTTTTTTACAATGGTTTTACTCAGTGCTGGTAAGGGGACAGGAAATAGGTACACACTGCCAGGGGGACACACTGGATGGCAGCATGCTGTTAGGACTTGGGAATTTACTCCAATATATTCAGTGAAAAAAAAAAAACTGTATGTGTCTGCTTATAAACTGGCAAGGCAACAAAGACTGAGTTCAGCCCTCAGGTGTGCTTTGTTTGAACCCTAGTGTGTTAATAAAAATAGTGACCCACATAAAAATCAGAAGATTTCCTATTAAATCCATATTTTTAGATTTCTGGCTTCTCTTGAAGTATCAGAAAGTGTAGTAACACCAGGATGTGTCCTCCCAGGGCCACAAATGTCTGCACTGACTGGTCCCAGCTGCCCCATCCATGGGACCATCCTCAGTGTCAAGAGTCCCTAACATACCTTCGTGTCTCTAGACTGGGCAGCTGCACACACCTAACCTGCTGCGTAATTTGAGCAGGCTGACCCCCTCACAGGTGTACATAGTCATTGTTGCTAAACAGTGAGATTCTGGGTATGCTTTTTTCTTTATAGTTTCAAAAGTTTTCTTCAATAAACATGTATTGCTTTTGTAGTAAGAAAACATGTTATTTTTTAAATTACCAAATCACAACTGCAATAGCACTTGAACTAATGAGATCAAAACAACTAAGTATAACAGATAATGACTGTGATTTAAAACTAATTGAACCAGGAAGTAATGTAAGGTCACAATTACTGCAGTATTTTTCTCCCCTTGATACTAATTAAAACATCAGATTGGACAGACAATAGCAGCATTTTACAAATTAATCTTCCTCAAATGAACAGCTTCTATTAGACAATTCATAAAACAGCTATTTTAAGGATTCAATTCCATGTATTCAAAGTTTTTCACCAAGAAATGTAAACAGAAAATCCCTCCTATCAGAAATCTATACTCATAAACTCAACTAATTTAATGTTTAAAAAATTAAATAATCCTTGATCTTCCTATTGCTTTATTTTAGTTGATCAATAATAACAGTAGTTTTATGGGGTTTCCTTTTTCTCAGAAACTTCAAAAAGTTTATACAAATCATCATTCTTCTCATCCCATCTGAGACCTCAAAGAGTAGATAAAATTATCCTCCCTGTAAAGAAAAAGTACAAGGCTAGGTAGGTAAAAATGTCAACATCCACAGCTAACTGTTATCTGTGTCAAACTCCCACGTGACATCCATAGTGATCTTTTTAGACAAAAGCAAATTATGGGACTCCCCTGCTTAAAACTCACATCAGTTTCCTACTTCCACTGACTCTGAATAAAACCCAAACTAGCTGGTCTCCTTTATTCCTCACCTGACTCTCCAGAGCTCTCCACACTTGGGTGATTCTTGCAACCAGACAATTGAGTCCTCAAACACTAATCTATTCAACATGCCAACAAATAACGGTTGAGTGTCCACTGTGTACCAGGCACTGTTCTAGGTCCTAAGGATAAACTCCAGCAAGAAACAACACAGACAAAACTCCCTGCCGTCATGGAGCTAACATTCTAGTAACCCCTCTACCAAGTTCTCCTCCTCCTCACTTTCTCTAATGACTTACAGAACATTAAAACAATTGTAATGACTATCTCTGAGGGTGTCTGAAAATGAGCAGCACTACCTAAAAAAATGTACTATCATTTACTGAATTTATTTAATGTTAATTATTTATAATAAATATTAATTTGAGTTACTATTTGTAAGTGAGAGAGGGAGAGAAATAAAGGAGGAGAACTGTTCTCATCGAAACTCACTCTATACCTGGAATGGCACTAATCTTGGAGGGTCATTTTTTTCAAGGTTTCTCTCAGTACTAGCTATACAGCTTTTATATGTCAGTGATCAAAATGCAATACTCCACTACTGCAAGAATGAAACAGCTGAGTTTGAAATAATTCCAGAAACTGAGTGATTACTTGCTTTTAATATCTATTACTTTAAGTTTACAGCAGAAATAAATTGATTTTTACAAAACACTGAATCCACAATGAACAGACTCATTATAGATAATGAATAGGAATGGTGTGTGTGTGTGTGTGTGTGTGTGTGTGTGTGTGTGTGTTTATACAATGACCTATGATACAACGCACTGCCCTTGTCAGAACTGCCCCTGCTCAGAAAATCTGTCTTGGAAAGAAGTAATTAGACACACATACACACACAGCCTGCACATGCACACAGCTCTAATAGCATCTTCTTTCTATACTTTTATAAGAATCACTGTGTCCTCCTTAACAAGGTTGGTTAAAGCAAGGCACTAAAAGCCAGGTGACTTTGTTCATTTCCATGAGCTATATCCATGTCTTGCAAATGCATGCCACCAGCCACCAGAAGGATTCGCAGACATAATGCAGGGATGAACAAAACCATCACTGACAAACAAGTCAAAATGCTCACCAAAGCAGCAGGGTATCAGAAGCAGTGCCCTCCTGTATTAAGGAGAGGATGTTTAATTTTAACTACCAAAGATAAAAAAAAACTTCGACCAACTGCTATGACCTTGTTATTTTCACATTCAAACTCTGCTGAATCCAAAACTCTGTCACATCCCTCAGTTCAATTCCTGACTACCACTCAGCGAAGAGTGAAATGTACTCAGCCTCACTCCCTCGCGGCCTGGGTGAAGCTCTGCACCACGTGACAGTGAGCATGGGCTTTGGTGACCAACTTAAAACTGAGCCAGGGCAGTCCCACCTTGCTAGGCAGCACAGACGAACTCAGGCCAGGGAGCTGAAGCCAAAACAATTTCACCAATGCTCCCTGGGCAATAAGCTAGAATGGTAACCTACCAATCATGAATTCTACCAGAAAAAAGGTCAAAAGAGCATTGGTGAATTCAAATAGATTAACCTGCTTGAAATGCACGTTGTTACAGGACTACACACATTAGCAACAAAACTTTAATGATATCCTACCATCGCATTTAGTAATAGACTTTTTTTTTAAATGATCATCTAGTGGATCAGTGACATCTCTCTATAGTGAGGTCTTCCATTCCTGAAGTGAACTTCCACAGGCCACTTCAGATCTCCAAAATGGCCAACGTGGAAACGTTCAGACAGCTTCCCACCGTCTACTTAATCACACGTCTTTCTGTAGGTCGTCTTATGTTTCCAAGGCACTCCACACCACAAGTGAACTGCCTGCTTTTTCAAATTTCTTAGTCTTCTCTATGACTCTAATCCTATTTTCCATGCAGGGGCACTTTAGGAAAACCATGAGAGTACAGGATAACAAGCTGCTTTGCAAGATGAATGCTAGACAGTAGTGAGGCCTATTTGTGAGCTGACTTATGCACTTACCCCTTAATAAGAGTGATTCAAATCTGTGCTCCATCTAATTTATAAATTAATACACAGTGGGTTATTAATATTCTAGGTTATTCTAAAACAGAAGTCAAGAATGTAGAAAGTACCCCAATGCCTACAAAGCATGCCCAGGAAATAGGCAGTTCAGCACTGTGGCCAAGAGTTTTGGGCCCTAGAGTTTCAAATCTTTCTTGTTGGCTAAGTTACTTAACTGCTGCTACCTCCAAGACATGTTCATCCAAAGCGTGAGTTTTATGAAGATTGAGTTAATACTTACAAAATGCTGCAAAAAGAGTTGATAAACATTAGCTATCACTATTACAGGTATATGAATTTTATGACTTTCTACGTCATACCACTAAACAAGCTACATTAATATCCCATTCTTCTTCCTAAAAATAAAAATAATTCACTGGGTTTGTCACTGCTTAAGTCATTCCAAAAGAAGAGGGAAGGGAAACTGAACTCTCGTATATCACAGTAAGAGTATAAATTGCTACAATCTTTCTAAATGGTAAATTGCAAAAATGTATCAAAACCTTAAAATTTAGCATGTACTTTGATTCTGCAAATCCAATTCTAGAAACTTATTCTAAGGAAAAAAATCTCACAGGTATATACTAGGATAGTCAACTGCAGACTTATTGATAATGCAGTGGCAGGGGGTAAACAATTAATGTCTAATAAAAATAAAAAGGTTAAATTATTGTAGATGCATAAAATGGAATATTATTGCTACTAAACTATTATAACTGATAATACAGACATAGAAAGATTCATAGTATGTTAAGTAAAAACAATCGCATATATAGCAGGACCCCAAATTTGTTGCCAAAAGTTGTATATGAATAGTCATGTGCACACAAAAAAAAAGGGGTTTGGAGAGATAGATACATGCTCAGGCAATGGACTTATGAGTATTTAATAGTTTTCTACTTTTACTCTTCTGTATTTTAATTTTTCTACCATAAATGTGCATTTCTTTACAAGGGATATTACCTACCTGATCATCATAAACTGATTGTCAGTTTGGTCCTGAAATGTACAATTAAGCTGAAAGCGATGACAAGATTTATCTTTATTTAGAAAAAACTGATATTTATGTAATAATTGGTGGTTTACAAAATACCCAAGGAGTTTTCAGCCTAGTTATCCAATCAACTTCTTTAGTACCAAGAAATTAGCAAGACACTTCTTTTTAAACAGATTTCTGCTATCATAAAGTGCAATAGTACAAAAATTAAATAGGTTAGCTTTTGAGTCTTATATTTTTATATATCTCAATTCTTTATCATTGTATTTACCATTTATTAAATGAACATGTCTCAAGAACTTATGTAAGCATGTAGAAGAATTTAAACTTTACTACTCTTAGTCTCATTTTCAGCTGAGAAAGCTGAGACGTTAAGAGGTTAGGTGACTAGATCAAAGTTACTTCACTCTCAAACATATAGTAGAATCTGTAATCTATGGAGTCTTATAATGGACTCTGAAAGAAGGGTGTAAAGGTCATATTTTATCAGTATGAAAATGAAATTAGAAAACATACCAGTGTTCTATATCTTTGGAAACCAATTTTAATAGCATTATGCTAGGCTTATTGTAATTTATAAAATGGTATTTTGATATAGTGATAAAAGTAATTTACCACTACACTGTGACTTATATTTACATTTTGAGTCTCTAAGCAAATATTTTGCTAGGTGACTTCTTTCCAGCTTATCACCTTGAGTATTCTATGCTTAGAAAAGGTTTTCTCCTTTCAGAACCAACCAAACTTTCAGAAATGACTGGGATATAGTACTTGTAGCTCCAAACTTCTAAAATCAGTGACTACTAAGTGATAGAAGTAATTTTAAAAGTAAAGGTTTTAAAATGTTCACTCATAAATACTTAATCAAGTTCTTCCAGACACCATTCCAGGCACTTAGGTTACAATGATGAACCAAAGTCTCTGCCCATTTGAAACATTTATTACAAGTATATTACTTATCTGAAGGTCACAGTCAATTTTTATTAGCAGCTTAGGGTATAAAACACTGTTACTTGAAAAACATGATACCCACTTCAAGAGATGGTGTTAGGAGATACTCAGTGAGAAGGAGGCACAACGCCACTGGTTCTCCAACTTTACAAGCAGGAGAAATTCCTAGAGAAATGGTTGAAAATACTGATTCTAGGCTTCCACCTCCAGAAGTATGATTCTGAGGGGAGGTGACAAAAACGTGTATATTTAATAAGAACCTAAGTTAATGCTACTTGAAGTGATCTGAGGTCCAGACTTTGAGAAACCGCCAGTAACTGGAGCCATTCAGAAGAGAAAAGCTCTACTGCAGTGGAATTTGAACTGAGTGATAAACCCAACCCTCATGTAATTAATTCATTCTCTGTAATTCACAAATTTAGCAAATTAAAAAGATGAGTTACAGGAGAAGAATTTACCAGCACCTACTCCCTAATTTCTAATAGGAAATTTGAATTTGCCTCAATCTAGGCATTTGGGAAAAAGATGGACTTAAGCAGAATTCTACTACCAATATTAGAGATAAGCATTCAAAAAAAAAAAAAAAAAGGAAATTGCTAGTCGAGTGCAACAAAAAAATGCTAAGACGGACAAATATTTCATGGAACTAACTTGCTACCACTCATTTTATGCCCTATTTCACAATGTTTAGTATCTGAACAAACCACAGGGTTCCAAAGTACATCAAAAATGTGTTCATTTCCTCTCTTACCCAGGCAGAATAATAATAGTTTTGTGAAGGTACCATGTGCCTCAGCTATTTCAATAGCTACATTCTTAGATTTAAAAAATACCTTTTAAAAAAGTTCTACCAGAAACTCCTTAACTGGAGCTAAAGAGTTTTAAATAGTTTTAATGCCATCACTAGTGTCCCTCGTTTCTCAATTTAGATTACTTAAAAAGGTCCTGGGGTTCTTTACAAACCTCCTACAGAAAGAATTCAATATTAAAAATACATATTTTTAAAATTATAAGCAAACACATCAAAACAATATGTTTAAGGAACCTATTAAAAAGAAACAGACAAGTAAAATTCACGACTTTGAGAGGTGTTCAAGGTTCTGCACCTTAAGTCATCTAATCATAAAGGTATCACAACAAATACATTCCTCCTATTTTAGAGATTAAGAATAGCACTACACAAACCAGCTGACCGGCTGGGTGCTGGCCCCAGCTGCTGCCCTCAGACCCTTGTCCACTACATCATCCATGGGATCTCCGAGTCTGTCCTCCATCCGTTCAAAGAGATTAGTAAAACTGCCTCCTCGTTGACAGAACTAAGATTTTCCAGATGCATTTGTTTGTATGGTATTTGTTTTACTATCTATACTTTTTGTACTTGTTTTATTATTTGTACGCTTTGACCACGCAAACAGCTAGAGCAGGATCCAGCAGATAAGCACAAAGAAACGCATCTATCTGGAGTCTGCATGTATATGAAATTTCGGGCTGCTGCTGCCTTCAGAATAGCATTGATGACGGCAAAGTTCTATAAGAAACTTTCATATTAAGAGGCTATCCAAAATCTCCATAGCCTTCAACTCAACTGAGACTCGCTAATCTATTTCTTCAAAAGCAAAACCTTCTTTAGTCTGAACCACAACAAAAGATGCCCATAGGAAATGTAATCCATGAAGTTGTTTGCTAATCCAAAGGCAAACAGAAGTAAAGGAAGGTACAACCCATTCCTTGCTGGTTTCCTTTTCCTGGGGATTCTGATTACATTTCCTCGTTTAGGCAAGAAGAGACCAGAATTGTGCCTTCGGTCCACACCATAGGAGCGTGCCTGCGCGTAAAGAAGGGAAGGAGGAGCGGCAGGCACCGGGGACGCGCTCCTTCTTAAGAGAGAGCCGCTTTCTGTTAAATACCATCGGAGTCAGCCCCGGCAGGGCGATTTAGGGCCAAACGGCATTGACTGCCCTTCACTGACAGGGGCTGTGCAGGCACACGAGAGAAAGAGGGATGAGCAGCGGACTCAAGGCCGGGGGGAGAGGCTGGCGGCGCGCTGCCGCTCCCGGCGAGCTCCGGATCCCCCGGAGGCTGGCGGGGAGGCGACGCTTGGCCGGCGAGCCAAGCTCGGGCGGCCGAGGGCAGCGGGGTCAGCCCAGGAAGGACCGACCGCCCCCACGTCTCCCTAGGGAGGGAGGGACACCGCTCCGCGGGCCAGGACTGCGGGCGCCCATTCAACCGGGAGCCCGTCCCGCGGCCGCCACCCCCTTGGCCCGCCGCGGTCCCCCGGCCGCGCGGCCGCCGCCCCCAGGAGGATGGGGAAGGACGAGGCGGGGGGGCCGCCGGTGCCGCGCCTCCCCGCACGCGGCAAGGGGTGAAGGGCGGCCCGCAGGACGTGCGCCCCGGGCGGCCATCGCGCCGACCCCCGCGCGGACCCCCACCCCCGCCGCCTCCCCGGTCCAGGCCGCCGCCGTGCAGCCCGCTCCTCACCTCATCTCCAGGCGGGTCCGCGCTGCCGCCCCAGGGACAAATCAGTGCAGCTCGCTCGCCGTGGGGAGGGACGCAGGAGCCGCAGCCCTGCACACCATCCCCGCCCGCCTCTCCGTGCGTCCCGGAGTCCGCTCGGGATTCTCCCTCGCGAGCCGCCGTACTACGGAGCAACCAAGCTGCGCTCGCTCCCCTCTCCTCCGCTCCTCTTTACCTCCCTCACTCCCTCCCTCGCCCCCTCGCTCCCGCCTATCTCCTCATCTCCCTCGGCTGCCTGCCCCGCCCCCGTCCACCCTCCGTCTCCGCCCACATGTGGGTGGGGACAAACAGCCTACCAATCGGAAGAAGGGGCCCGCACCTTCTCACCGCCCCCTGCCTCTAGCCCCGCCCACCACGGGAACAAATGAAGGGGGACCGATAAAAATGGAAGACATCAGAGTGACAGCCGAGTAAGCCAATCGGCAAGCTCAAAGGGGGCAGGCGTAAGCTTCTTCCCCGCCCCCCTCCCAGAAGGCGTAACCAGAGGCTTCTGTTCTGGGAGTTCTTTGACCGGGTTTATGTAGATTATGTTCCAAGATTTCGGTGCCTCTGTTCATCGCCACGCGAGACACTAGTTACGATGCTTTCACCTAGCCTAGTTACGGAAGATTTTAAGGGACAGAATAACGTGGAGGCGAAAAACGGAGGTGTGGCACAGTCCAAGTAAGGTGACAGGCCAAACGGTAGAAATGATAAAGGGTGTGGTCTTTAACTGAAATTTGCATAAAACGGAACCCATCCAGGTAGTCACCCATTTATTGGTAGCCCCTGTGCGCCGCCTCGCTCCTCCTTGGAGCAGAACATGCCGGGAGATGTAGTTCCGAATTCGGTTGCTATGGCGTTCTCTACAGCCTCCGGGAGTCCCGGAGTGATGAGCGGCTTGACCAACGGGAGCAGCGCCTGGGCCGGTGGGGGCGGGCTCTCTGCAGAAGGATTTGAAGGTGGCGGTGGCGAAGGCTCAGGCCGTTAGGGCCGCACGGAGGCAGGTGAGCCCCGGGAAATGCGTCGTGTGTCTTGGGAAACAGGGCTTTGGACGAAAGATCGAGAGACTCCCCGAGGAACTGTCCAGCCCTGCAGCGGATGGTGGTTCGCGTCGCACCCCAGATCCCCTCGGGCTCAGGCCTAGCTTAACTGAGGGCGCCGAGGGGCGGGTAAGGCATTTAACTGACGATTTCCTGGTCCTTACAGGTGTTGATTGTAAATTTTATCTCAGTTTTGCATCTCCCTCCACCTTTAATGAAGGCAAAAGTCTGGCAGTTTCTTTCACTGGATTTCCCACACCTGCTTCTGTTTGTTCCTTTGAGTTTCTTTTTCTTTACTCCTCTTGCTTTCACCTTCACTTTCCTTTTTTGGTGAACAATTACCTAAATAACAGCAAGTGTGTTCGCGTTTGTGTGACTATTGGGCCAGATTTGCCCTCTTAAGCTAAACGACTGATACTCTGGAGCAATGCGTAAGAATCACCTCAAAATTTGTTGAGGTGCAGATGCTGATTCTATAGGTTGGGCAGGGACTGAGACCCTGCGATTTTAACAAGCTCCCAGGTGCTGCTGGTCCACGTTATGATTAGCAAATTTCAACATCATCTCTGTCCAAAACAAGTATAAAGCGAGCCACTTACGTAATTTAAAATTTTCTGATAGCTACATCAAAAAAACATGAAGCATGTGAAATTAATTTTAATATGGTTCATATAATCCAGCATATCCAAATGATTATCATTTCATCACATAATTAAATAATTTTAAATTGTGATATTGTACATTCTTTTTTCTAAGAAATTTGATGTATATTTTACATTTACAGCGCATCTTAATTCTGACTGGACAGTTGAAGTGGTCCTTAGCTACCTGTGGCTAGTGGCTACCCTTGTTGGGCAGCACAGATCCAAATGATAATAAGTCGCCCACTGCAGAAACTAAAAGGTGTGAAAGCTCTGGTTGCCTTTAACCGAACCCTTTGCTGCTCTTTGAGATGGGCTTCATAACTACTTTTGAGGTTCTCTGCTCCATTTACAGAAATTGTAAAAATAGTCAACACTGATTGAATGCTTGTTTTGTGCCCACTGTTGTACTGGGTGCTTTGCATGTATCCTTCAATCCTTACAGCAATCCTTTGAGGTAATTACTATTATGATCACTTTTATAGATATGAAATCTAAGGCCCAGAAGGTTAAAATTAAATAGTCCAAAGTTAGATCACTAGTAAGAAGGAGAACCAGAATTCAAACTCAGGTCAGTTATGACTTCTAAATCCTATCTGTCAAACATGGTGGTATATAATTATTATTTTTTATCAATAATTTCACTTTATTGATGCCTCTGTTCAGTTTATGGCAGAGGATGAGATATTCAGATATGAAACAGAGGGTTCCCCATACAAGGTTAAGTTGCCTATCAGTTGCAGTGAAATATTTTGATAGTTTTACAATTCTTAGTGCTCTGCGTTCAAAGTAAAGTTCTGGATTGAAGAAGAGTGTTCAAAACATTGGGATACTTAGGCCTCTGGACCAGTACTATATCCTGGGCGGTGTTGTGTCTTGATTCACTTGTGTACCTCCCTAAAGATGGGAAAACTTGAAAATTCTTAAAATATTTTGCTATGGAAACATTTGATAATGTTTTGTTTTTAGTAAAGCCATTTTTTTTTTTAGCAATAATGTGTTCTTGCTCTTGTGAACTTCACATAGAATATTTCAAAGACAACCTTCTTTGTGATTTTTCTAGACCCAATGAACAGTAGTACATGGAACTAAGGAGAGGTTTTGTGATTAGAAAAATGAAAATGCACATATCCAGACATGCTAAAATATGGTATTTTGCAAAATCATTTTCTCTTTTTATACATTGTAATAAATATGACATCTTGTAAACTATTTTCTCTTCATTGTGAATTTATTAGCAAATATTTAATCAAAATTGTAATTTCTATTTTGCATCTGAAACAAGAAATGATTTTTTTAAGACCTTACAGCGAATACAAAAATTAAATAAGCATTTACAAACTGCAGTGATGTTAGTAGAGAAGATTGGTTAAATCAGTTGAAAAGGAGGAAAAGTGTAGTAGAGTTTCGAAGATCCCTCAGTTGCTTATATCCCTCATCACCACCTGCATTGTCCCAGTGTCACATGATTAAGCCAGCATAAAGAGAAGATTCTTTCATCACACCATTGGCTCCATTGTTTCCCAATAGTACAATATGGGAAAATATGTTGCTAATTCAGAAATATAAATTAAAATTAGGTTTCTGTTGTTCTGGATCTTACTATATTAAATGGCCCACATTGAATAGTAAGATCAAAGAAATAATGACCATCTCACCTTCCCAATCCACCTGCTACCCACCCCCTAGAGGTACTGGTAGGGGAGTGCCTCCTGTAAGAATCCTAAGTGAAAAGATATTTTGTAAATTAATAAATAATAAAAGTTAAGCTCTCTTGGAGGCAGGAGAGTTAATCAAAAATCTTTTGAAATTCAAAAGACATCATTTTGGGGAGCCATTGTTGGGAGACAGACATGTTGGAAAACCATTTGTTGCATAGATAGAGGCAACAGTTTGACATCTCCAAGCAAATGCCTTTTTTTTAGTTTTTTGTTTTCTTCTACCTAAAGCCTATATCAAAAAAAAAAAAAAAACTTCCCTAATTCTTCACCTATCTTTAGATACCAGGTTGTGTGAGGTGTAAAAATTATGGCATATGTGTATAAATTCAATCGAGTATGTCTTTGGTAATGTTTATAGAAGTCTAGAGTGTCATCAGAGGCTTTAATATGGTCATCTCAGACCCCTCCCCCCTCAAACAATGCTTGAATCCACTTTAGAATGCCACTGTAAGTATCTATCCAGCCTCTGTTTAAATCCCTCCAGTGATAGGGACTGTGCAACTTCATGTATTTTCCTAAGTTTAAGTCTTAGACCTAAAATTGAAAGTAAAGGTTCTTATAACATTATTAGCTAGAAATGATTTCTAGGGTCTAGCCGGGTGTGAGCCACTATTACGGTGTCTCTTGTGCCCATCTTGTAATAGGCACCTGAGAGTGATGCAGTTGTATGTAGCAAAACACCTGTGTACTCACTGCCGTGTGAAGTGTTGTTAGAGTATACAGATTTCTAGACTGTTGCCTCCACACTGTAGACATGTCCTCCAACTTAGAGCCATGCATTCACCTCCCTCTTTAAGAAGCAGAGCTAGCCTATCTACTTAGGACTACCATTCTCCACAACCTGCAAAGTATGGTATTTAAACCAAACCTCCATCTAGTTAGTTTGATTTGCTGACCATATTTTTTAACCAAATATTTGGGCACATCATTTGACACCTTTATCTGATATGTGGACACGTATGAAAAGCCTCAGATTAGTAAAAACATTGTTAAAACTTAATATTAAGTCACCTCTTTAACATAATTGAAGATTTATCTCTAACAATCAAGCTAGTATCACAATGCTATGCACAAGTCCTGGCATTATGATGACCAGATGGGGCTGCATTTCTGATGTGACTTTATCTGTTTTTTCTGTAGCCTACCTGCTTGACAATATCTATGCTTTCCTTAAAATGAAAATGAGGGCGGGTTAGAAATATAACTGAATCCTGAACCTGAAGTGGCTACAGTATTACAAAGTTTGACTTGGGGAATAATAGAAATTTTAGCAAATAAAAAGAGTTTGAACTTTCAGGATTTAAATTGTCCACAGACGGATCTGAGTGAGAGAAGGAAATGAAACCATCAGCAGCCTGTGGCTATAGTCCAGGCCTGAGGTATTACAATGTTAGTTCGTCACTTATGCTAATACCTATCAAAACCAAAAATGAGCAGGTAAGCCAGAACATCAAAAGATAAAAGAAACTTTATGGTCAATAACTTAATACAGAAGAGGAAATTATGATAGATTCTAAGGTATCCTTGATGACTGAAAATTGGTACAGCAAAATCTTATTTTGGAGAAAAATGAGTCCAGTTTTATGTCTCTTGAATTTGAGGTTGATTTGATACTCAAAACACTTATGGTTTGAAAGTGTAGATAAGGAATGATCTGTAAAGGCTTTATTTACAATTATTAATAGGTGATCTCCTTGTAGAATTAAGTGTAGCAGGAGAAAAGCAAGTAAAATTCGTATTGCTGTTATAACTAAGTTATACATAAGAAGCCATTGGAAATGTCCAATTGATTTTTTAGAAATCCTTTTAAAAAGTACTTTTATCAACTATTTTCTTGAATTGTTATTTATAGCAAGTGTTTAATTTATGCAAAGCCCTCTACTTTGTACCAAAAATTATTTAAAATAGGTGTCTTAATTTTTGTTTCTCCAGATTTTTTAATAGGTTTAACGTGTGACCATTATAAAAATGAAAAGTATTACAAACACAATTCTCAGTTTGTGGACTTATATCAAATGTATTTAAAATCTGATGTGCCTAGAAGAATATAAAATTTTTATGCTTTTTATAGAGCACATCAGCCTACATTTTTAAACAGGTTTATTTTCATTTAAAAGTTTTACTTAGCACTTATTTGATGAAGGAAAGTTTACAGTAGAACATGTAATTTTAAAGTTACATGTCATTCATTCTTGGAAATGGCGTGATAAGTATTACATATTTTAATTTACATTTTTATTTTATAAGATATCCCATTATTTTATTTCCTTGTACAAATATCTACACTTAATAAAAATTTTACTAAGTAATGGACTAAGCATTCCGTTTAATCTAGACCAGTGCCTGAGAGACCATGTGGACCTCGAATACCATCCATTCCACCATTTTCTGAATATCAGGAACTATTCCTTTTTTGGGAGTTACAAAACAAATAATATTTCCTCAATTTCCTTGCCACTTTTGTAAAAACACTTCTCTTTCTTCGCTTTGTAATTTTGAGGGTGTTTTTGTTCCTACATAGTTCTTACTGGACCAACTAAACATTCCTTTTTTTTTTACTAGCCAGGCCAATTTTAGCCTAAAACTTAGAAGAACTATTTAGGATGATATAACTAAAAATATTGGCATTATTATGTATATGATATTTGCTCTAGCGCAATTATCTTTCTGGGTCTTTGAAATTGGGGTGCATGCAATTTGAGATCCGTGTGACTTCTGATCTGAGAGACATCCCCTATGCTTTAAGATGCAGTGGGCAGAGAAAATAGTGGCTTCCAGAATTACAAAAGGACATGCTTTGAAATCAAGGTGTTGTGTTAATGTTCCATTTCTCAAAACGGCAACACTAGTACCTCCAGACTGAAAAGGAGCAGAGATTTATTTATTCACTAATAATGGATATTGATTCTCCCAAGCAATTACTGGAGGAACTAACTAGTAAGTGAATAAGGCAAGGTTTTGTTAGTATGTAATATAATCTAGAAGAATGAACAGATGGAGTAGATTGAGTGTCACTGGGGGGAGATATCAGAGAGGGAGTAGGATTGAGCTTTATCGCAGAATCTGTAGAGTAAGTACAGCTTAGTCTCAGAGAACAAATGATGCCTAGAAGCCCTGAGACGGGGGTAACCATATGGTGTGAAGTCATAGTGACTAGATCAGACAGAGGGTATGTGTTGGAAAAATGAGGGAGTAAGGTCGACTTGGGACAGTGAATAATGTATTTAGACAGCCTCGAAAGCTAGGCAGAAGAGGATAGATTTAATGTCATAGGGAGTGCATAGCTGCTGTGTCTATGCCTAGGTTCTGCCCCTCTCCCCTACCTTGCCAACTATCACATTAACATACACACAAAGCCCCTCTGTTACCAAGGGTTAGAATTGATTTAATCATCTCAGGAGCTCATCCTGGTTTTATATACTTTGTTAATACATGCTACCTACATAATTATATATGTTTTGAATGTATATTCATTTCTGTTAGTTCCAGCATTTGATTACCATATTCTAAAAAGTGGCAACCATTGCCTAACTAACTACTACTCAGTGGAAACCCTTTATATGGCTCCATTAGATCCTCTAAGATTCAACATTAGGCTTGTTCCATGGGCATGGGACCTATATGGTTGCATTGGACTTCACACTCAAAAGGAACACATACATGTTTGGTTTAATGTTCTGCTGTCACCATCTTGAAATTTTCATAATTTCCAGACAAGGTTCTACATACTGATTTTGCAGTGGGCTCTGCAAATTATGTAGCCAGTTTTATCAACAAGTACTTAATAATTGACAATTTTAAACTGAAGGGTATAGGATTCTAGTTTTAAGTGAAGTATCTAATGTTAGCAGCTCAATAGAAAACCGTTAAATATAATGGTTAACAGAAGTTACTTTGGAGTTGGTAGCTCCTGGTTTGTCCTAGCTCTGGCCCAGCTGGTGCTATAAGATCCCAGATATATGCCTTAACCTCTGTAAGACTCAATTTCCTCATTCATTAAATAAATGTAGTAATAGTGCTTTCACCAGGTAGCATGTACAAGAATGGTCTTAACAGGATAGTGTGTAAAATCCCCAAACTGGAAACAATCAAATGTGTCTCTCTAGTGGAATGGGTAAATAGTATTCCTATAATGGAATACTATATAGCAATGAGAATGAATGAACTACAACTACCAGCAACAACATGGATGAAACAAACATAATATTGAGAAAAAGAAAGCGGGCCTACAGGAGTATGGTTTCATAAAGTCAAAACCAACAAAACTAATCAGTGCTGTTAAAACCGGAAGAGTGCCCAATATTCTCAGAAGGGAGAGCTAGTGACTAAAAGCTGGAGTTCTAGTGATGTGTTTCCTGCTGTGACATAGCCATATTCACTTTGTAAAACTCAGCAAGCTATACAATGTAGGATCTGTGCACTTTCTATGTGTTTTTTATTCTTCTATAAAATTTACATTTTAAAAAAGTGGTCTTCCCATACAGTAACTATGAAAATTAAAGAAACAACTGCGGAATTCTTAGAGATGCTTAGACAAGTCCACAGAATACAGGTTTATATACTCCCATTAAACGGTTGTAAAGTTATAGAAGAATTAGGGGCACAATTTCAATGAGCATATTGATGGTTCACTTTTTCCTTTCTAAAGGTGTTTTTTAAGACTTTGAAATCCTTTTAAATGACACCTTTGGTAATTAAAATTGAGCTCTCTGGCCCCCAAGTTTTTTTTTTTCGAGTAGATCTAATAGTTTTTCTGTTAGAGTGAAATTAAGCACAGACTCACCTGTGAAAGGTTGATCCATAAACCCATTCCCCCTAAGACGTGTACCCAGAGACTATATTGCATATTCTCTTATATGATCACCTTTAAGAACTATTATCTAAATTTGCTTGTTTGAAGACTAGTTTTATAATTGTCATTTTATCCTTTGCCAGCACTGTTTTTTAATTTTTGCTTTCGTTCTGTTAGACATTTTATTAGTTTGTTTATTTCATGTATATTTTTCTTTTTTAGGTGAATATGAAAGGTTTATATTTTCAACGAAATTCTACAAATGAGGATATAACATTTGTATTTCAAGAAAGAGTAAGAAAAATTGTTTAATCATTAAACAAAACAAGGTTAAGTATATTAGCCCAGGTTTAAATAATCTATTATGTTATTTTGAATGAAAATTAAATGAAACTGTACAAATTACTTTCTTCTAATTTTATGTGACAGTGGTGATCCATATTTTACTATAACTATATTTTTAAAAGAGTTTCTACAAAAGAGATTTTAATTCCTCAGGATGGTGGCATAGATATTAAGAAAATACTACAACTTTAATAATCTTATATATTGTAAAATTAACTCATCTTATTCTGAATACCATAATAAAGTGAATTTCCAGATTGTAACCATATTTCAGAAAATATTCTCTCAAATTGTGAGATGAAAAAGGTTTTTAGAAAAGCATTGTTTTCCACACTAATTTTTGGGCTTTGCAAAGGTAACTTATTCACTAAGTTTTAAATGATTTCTCATTTTTTTACTAATTTTAAGAGTAGATAATAAAATTTTCATATATTGGTGATTGTTTGAAATTTTTTTGTGGCAAGCCAAAATCATTCCTCTGTAAATTTAGAGATGAAAACTAAGTACTCTTTGTATTTCATAGATGTATCTTTCATAGTAGTAATAAGAATTTATGGATCATGAACACAATCCAGTTTTTCTCATTATCTTTCACTAACTCCAAAATCATTTAGTTCAGGAGTCTAAATCTCAAACAGCTTGGCTTCTACCATTAGGTCAACATGAGGGTTTAGGAGGTTCCCCTGGTTTGGAAAGAATTGTCTCCAGACTCACACAATAATGAATAAAATCCACAAATTCACTGATATTATTGAATATCTTTACACTATCACCAAATAGTATTAGGTGTGAGATTTAAAAAGGGATACTCCCGGAATATTGTGTTCATGTTTAAAACACAGTGATCCCTTTAATAGACCATTGGGAGGGACTATGCAAGTAGCTATTTTTAGCTAGCTTTTGATCTAATTTTGAGGCATATCAGGAGTTGAAAAGAATATTTTAATTATTGAGAAAAGGTAATATTATATTTAATAATACAGGTGAATGACATTGAGTGCCTGAGTGTGAAATATTTTTTTGCATTTGAAGTTATATCTAGCTGTGAAAATGGGGCATAATTAAGTCCCATTAAATTTATACTTTGACTCCAGAATCCCATGGGGCATGCTGAAATGTCCAAGACAGATGTTAAGCAAGACAATATTAAATAAGATAAACAAGCAACACTAAAAAACTTCATTTATAGCATTAAGAAATTCCAAAATTAGTAAAGGCTATATGTTATATGTATATATGTATAAGGATGCCCCCATGTGAAGGTTAGATGCTTTGAGATTATTTAGATTGAAATGAATTAAATATTTGTTGCTCTACTTGTTTATCCTGTTTATTGTCTACACATATATATCCATGTCAGTATCTGATGACATTTTCAAAATATGTACCCTAAGCCTTTCTTAAAAATTTATCCCAAAATTCCTTTTATTCTAGTTTGGTGGTATACTATTGAATAATTACTCATAGCTTTTTCCCTTACGTTGGTTATAAGATTTGGGGTCTGTTTCATTTTCCATGTATAAAAATTTTTACAACATAAAGTCATGTTCTCAAAGGAATGTGTAATATTCTGTTTTCATTTGGTTCTAGGAAAATCTTCCTGTTACAGAAGATAACTATGTGAAACTTCAAATTAAAGCTTGTGCTCTGAGCCAGATAAATACAAAGGTACTGGTGCTTTCATTTTGGCCAAAGTCAAATAAGAGTTTCATAGTATATTTTGTGTACTAATGTATTATAATGATATCTGACTTCTGAGTGCCAAGAAATTATCATCATCCTTAGAAGAATAACTCAGGGAAAAGTTTCATATGAATTTGTATATTTCTATATTAAGATAAATTATTAGTCTAATCAAAGTCATGTATTTTATATTAATATATGAAAATACCTTATAAACTCCTTTACATTGTGAAAGCCTGAAAATTTACAATTATTAAGGCCTATAATCAAGGAAGAAATTACCTTTATAAATATTGTAAAAATATAGAAACCTAGTTAACTAATTTATTAACTATTCTATAGATAATTTCTAGTTAATGTCTTTAAATAGAGTTCATGTTATTCTTGTCATTTCTCTTTGTGTTTCTCTCATACACTTCCCCAACCTCACACCACCCAATAACCTATTATTGAACATGAAATACATGGAAAGTTTTCAAATGGTAAATTGTGCTTAAGTGCTATAATAAATATAGCAGGTCTACTTACTTGGTTTTGTAAAGATTAATACCATAGTTTAATTGGACCCTTAACTTATTGGATTATAATGTCACCATAATTTCTAGGAATCTAATAAAAGTTTTCTGCAGCAAAATCACATTTAGGGAAATTATAGAACCAAGTTAGAGGCTTCCATTGGGCAACTCTGTAACATGAGCCTGACTTGAGAACTGAATTAGTGAGATGCTCTAAAGTCTTTTCACCAGGAATGCTAGTGCTACATGTCTGCAGGGTTCTTGTGTTCAGCTCTTCTAGGGTGTTCTTTTTAAAACTACGAAAAATTCATTAAACTCCCAGTCTAGGAAATTATCTCATGTCTAACAGAAAGAAATAGAAAATATAATAGTCAATTTAATGAAATATTGCACAACTATTAAATTGTATAATAATGTAAGAAAATGCTCATGGTAAGTGAAGGAAGAGAGATGCAATTCCTGTAACCATAATTATAGCTCTGTAAAAGTCTGCATAAAAAAAGTGATGTAAAACGCCCAGTATTTCTATAAGAATGTCATGGTATCAACTTAGGAAAAGTACCGAGTTCCACATTGAAAAAGACTTTTCAGGCAATCAAGTATATATGAGAGATCTAAAAAATGAAAAATGAAAAAAATATGCAAAAGAATTATTTCAGTTTCCTTTTATGTACTGTTCCTAAAATACTGTGATACCTACAAATGTGTTCTGCAGCTCTGGTGCTATGGAAGTAAGTATAACGTGGCAGGAACTTAAACTACAAGCTTATCTGTATACACCCTGTCACTTCACAAGTCAAGTACTAAATTTGGTCAGAGTTTACAAAATGCTAATCTCTCAAAAATAAATAATTTATCCTTTAAAAAAAGAAATGCCAATTTGAAATTATATGGTAATTTCCCTATGTATATCCATTGCTTCTTTCCACCTGCTTCCTAACCCAAGACCTGTGAAAAACACTCAGATGATTTTAAAGGGTGTGGGAATTGAGAACGTTTTGTTCTCATTAGCCATATCCCCTTATTCAACAGTGTCCTCTCCACACACCCTTCACCCCATCCAAACGAGGTAAGTGGTAAATTTGAGCCATAATTTCCCTTCATGCTTGGCAGAGTAAAGATGTTCAACGAAGTATGTTAATGGTGCTTTGAATAATAATACTCATACCCACATCTTACATATCAACTAATTTCTCAGCAAACTCTGTTTCCTACTCTATAGAGAAATCTATTCTGTGAAGTTATTTGCTTTATCTTGATGGAATTGAATCATATTTGCTTTTTCCGTGGTTTGATTTTTGTTCCTGCTTTCCTCTTGTATAAGAAGAAGCCAGGATTTATTCTTGACAATTAATAGCCTTTGTCATGATTTAGCTTCTGGCAGAAATGAAGATGGAGAAGGATTTTTTTCCTGTTGGGAGAGAAATTGCTGGAATTGTGTTAGATGGTAAGTTTACAGATGTAAATATCTATTTTCTAAGGTAGAAGAAATTACATGGTAGCTAATTGGTTTATTGGCACATAGAATCATACATACTTCAAATGTAAAATACAGAAATGTTTTCCTTTTTTAAATCAAAAAGAAAAATAGAACTTAACTGGCATTTTATAATTAAAGAGCTTATTACACTTTAGTAAATAGGGGTTATATATTTAAATCTATGAATAATTATATTGAATAGAATGACCAACATTCTTTTTATAATGTTTGCAGACCAGCCTAAATTAGTTGTGTAGTTGGCTTTGGACCAAAACTTATATAATAGTGACTACGTTCACATTAAATTTTAAAGTTTGTCTAAAAGCAAGCATTTAAAAGTTAAGCACTTTGCTCATCTAAAAATGGGTTCTGGGGAGAAATAAGCAGTAAGAGTTTCTGATTACCTTAAATAAAAAAAAATTTTACATTTTATTTAGTAAAATAATGGTCTTAACATGCCGGACATATATGTCTAAGTACTTGAAATAATTTTTCTGAATAGACCTACTATTCATAATCACCGCTAATCGTTCATGATCAATCAGTATATGGTTGCTCTTTATATATATGTGAATGAATGAATGACCATGTGAGATAATGGGTTTGAGTTTTGCCTATGATTTTAACCCATAATATATTTATTTGATACTCTTTCTCAATGTAATCTAACACAGCTAAATCATAATTTTGTCCTCTCTCCATTCTTCTGTTCACACAGCAGAAAAGTAAAAATAGGAATTACAATAGCCAGAAGATGAGTAATTATTTATTTATTCATTTAGTCCATATTTAATGAGCACTTGCTAAGTGCTTGGTACACGAAGATAATTAAGACAAAGTTTCTGCCCTCACAGTGTTCACAATCTAGGGGAAAGACATACACACATACAAGTGTATTATTACAAAAGCTCTGAGGACAGATACCCAACCCAGCCAGAAGAAACAAGAAAGGCTTTTTGGAGTAAGTTAGCCAGAAAGTAAGAAGCAGGGAGGGGGAGGATCACTCAGCAGCAAGGATATCATGAGCAAAGGCAAAGAAACAACTTATAATGTGATGTATGTAAGAATTACAGAGTTTGGTGTTACTAGAATAAAATAAAGTTCTCGGCAGGAGTTAGAGGTAAGATACTTGACACAGAAACATTTTGTCAAATTCTATTTCAAGCATAGGTAATGAACAAAATATTTTAATGATGATATGAACACTCATTCCTTCCCCCCAAAAGAATGAGGCAGGAGGGTTGGCAAGGGCCAGACTCATGATGAGCCTGATATCAGCTTGGATTTTAAGGGAGATTATTAGAGTAGCCATATGAACAGTAGATTTGAGGCAAACAGTAGATAAGAGGACTGGTTGGGTTGTAGATCAGTAGGCAAGAGATGACAGAGTCCTTAACCAAGGCAGTGGTGGGAAAGGTTGGAGAAGAGGGACATATTTAAGAAATATTGAGGAAGTCAAGTCAGCAGGGCTTAATAATTGACTGAAACAAGGGAATTAAAAACAGGTAAGAGCCAGAGCTGATTTATAAGATTCTGGTTAAGGTATGAATTGGTGCCGCCGATTGATAAGGGGAGAGGATTTAATTTGGAGGAAGACGGTGAGTTTAGATTTATGATTGTTGAGTTCAAGGTACCTAAGTGATATCCCACTGGAGATATGTCATAAGCAATTGTGTGAGTTGAAGCTCAAAGATGAGAGACTATATATTTGAGAGTTGTCAGCATGTAGGTTGTTTTCGAAATAGAGTTGATGAACTCACCCAGGAAGGGAGTAGAAATGGAGAAGAGACATATGCATAGCATGGAACCCTTAGAAACCCACTATTAGAGGGACCATCAAAAGGAGTGTGAAGGAAGCCAAGAAAAAAGGATCAGAGTGATCCCAGGAGGTGGAAGATCAGTAGCAGAAAGGAAAGAGAAAAGTACAGTGGATCAGAAGGCAAAAATATTGGAGGATGATGACACAGGAGGGATCCAAAGAAATAAACTGTGAAGAGAAGGCTTGAAAGTAGGACTATCAGACTTAGAGTTCCTTGCTGAGTACCAAAAAAAATGAGTTCTGGGGCCATTTTGATGACAGAGCCAGCCAGTGTCCACTTCCAGATTTCAGGCTTCCACCTTGCTTCACTGCTTCACCTCTTGTAAGTTAAATGGGAACAATAATGCCAATCTCGTGTTTGCCATTTAATTTAAATGCTATAATACACTAAAATCCTGGCCACAAGTAGACATTCAGTGACATTTGGCTTTTCCTCCCCTTTTCTCTTGTAACGATTTGAACAAAAATATTCTAAAGAATTGA
>CM053507.1:5109183-5197210 GCA_028627145.1 Eidolon dupreanum
AAGTGAAGGGAAAGTAGGTTACTGGGTGCTACCAGATCTGTGACAGTTGCTACACAAAACACATGAAAACAAGACAGAGCCTGTAGCTTCAAATGAGGTTTGTGTCACTAACATTTCCAACAAAAGCCAACATTCCAGGGTGTCTAATTATTTTAAGGATTTCCTTCTAAAAAAAATCTTGATGTCTTATATCTTACCTGGCCATTACAAAAATGTATGCATTGCTGAGAAAATAAACAAGCCAATGAACAAAAAAAAAAAGTCACGTAGCAGTTACCTTTGTGGGCAAAGGAGGAGTATGTGATTCACGTGGCTCATGGGACTCCAGTGGTACTGCCAATCAGCTCCTCCTCATGTAGGGCTCATGTTATTCTTCATACCTTATCTATATATAGGTCAACGTATATTATTTTGTGTTCCTGAAATATTTCATTAAAATTTTTCCAAAGTTTTTTCTTAAAGATAAAATCCCTAATTGAACCTTGTGGGGGCAGAAGGCCAATTTGGATTTTGGACTATTAAAATGAGTAAGTTTATACATTCGAGTCCATATTGTAACTGGAACTGGGCTAGCAAAGCTTTTGACATTTCATGTCTAAATTTATAAATTGTAAATAATTTGCTTAATGACATTTACTGTGTCTAAAATTTCCAAGTAATGCTATATTATTTTATTAAAAATTAATTGAAAAAGGTAGTTTTCCAGAAGTCTGAGGCCTGTGCTTAGTTATATGTATTTCAAGGCTAGAATGTGTCTTCCTTTGAAAGATAAAGCTCACTCATCTTCAGATACCATGCTACGAAAGTCTCCTATCCATAGCTATTTGATATTATGCAATTTGAAAATTGATGACCACCACTGGCTCCTTTATGGGAAACCACTATTTTGACCCCAGAATTTCCCTGGGCCCTTGTTGCCCATGTTCTTTTGAGAACTTTCTAAGTATGAAGTCGACTAAAACCTTTAGTTTGGATTCCCAGGCTTGAATTGTGGCTAAATCCCCTAAGCTAAATAGTTATAGAAGGTTAAGTATTGGGAAAAAAAAAAAAAAAGTCTCATTCCTTTAGGCATTGCTGAATAGTGGAGAATTATAAAATGGACCAGAAAGAGAAAAGCAAATGAGAACATCAAAGTTTCCTAGCTATAAAGCTTAAGCTAAGACAAGCAAACCACACAAATGACCTTTTATTTTGCTACAGATCAGGAGGATTATAGTCCAGAAATCCACCAACATATAGAGAAAACGATTCCAGATATCTCTTAAGAAAATAACAGTAAAATGTTTCTTTAAAGGAAGTACTTTAAGAATGACCACCAATTGTGGATGACTTTAAGCAAAACCCTGGGTACATTTACTGTGTCCATAAAAAAGGGTACCAAACTAGGCAAGCTCGAAGCTCTGTTGCAGTGCAAAATTACATGAAAAAAGAAATAATTTCATTATGTTCCCTAAAGATTTGCGGGGCATATATTCAGTTTACCACAACTCTGTTTTAGTTCCTATTACTTCGTTGGTGATTTTTTTTTTTTTTTTAATGAAAGCTCAGTACTCAGTCACCTTCAGTGAAGTCTGTTCTTTCCTTGAACCAAAGAACTAGGTTCCAGACAACTTCCCTAAAACTGTCTTATTGATCCTGTTGCAGAACATAAGGAGAGAGTTAAAAATTGAGTAATTCTTCCAGCTCTTTTGTGCTTTCAATTCTCAAGTTATTCTGTCAAACATAAAAATAATTTTGCCTTCTATTCAAAATTTGGCACAATTTTCAGCATTATTTCTTTTGACCTAAGGTAGAAAGGATTGAAATGATAATTCTCGGGTTCTTTTATGCTGTTATTATTGATCCAGACATGGCTCTTTTATTTATTTATTAGTTTTTATAATAATAAACACTGTGGACATCTTACACAAAAGCAAGGATCTTAACATTAAACCACATATAACCATGTAATTTCAGATCCTTTGGTATCTTAAATGTAGTTTTATTACTGTTAGCATTTTTTTAAGGACAGCTTGTTTGATTTTTTAATAAAAATATAGGTAGTCCCAGTTCTTATGATGGAACATATTCCTGGAAAATTTCATATAAGGAACTTTCACGTAAATTGAGCACGCACTATTAGATTAGATGTCAGACATTCTACTTTAGTTTTAGAGTCAGACATTCAAACTTACTGGCTATATGGTCTCAGACAAATTAATTACTGTCATGTGCAACTTAATGACAGGGATACATTCTGAGAAATATATCATTAGGCAAGTTCCTCATGCGAACATCATAGAGCATACTTACACAAACCTGGATGGCACAGCCTACTGCACACCTAGAAAGAAGCCTTCTGCTTCTAGGCTACAAGCTGGATAGCATGTTACTGTGCAAAACAACACAAGATTAAATGAAGCACAAGATAAAATGATGCAGTGAAGAGATGCAGTAAACACAAGATATATGAGGTGTAACACGGCATGTGACTGTACAGCAAAATTTTTTTAATAAGTAGGAAGAGTACACTCTAAAAAGTATAGTAAATAAACCAGTCATATTATCATTTATTAACATTATTCAGTGTTATGTACTGTACATAATTGTATGTGCTATACTTTTATACAGCTGGCAGGTTGTTTATACCAGCATCACCACAAACACCTGAGTACTTAAGATGGCTACAAGGTCACTAGGCAGTTGGAATTTCTCAGCTCCATTATAATCTCACGGGATTATATGTGATCTCACTGTTGTATATGTGATCCGTTGTTGACAAACATCATTATACAGTGCATGACTGTCATTACCCTGCTTAATATGTCTTACTATTTTAATGCCTTGCTGGTCTGTTGTAACCTCTTCAACATGTATGCTTGGATGCTCGGTTTCCCCACTAGATGGCACTGGTTAGTTGGTAAAAGTAATGCTGACTTGTGCTATACCACCTGAGTCGATTGCCATTAGAGGAAAAATATTTGAAAAAACTGGTAAAGACTATGAAAATTGTTATAAAAGTGACTGGGTAAAGTGAGAGAGGGTTGTTTATGTCACATTCAGTGTACAACATAAACACAAAAGTAAGTAAACATTATAAGGAGCAGCTTGAGGATCAGATCAGTAGAGCTCTTGAAACTATATGAGTTTGCATTTTGTTCCGAGTGCAGTGGAAAGCCATTGAATTTTAAGCACAGAAGTGTTAGAATGTTATTTATGTTTTTAAAAGATCGTACTAACACTCAATTTTCAAAGACACTGTTAAAGAGATTGAAAAGAGAAGCCATAAAGTTGAAAATAATATTTATAGCACATAAACAAGCAAATGACTCATTAGAATATATAAAAATTCCTATAATCAGTAAGAAAAAGACAACATAATAGAAAAATTGATAAAACACTTGAACAGTCACTTCACCAAAGGAATTGCAGATGGCCAACAAACACAAAGATGCTCAACTTCAGTAGTAAGGGAAAAGCAAATTAAAATTGCAGTAAGAAACCATTACATACCCACGATTGGTAAAAATGTATACTAATACCAAGGGTTGACAAGGATGCTTACAGCAAAAGAGCTCTAATACACGGCTGCGGGAGAATAAATGTATACAGCCACTTTGGAAGAATGTAGTAAAGTTGAGGTAATATACTCTGAGACCTGAGATTTCCAGTCCTAATTAAATGTCCTGGAGTAAATTTGTGCACCAGAGTAACACAATCTTTTCTACAAGACCGTACTTAGCCGCATTGTTTATAACTGACAAAAACTGGAAGCCACACCAATGTTTCCTCAATGGAGAACGGATAACCAAATTAAGGTGTTTTCGCACAGGGGGATGCCATAAAACAACAAAAATGAAAGCACTACAGCCACAAGTACAAAAAAGGATGTGTCTTTAAAACAATGTCAAGTATAAAAAGCAAGACAGAAAAGAACACATATGGGTGCGATTCCATTTAGATAAACTTCAGAAACAAGCAAAACTAAATTATATTGTTTAGGAATGGATACTTGGGGTGATGAACTATGAAGGCAACTAAGAAATTAAGCTAGAATGCTGGTGACCTCTGATGTCAATTATATCTGAACTTAAAAAAAAAAAAAAAGGATGGCAATGACCTTTAGTGGGAGAGACAAGTCTGCTGGGGTGAGAGGGCAAGAATGGAAACAGGGACATTGTAATGTAAGTGAAAGATAAAGGGAGTGGAGTCTGGAATCAGAGCCATGGTGGCAGTGGTGATGGGGAGATAATCCAGGAGGCAGGACTAACAGGACTTGCTAACAATCGTTTCCTCCTGTTCTTTGTGATAGTTCATAAGCCAGAAAAAGTTACATGGACTGAAGCTGCTGGAACCATTCGGGATGGAGTAAGAGCCTATACAGCTCTGCATTATCTTTCTCATCTCTCACCAGGAAAATCAGTGCTGATAATGGATGGAGCAAGTGTAGGTGCTAATAGTTTTGTTTAGAAACAGACGAAAACACAGTAAACTTAAGGACTGGGCCATTCATTTACTAATATAATTCTTTGCCAGTAGCTTATTCACTGAATTCTTTACCAAACTCCCATTTTATAAAATAAGCAGCTTTTATCAATGGGAGATAAAAGATTGACTTAGCATGTTTAGTTTCTAACTTTGAATCTGCTAGTACATGAAAAGAGTGAACAAGCAGGTTTTTTTTTTTTCATGCTTGTTACACAAAGCCTGAAGTAGCCGATGAGTCTTTGAAGCCAAACTCTGTACTCACTACCAATTTTGTATAACATCCCTCACACACTTACATAAATAAGCTGTCGAATTTATAGTTGGATCACACAAGATCATTAAATGTCCTAATTTAAATATCTTACATGTATCGTAAAAAAAAAATAGTTCAACATTAAAAGCAAATATATAAAGATATTATAATCTAAAAATGTTACAAAACTTGGGGTGAATTTATAGCTTTATTTTCTATCTGACTATTGATGAAAATGCTTTTTCCCCTGCTTTTCTCTGGAAGAAAAAAAAAGGCAGAACTGTCTTCAGCAGTGGCTTCAGCCTGATGTCCTAATCAGGGGAGCGGTGTTTCCCTGAACTTAACCCCCTGGTCAGCAGAAAGGATGGAGCTTCTGAAGTGCTCCGATCTTCCAGCAGAGGGCACTGGGCTTGCATGTGTATTATGTAATTAGCTTAGGTCATCATGCCGAGGCCCTTAAAAGCCCATTTTTCTCTTTCCAAGGCCATGCTTTTTAACGCATCCCTCCATTCTTGAAATTATGTGCCCTTCTGGACAGGTTGGGCGAGAGCATGCGGCATGTGCAGCTTTTCCACCACCCCTTCTGAAGAAGAAAGTCAATCACAATGTTTTATCCTAATAAACTTGTCCATATTTTCTTTTTGTTTTCTATCAGATAACATTTTAAAATGTACTAAAATAGCACTAATGTATTACACATTGTTAAACAGCCTATAAAATAAATTAGATATGGCCTCTGTCCTGTATCTATAAACCTATTGTGTTATTTTCTACACAGGCACTTGGTACGATAGCTATTCAGTTAGCACACCATAGAGGAGCCAAAGTGATTTCAACAGCATGCAGCCTTGAAGACAAGCAGTACCTTGAAAGACTTAGGCCTTCTATAGGTAGGTAGTATTACTCAACGCAGACTTTGAAACATAACATTTTGAAGGGATATCACCTTTAAAATTGTGCTTATAAAACAAAGTATAAAATCCAAAATGTAGGTTATTTTTTAAATGCTCAATATCTGTGCTAAGTCCAAGTTTAAGGAAGTGATAGTTTTAATTTTAATTATTGTTTTTTATTTTACTTTTTGATGCAATTGTACATAGGATTGTTTTCTTAATTTCTCTTTTTGATGGTTCATTATTGGCTTATAAAAATGCAACTGATTTCTGAATATTAATTTTGTATCCTGCTACTCTACTGAATTCATTTATCAATTCTAATAGTTTTTTGGTGGACTCTTTAGGGTTCTCTGTACATAGTATCATGTCATCTGCTAATTATTTGTTTTTTAAACCCACATTTTTCAATGCTTTTTCTTCTTTGCCCCATTGTTCTTAACTTAGCCAAGTTTGAATTAGGTGAACTTTGAAACAATTTAGAAACACCTGATGCCTCTTTGGTTTCTGTCAATAAAGCAATATATTTTTGCATCACTTTATATGTTTTTCAATCTATTTTACTCAGTGATATGCCACTAAAGTTGTCTGTTTTCTGTGATATACTATAGAAAGGGAGACGGACCACTTACACAAAAACACGGGTAAGGTATAGTTTATGATGAATAGCACATGGAAGAGACTGAGGAGCTCTTGAAAAGATTGCATGTATCTGAACAGCAACAAACATGGGGTGGAAAAAGAAAATAGATTTTGAAAAAATAAAAAAGGAGAGGAGAAAGGAACAGAATTGATGAGACTAGAGTTACAGATTTAATTTTGAGGTTTTTAACAGATGAAAAGAAGATGAGCAGTGTAATTGAAGGGCAGGCAAGAAGAAAGTAATGTTTGAGTGTTAACATGGATGTTATCTCTTTAAGTCCTCAACAACCCTGTGTTGGCTAACACAGGGAAACAGCATCTCAGAGAATTTAACTAGTTTGTCCAAGGGTACATAACTAGAAGAAGGACCAGGATGGGGTTTGACCCCAGGCCCATCTAGCATTAAAGTCCATGTTATTTCCATTGTTACATTATGCTTCTGGCAGAGATAACCAAGAAATGGAAGGTTAAGACGGAGCCTGGAGAAGGAAGAATATAGGGAAAAAAAAGAAAAAGAAAAGATTGAAAATGGTGGTGGGGGGGTGTGAATGGTATTGTTGAAGGGAAGAGTTTCTCATTAGTTAATCCTGCCCTTCCTAGCTGCTTCGGTCCCCCTTCCTGTGTGTCCTCCCCACATTCCACCTCTGTCCCTGAAGCTTAGATCACATGAACCTAAGCAGCTCTCAGAGAAATCCTCTTTGAGGAGGTGTTAAAAGATAAAAAATGAAGTATAAATATGTGTCTTCATTTGCCAGTTTCAATTCTGAGATTTTTATTTTAATTCTCTCATTGGCTTGTTCTATTAATATAGTACTTTAAAGCAACCAGTTAAAAATAGTTTAATTTTCACTAACTGTTCTAAAAATAATCATGTTTTCTTCTTTACCTTCAAGATTTTTCTTTGTTTTGGGGAGCAAATAAGGGAAGTACAGGGAATTTCTATGAGAAAGGGATAAAACAGCCTCTAATAGAGAAGTATATCACACAAATATATATTTGTACTTTTTAGCTCTAAATTCTATTAAATCTGAACATATTTAAGAAATTGCTGAATCTTTCAACTCATATCTTCATGTATATGTACCGCTGTGATTTACAGATTCTCAGCCCTGGCTATATATCCTATAGCTATAGGGAACAGTCCTCTGTGTCAGCGGACCAGCCTTGGAACACGTTATCCACAAAATGCTTATATTTTATTCGATTGAATATACCATTCCCTTCATTTAAATTGATTCTTAGCAATATTGTGTTAGATGAAAAACAGTATATTTTGTATTCAGTAATTGTTTGAACCACTTAATTCATTTCAAAGAACAGATATTTGTTTGCTTTTCTTATTCTACTCTGATGTGTTTGTGTTGATCACATAGAGAACAGTACAATTGCCTGACTTCCTGTCCTTTACAGCCCGAGTGATCGATGTATCAAATGGGAAAGCCCATGTTGCTGAAAGCTGTTTAGAAGAAACAGGTGGCCTGGGAGTAGATATTGTCCTAGATGCTGGAGGTGGGTACTTTGCTAAATCCATAGTCCTTCATTTTTTTCAGTGTGATGGATGAATTTTAGAAAAAAAAAATATATAACCAGGGAATAATTTTTAACATAAATATTAGATCAATGTTTAGTTTGTTGGGTTTTTTAAAAAACTTTTCTATTTAAATTGGAGCATCTTTATTTTATTCCCGTTGTAAACTCTGTCTGGAGGAGAAAACATGCTTGCCTTTTAAAGTATAGGCATTGGAGTTCAAGTATCTACAGGAATCTACAGACATGATCTCTTCAATGGTTTCCGCATGATACATATTAGTTCAAGCCTCAGCCAGATGCTTATTCAGTCAGTTCTGCTGGATAGGGCCCTGTATTGGATGATTGACTTCTGCAACCTTTACTTGGAAAAAATGCACAGAATTTTGTTCAATTTTCACCTTCCTTGAACTTTTGTAGTTTAACAAAAATCTATTTAACACCTAATTTGTACACACTTAGGTAGTGCCATCTCACCTAAAAGAGAGGTTTCACAAGCCTGCAAAAGCATTCTATTTATACTTTGTTAGAATTCGTCTTCTATCATGAGAATCATAGGTGATTAGAGCTGCATATGGCCATCATGAGTTTATTTTTAACTGGTATTTTCAAGATATGAAATTAACTCACAAAAATCTTTCAGTGGAAACAAATGTATATTTTATTAACTTTCCAAGTGGACATTTCAGTAATTATGTCAAAGTATGACTATCTTGAGTCCATGAGTTCCTCAATCATAAGTCAGCTTTCCCAAAAGTATTAAGCTACCAATGTTATGATTAAAACTGTCAGACTTAGTTGTATGTCATATTAGTTTGCCTGGTTTTCAAATGAAAATATACTTTTTATCTTTAGTTATTTTATTTATAAATAAATCTAAAGCAAATTTTATTAATAGTTTTAATGCAAAAAGTATATTTTAAGGTGTCTGAATACTTGTGTTGACTTTTTCTTAAGAAAAATGCTTCCTCATTCCTACATTAAAAAGTAAGCAACTTATTTGAAGAATAAATTTTCATCAGATGACTGTAAAATTTCTCTCTCTCTTTTTAAACTGTTCCCTTGTAAGTGAGATTATATAGTAAAGATGATGAACCAACTGTGAAGTTACAACTACTACCTCACAAACATGATATCATCACACTGCTTGGTGTCGGAGGCCATTGGATAACAACAGAAGAAAACCTGCAGGTATTATCAGAAATAGTAAAGCATTACACCAAAAGGATATAATTAACGAAGAATAATGCCTTAGTCTTTTGAGGCAAAATGTGGCGGAATTCGTGTAAATTCTAAATTATACCCTGTTTTTAAAGAAATGTAGGTGGTTGTGTTTTTTTTAACTTTTGCTACATGTTGGCCAAAATGTTGAAATGGTGCCCAGTGGAGAAGTTCATTTAACTTTTATTTAGTGGTTTGGAAGTAGTAACTTCTGAATTTAATGATAATTCAAATAGGAATTTTTTTCCTTGTAACAAACATTATTGACATGGCAAAATATTTCTATATAAAATTATCACAATTTCCTAATTATTTAAATTGGAATGTACTACAATGTGTATATACACATTGTCTCCCAAAGTTACATTTTCTAACAGAACCAAAATTAAATATTTTTATTACAGTTGGTATGCAAACACTATAATTCTCATATACCAATCTTCATTGATTTTCCTGATAAAACTGACTGTTAGGTAGCAGCCAGAAATCTCTCTCACACAGACACACACACACTCTCTCTACTGTTCCATCACCAGGATTCTAGATTTCTAGATTGGCTTAGCATCTGACCTTGCCATTTCATCACTTTGGACAACGAAATACAAAAGAAAACATGGTTAACATATTGTTATTAAAGTTTGTGTGCTGATTATTTGTGATTTTTTTTTTTTTTTTTTGGCAAGACAATTCTTGATTGACTTCACAGATTGCAAGGACCTTGTCAGTTTACAATCCCTTATTTTTTATTTTTTATGCCTACAGCACCTGGTCTCCCATCCAAGTACTAACCAGGCCCGACCCTGCTTAGCTTCCGAGATCAGACAGGATTGGGCTTGTTCAGGGTGGCATGGCTGTAGACTGATTTGATTATTATTTAATTTGTGTAGAAGTTTTTCTAGCTCAAGATACTAATCATCTTTCTGCTTTTAAACTCAGTAATTGCTCAGTCTTTGTTCATTCTCTCCAAGTTGGATCCTCCCGATAGCCACTGCCTTTTCCTTAAGGGAGCAACGGTGGCTTTCCTTAACGATGAAGTTTGGAATCTGTCAAATGTACAACAAGGAAAATATCTTTATATCCTTTTTTTCTACTGACTTGAGTTTCTGGCTTGAAATTTACCTTGTACTCTCATCATTCTTTAATTATGGTAATAATAAATAATAGCAGCTAACTTTCATTGAGCATGCTAAGCAATGTTCCAGTGCTTTGCAGGTATTAATTTATTTAAACATTAAAACCACCCTATGAGGCGTAAGTATTATTATTATTACTATTTTACAAGTGAGGAACTGAAGCATAGGAAGGTTAATACATGCCCACAGCTAGCAAGTATCAGGACAGGAATCACACCCAGGCTGTCTTGTTCATTTATGAATGGGAGATAAACCATAAGTTACATGGAAGATTTTGTTTCATTTCTAACCTGGCATTACGGAAACTACACATCACCTTGAGAGGCTGCATTCTTAATTCCTGTGATGATGCCATTGTGAAAAATCTTTCAGAAAACATCTAAATTGAAGAGTTTGTGGAACGTTTTTAGGAATGTCAGTGATAGGAAATCTTCATCAAATGAAAATGTGTTTGATTGTTAAAATGGAAGTCATTCAGAGACAAATCTGGTGAAGAAAGCCAAAGTAATGAAAACTTTTCTTAATATATAAGCAGCCCCAAAAAGAAAGGTCCAAACCTCTTTAAAGCAAGGTGAACTTAAGAATAAACCTTTTATTTCTAAGATGACTAATCTAAAGGCAGCTGTACTTGGTAAAATTTTTAACATATTGGATAAAAAATAAGTTCTTTTTACTTAATAGAGTATACGTGTGCATGAAGAAGGAGACTTGCATAGCCTTACATTTGTCTCCACTGAATTCCTTACTTCACTTTTGTTAAATGCATATGGTTAGATATGAATGATATGTGTGAAGGCCAGCCTCCTTTAGGAGCCATGACAGACCTGATGCAGAGCCTTCATATGGGGTTTCATTCGTGTACTGTGATGTTGAGTTTTAAAAAGCACATTTCAGAAACCAGATAATCCCCTTAATGTAGTGAGTATATGAGATTAAAGTATTTCCAATTAAATACTTTCCTATTAAATTTAGAAAATAAACTTAATTTTTAACTTTTGTAGAAGAATTTGTTTTAAATTTCAATTTAAAGCAACTTAGATGTCCAATAACATTGTAATTATCAAGAATACTATAGGATGTTAACAATACTCAACATGATGTATTAAAAGTAAGAGCATGTTTTGAATTTTATGTGTCTGGAGCTAGGCTGGGCTACTTTGCCTATGTTACTTAAATATCTCAAGCTCCTTCCCTTACCACATCCCAGAAGATGATTTTAACCTGTTCAGCAAACCCACAGACCACGTTGAAACATGACGTGTTTATCTGAAATGATGTTAAATTTTCAAAAATCAGAAATATACATTATATACATTATAAACACACATTTATACTGTCGGCAATTTCATTAACAGAAGTGGAACGAATTTACAGTATGAATAAGTGAGTCAGTATTCTTTAGGTCCTTTTTAAAAAATTTTTTAAATGTTTTATGTTCATATTTTCTAATTTACATTTTTTAAACTCCTGAATCAGACTTTAGTCTTCACTTGTGCAAATCCCCCAGTTCACACTGAGCCAGTTGCAATTTAACATAGAGTTCTCTGACTTCCAGTCATGAGATTGTATGCCATAAATAATTCTCCACTACTACTGTTTACAGACTCAATTCTAATATTATAATTTTAATATTACAGTTAAATGACTAGATAATTTAAAAGTTTTACAGTTTTCTGACTCTCTTAGTGACTTGTATCACAAAGAGTTTATTAACTTTCCTTTACACAGATTTTGAGTAGCCATTTAGTAAATACATGTGCACCTAAAGTAAAAGATGTAAGTGCTAAAATTGTTTTCAAATAGAAAAAGCATACATAGTGCTAAAGTGAAAACCTGACACCACTCCATTACCACCATCCTTTGGGATAACACTGGTCATTATTTAGGGCAAACATTAGGCTTGCTTCTTTCATCACTTGTTCCTAGAAATTTAAGCTCTTTTATGTTACCACCTCTCTCATACCAGTTACCTATTTCCTTTTTTTAGAGTTAAACTTACCAGCTTACAGAATTTCTCTAACTTAAAATTTGAATTTCTGAGATTGCTAAACATAAAGAAAAAAGTGACCTACCATCTTCTGCTGATTGAATGGTTTTATTTGTCTTTTACATTGTAACCTTAACAATCCTTCCAGCTACGTATCTTAAAAGACGTGATGGAGAAGTTATCAACTGGTGTTTTTAGGTATGCTCAGTAACCAAATCATTATTCTTGTTTGTTTTTCTGTTTTCAAGGAGATGAGGCAGGCATTTCTATTTTTGTTTCAGCTTTCACAGCACACCTATTGCCTCCCTATTTTATTTTTAGATAAATAGCTACTTAATATTTCTCAAAGTGTATCTTATGATATACCAGTAAGTGTTCCATAAGATAGAAGTGTCTACTGAATTTTCCTTACTCCATTTCATACCGTACCTTACCCTTTTTGCCTTTCCTCATCACCCCTCCCAAAGCAACTTGAAATAGCTTGAGAAGAGGGAAAAGTACAATTTTTTAAAAGTTGAATCTGTTTATCAAAAAAGAGGAAGTGGATAAAGTGGGTATTTTTCCCCTTTAAAATTTAACCACTTTAACAGTGGAAATACTAATGAACAACTTTGTATTATTTAAAGTGATACTGCTGAACTATAGCCATTGTCAACTACCATTCTATGTGCTCTACTCAACTAATAATTTCATTCTTCCTCAGGCCTCAGTTGGATGAACCCATTCCACTTTATGAGGCGAAAGTTTCCATGGAAGTTGTTCAGAAAAATCAAGGAAGGAAAAAGCAAGTCGTTCAATTTTAATTTTGTTCTTTCTCAGACCTCAGTTGGATGAACCCATTCCAGTATTTGAAGCCAGAGTTTCTTTGGAAATTGTTCAGAAAAGTCAAGGAAGATAAAAGCAAGCTGTTCCACTTTTAAGCATGTTTTCCTATGTGAGACAAGATTCTCAGTTATTTCAAATAACTCGTGAAAAGCATTACTGTATACACGGCCAAGACAATTCTATAATTAACCTCTAAAGGGAATATTCCGAAATCCTTTTAAGTTTTTTTATATTTTTGCCTCCGTTATAAATTTTTTTCCATGAAGAAAACTACTTTCAGCAAAAGCCACGCTACTCTGATAAAGCTGCTAGTCTTTTGGTATGTCAAAATAACGTTACTTTTGTGTCAACTCCATTCTCAACACCTTCCTTCCTTAACAAGCCTTTGCTGTCGTAATTTAATCTTTTGAGTATATTCTCAAGTCTCAAAAGATCTAGCCCATAGACACTTAAATTTTTTTCAGATATTCATTCACTTCAGGGTTTCCTCAACATCAAACTGGAGCACCACAGTAACTCGCCACTGGCAGCTGCAGTGTTTGGGTGGAGGGCTGCAACGGCGATGCTTGGGAAGGGGGACAGGAGGCTGTGCTGATTTCCTATGAGGATTCTCTATTAAGGGATAGGGAGGGGAGACCAGACCCCTCTGGACGTCGCCACCGCCCTCTAAGCTTATCGAAGAAGCAGTGTCACGTTTCCTTTTCCATCCAGGCGCCATGCCCCGGGCTTCATCACAGCCCTGCTGCGGACTTAAATAGCGGTCAGCTGTTTTGGTGTCCATCATGGGAGTGCAGACCAGTACCCAGCCACTTAACACCCGGCGACCCGACGATGGCCAAGGTCCCGGGCACCAACCTGCCGGGGAGCCGCGGCAGCGTAGCCCCTCAGGGACGCGCCCGGGGGCGGGGCCTCGAGAACAGCCTACTGCGCACGCGCCGCGCGTCGCGTCGGGGGCGGGGCCGGCGCGCGCGGGAAGCGCCTGCGGGGTGGCTGGTCGGCCCCTCCACCCCTGCCGCGCGTCATGTCTCTATCGGTCCCCGGCTACTCGCCCAGTTTCAAAAAGCCGCCCGAGACATTGCGGCTCCGACGGAAACGGGTCCGGAGCCTTGGGGCCGCTCTCCTGCCCGGGGAGCGGCCCGAGCCGGCGCCCCGCCGCGCCGCTCTGGCTGCGGGGCTGTCCCTCCGCCCCTTCCCGGCCGCGGCGGCAGGCAG
The DNA here is from genome assembly GCA_028627145.1 of Eidolon dupreanum. Taxonomy (NCBI): domain Eukaryota; kingdom Metazoa; phylum Chordata; class Mammalia; order Chiroptera; family Pteropodidae; genus Eidolon; species Eidolon dupreanum. Next base: position 5,123,344 of record CM053507.1, read on the forward strand.
AGGCGGCGGTGGCGGCCCGGCCACGGCCGAGAGGAACCCCTTCGCTCGCCTGGACAACCGGCCGCGGGCCGCCGCGGAGTCCCCCGACGGGCCGCCCCGCGGCCAGCACGAGGCGCCGAGCCCGGTGAGTGAGTGCCCGGCAGCTGAGGGGCTGACGCGGCTGTGAATTGAGGATGGGACGTTCTCGCGTTCGAAGAGGGAAACGGGCGCGAAGAACGCCGGCCGCCCGTGGCCTCAGGGCGCCGTCGGCGTTGGGAGCGGCTGCTCTGACAAGTCGGGTGTGTGCGAAGGGCGCCCCGCGAGCTGCAGCGGGACGTGCGGAGCGAAGGGGTGGCGTCGGCCTGCCCTGAGGAAGCCGGGAGGGAAGGCCGGCGCGCGCGCCCCCCGCGGTCCAGGCCGCGTCGCAGTCTGGGGGGTTAAACTTCAGTGGGAAGATAGCTCGAAAGCTCATCCTGCAAGGCCACTGTTACCGCCTTTCCCTGCGTGATTCACAGCCTCCCCTCTCACGCACTCAAAATTATTCTGGAACGGAGGAATGTCGAGGATTCATGGGGTCACAGTTCACTAGGCATTTGTCCTACCCCGAAGCCTTTTGGATCTTTTGATTTGAGATTGATACATCACTATAAGATGCGCGCTTCACCAGGCTATTTTTCGCCCCTCAATTTTGATAGAAAGTTCAGAAACGAAACTGAAGCAAAGCACTCCAATGATTGAGGTGTATGGGAATTCCTGCCCTAGCATTTATTGAGAAACTAGTATGCCAGGTGAGGCTCTGTACGTATTTAGAGCCAACTCTAGCATCATTTACAATTTAAAAAGACCATTTTTTTTAACCTCAGTTTTTAGATTTTAATCAAGAAAATGATTTGCTGTGGGAAGAGAAGTTTCCTGAAAGAACAGGCGTTACTGAATTATTCCAGGTAATACTTTTTAAATTTCATTAGAATGTACATTCTTACAATATAAATTCGTACTTCTCAGACAGAAACATTTTACCTGGAAAATAGTTTCACAGAGAGCCCTGAGTGAGCGATCATCTCTACCAGGGTTGGATAGATGGCATCGGCCATGCTAGAGAACTTTGTATAATATAGTAATGACATTTATAATGGCAGCAACTCTAAAGGAGGCATAGGTGTGGGTTGCCCTTCCTCCTCCAACAATTTTTAACAGTTCTTTGGATAGTGACACCTCCAGCTCATCACTCAGAGCCAGCCCCTCCAGGGGCTGAATCTTCAGACCAAATCTCCGAAATTATCTACACGGGAGGTAGCTTATCACTGAATCTTGCTGACACCACCACCACACATACTCTTAATTACATTCCCCAGATACTTCTGTGGTAATAGTTTAACAAATGCATAGTTTGTCCTAATGGGAGCTGGCTAGAATATTCCCCAAGACTCAGTCTTTTCCCTTTCTTGTAAATAAATGGCTTTCATGGGGTCTTTTGGAAATAGTTCCCCATTCCCTGTTATTTTTTTTGTGCTGTCACCTGAGAGAATTATTGTAATGTGGAAAATACTGTTAAATATGTTCTCTAAGAGCCCTACCTAAGTTACCTGCAGGAACAGCTTAGCCCTGGTTTCTGAATTTTAGAGGCTTAACAGGTACTTTTTAAAATCTTTGGAAGATTTCTGCTTTTGTAGCAATATCAATTGATTTTTTTTTTTAATTATGACCATGAAAATAGCACATGCCTCTTGTAACTAAGCTGTATAGAACTACATAAACTAAAAAGTGAAATTTGTTCCTCTGCCACTACCACCACCCCAACAACAAAAAATTCCCTCTTCCCAGAAATAACAACTGTTAACAGTTTGATGTAGCTCTTTCCAGACTTTTTTTTCAGTGTGTAGTACATTTTCTGTTATTTATTATACATTTCCTAAGATTTTGACATTCCGGTGATCATCAGTGTTTTAGTTGATTGAAGGTTTTTTTCTTGGCACTCTACTAATTTTTGTATTCTTTGTTTTCTAAAAGACTTCACACGTATCTGATATTCCATCCTCAGAAAGTACTGAGTTACCTGTGGACTGGAGTATTAAAACTCGACTACTTTTTACCTCTTCTCAACCCTTTACCTGGGCAGATCATTTGAAAGCACAGGAAGAAGCTCAAGGTGTCATCCAGCATTGTAGGGCAACAGAAATTACTTTGCCTCAAAGTCTACAGGTAATTCTGAAAGCAAATAGCTGTGTTTTAAAGTAATAAATCAAGTGTAAAATTTACTTCTCTGCAAAATATCACGGATATTTCCTTCTATTAAGTTTTTCTTCTGACATTTAAAGATACAAAGACTTGGAAATTTTATATTTCCCAAATGGTGTTTTCATATAGTTTTTTAAATCAGATTCAGTAACTGCCCATTAGAATCCTGTCCTGAGAAATAGTCACTGTTGGAGGGAGGCATTTTTTAACTATTCTTTTCTAAGGCTTTGTGAAAAAATGTAAAGAAAAAAATGAAAAGCAGTTGAGGAGTAGAATTGCAAAGGCAGATTGATTATTTTACTTTCTCACATAATGTATATTCTTTTAAATGCGCTAACTCCTGCTACCTGGATGATGGTCTGTTGTAAACTTAGTAGAGTTGATGTTAGTAGAGTTAGAATGTTTTTAGAGAAATGTAATAGCATTACTTTCAAGCGACTCAAGTCAAATGAGGTTAAAAGATTACCTAAAAGAGGCCTTTGTACATCTTTTTCAATAAATCAATCAGGATTTGTGATTCATGTCAATTTTTACTAGCTACTTTTGAAACAGTGTTGTGAGGGGAATGTTGTGTTACCTACACACCCCTGTCTTTATGATGAAAAAGATAGTCATTGTTTTCAAGAATGGTAGAGACAGGAAAATGTACTCATCTGTGTTTAAGTATTCCTTCTGATATATGATTTAACAGACTAATTGCCAGCAAGAAAGGTTTTCTCAAACAAGAATAAAATTTTTCAGCCCCTTAACAGTAACGTTTTCCTATAAGAGACAGTAAAGATAAGTTTAGTATATTCATTGTCCTTTTAATGAAATTTTATGCTTCTAATGGGGCAACTACTGTCCAATATCTCTGGATTTTAGGATCCCAAACTCTCCACTGAGCTTCGTTGTGCCTTCCAGCAGAGCCTTATCTATTGGCTCCACCCTGCTTTTCCTTGGCTATCACTGTTCCCTCGTATTGGAGCTGATAGAAAAATAGGTGGAAAGACAAGTCCTTGGTCAAATGATGAAACCCTGCAGCACATTTTAATGAGCGAGTGGTAAGATCAGTAAAAACTTGTGCAACCAATAGTGAATCTTCATTTTAGCAGTATTCTCTCCTTATATTATCATGGTGTGGAAATATTTAGTGGTAGAAGGATCTCTGTGTCCTTCTAATTATTTTATTTAAACGGTTAATAACCAACATTTAAATTGTTTACTTTTTTAGTAATTGTTTTACTCTTCATGCAGTTGCAAAATGTATTTAAGTGTTTAATAAATATGCATAGACATACTTCTTTAATATTCTTGTCAATGGCTGCTTCCTTTCTCAGCAGAAGCTGTTCAGAGAAAGTCAGCAACCAATTATCAATTAAATTTTGTATAAAGAAAAAATGGTTAGCGTTAAAGTGGTAAACACTTTGTTTAAGTATTTAGAAGTCATCTGTGAGTCCCATGACCAGTTTTAGTTTTTAAAAACAGAGTTGTATAGAACATCAGAAATTCAAACCAATCTGTAATGTTTGTGTTGTGTTTTAAATCAGGTGAGTATCAAACTGAATTATACAAAATTAAATTTTAGATGTTGAGTTAAATGTAATACCTAAAGAAAATTTTTTGTTTCATAGGTCTGTGAGCTTCACTTCTCTATATAATCTACTGAAGACAAAACTTTGCCCCTATTTCTACGTTTGTACCTATCAGTTTACTATCCTGTTCCGTGCAGCAGGATTAGCAGGAAATGATGTAATCACAGCTCTCATGTCTCCTACAACTCGAGGTATAAGAGAAGCTATGAAAAATGAAGGTAAAACTATAGGTTAAAATGAGAATACCACACTATATAGTAAATACTTTTCTTGAAAGCTCAAGTTGCATTATCTTTTACCAGTTTTACCAATATTATTTAAAGAAATGTTCATTTGATTTTTTTTTTAGCGGTTATTTAAGCTGTCCCTTATACATAGCTTTAAGTTAATGGTATTTCCTTCATTGATCTCTGAAAACATATGAGGTTGGAAAGTCCCTATCTGAACATACTCCTCTAGAAATTCCTTTATAGTACAAATTGCCTACCCCCTTTAAATAACAGTTTTCAGGTTGGGTCACACCATTTATGGATTTTAAAATCTTATTGAGTTCAGTCAGCACTTTTTAAAAAAATGAAACAGAGTAGAATATACTTTATGAAAGAGTACCACATGTAAGAATATGGATTTTCCTCAACCTTTTGTTTCATGGGTGTAGGTGTGGGTGTGTTGTGGGCTGCTGTCAATAAAGCCTGAAAGCTACTGACTTAATAAAGTGTAAAGACTTCACATTTTCTTTTTTTTTTCTCCCCTGACCAACTTACCATTTTCAAATTTTGTACTGTAGAAATAGGGTACACCTGTTAAATCCTTTTCAATTATATTAAAGAAAATTAAGTTAAATTTTTCTTTTCTCGTGTAGGTATTGAATTTTCTCTGCCTCTGATAAAAGAAAATGACCTTGAAAAGAAGAAAGCATCTGGGACAAGTTTGAGACACGGGGAGTATGTGATTATAATTACCTTTTACATCATTCAGGGACATAGATTCAGTGCAATAGTTTAATAAAGGAAACAGCTTTATGAATTGGAAACTAACTATAGCAATTTTTCAGGGAGCAAGCAATCAGTGATGAGGATGAAGAAGAAAGTTTGTCCTGGCTGAAAGAGATGGGTGTGCAAGATAAAATTAAAAAACCGGACATACTCTCTATCAAGCTGTATCCTTTCATTTGCTGTTAACTAGAATCAATTTTCATTCCATTAAGTTAATTAGTAATTTAATATGGACTGTTAGTTTTATTTGACCATAATCTTAAATTTATCTTATGATCATATTAAAACTAATTCTCTATCATGACATTAAATAAGGAACCCCTAAGTACCCATAAACTGAACAGTTACTAAGCTACATTTTTAAAGGTGAAAACATTCCATTTCGATTAAGTTTATGAGGGGAGCAGCATATATTTGACTAGAAATTTGTTTTTGTTAGGTGTCAATTTCTAGCAAATTCAGATAAATGATTTTGATTTAAACAGATGCTTTATAATTGCAGTGAAGAGGGTGGCAAGAGCATTTCCAGTTTGGAATGCAGAAGAGGGATCCCAGATGATTCAGAATCAAGATAACTGATTTTCCTATTAGTATGAGATTTGCATTTGCTATTTCCTTGATTGTCATTTTCAGGCATAAAGAGAAACATGAAGTACAAATGGATCACAGACCTGAGTCTGTTGTGCTGGTGAAGGGAGCAAACACCTTTACACTGCTAAATTTTTTGATCAACTGTAAGAGTTTAATTGCTACTTCAGGTCCACAGGCAGGACTTCCACCAACCCTCTTATCCCCAATAGCTTTCCGAGGTGCCACAATGCAAATGCTTAAGGTAATAAAAAGAAAAAAAATTCTACACTAATCCTCATAACCTAGCTTTTTAAAAAGTACTTTTCCAGGGATAAATCTTGATTTGTTTTTAGTAACTCCTAGCAGTTTTACATGGTACATATTTGTTTTTGCTTTCCTCCTGGTAAAAAATTCTTTTAAAGTTTTATCAGTCACCCGCAAATATCTAAATTATATGAAAATAATTTTTTCTTATTAAGTGTAACTGGCAACAAAAGCAATTTGGTGTTAATTTCCTTTTTTTTTTTTTTTTTTTGCCATAAAAATTGCTTAATCTCATTGTTTTTTAAGCATCTCAGCATCTTTGTCACGAGTCCTACCTAAATCTTTGTCTTATTTCTTACCCAATGAAAGACTATAGCCAAGAATATGTTGTAGATCTCAAAAACTGAATCACAGTTAAGTGAAAATAATAACTGTACAGGCATACCTCATTTTATTGCACTTCGCTTTATTTGCGTTTCACAGATGTTGCAGTTTTTACAAACTGAAGGCAAGGCCCTCCACCAAGCAAAAAGACAACAACTCACTTTATTATACTTGCTTTATTGCAGTGGTCTAGAACCAAACCCGCAATATCTTCGAAGTATGCCTGTATATTAAACATGTAAATACAAAGTATATGCTGAATATTAATAGCAGAATCATTTTATTTTTTTCCCAATATTGTGTTGAAAGTGTATTACTAAATCAGAATGAATACCATATGAAAAAATTGTATTTCCCTAGAATATAAACTGGCAATCTCATAATTTGGAGAAGATGCTCCAGACTGAGAATACACTTTTATTCATACAGCATTCTTTTGCTATCTTATGAACCACTTTTGTTCCATGTCTATTAAGGGGGAAACCCAAATGAAGTTATTGAACACATTTTTTGCTAGATACTAAAGCTTGACAGATGACCATAATTCTCTTTAAATTTTTTTGAAGGCACGAAGTATAAATGTGAAAACACAAGCTCTTTCTGGATACAAAGATCAATTTAGTTTGGAGATTACAGGTCCCGTCATGCCTCATTCTCTACATTCTATAACCATGCTACTCAAATCTTCACAGAGTGGATCATTTTCTGCAGGACTGTATACACATGAACCAACTGTTGTATTTAATATCTGCCCATCAGTGGATAAAGTAGTGAATAAGGTAAGTATATAGCTATGAACACTGTTTTAGCTATAGCTAGTTTCCTCAAACTTTCATAGATGAAGTGATTTCTGATGAGCCGAATTTGTTTCAAATTATTAAACTACTAAATTTTTTCAGTTAGAATTACTAAAGGAGGGATGTCTGTTTCATTTTTGTGGGTAAACTTTATGATTTTAGACTGTTGTACTCAGCAGTAACTAAAGAACTTCCCAAAAAAAGGCAAGTTATATCCATGGTTCTCTCAGATCTAGCACTTAGTGCCTAATCTATTACAAATTCTGGGTACTTATTTAACTATAATTGCCTTTAGTTTTGGACATCTAAGTTTAACAGTTATAATTAAGACCTTTAAAATTGCCTCATACTTTTATCAATTTGACTCCCTTATAAAATAACCAAAATTATTTGTGGACACTTGTCACTATGCAAAAATTGTTTGGATCTTCTATTGGTAATAGGAACAAGACATTTGTAGAGTTGTCACGATTATGAAAAACTTACAAAGACCGGTGTGCTTTTTACTGATTTGTATACAAATTTTCACAGGAGGCTATTCGTGAAGAACTTGCTAACTGTGGGTTGCATCCTAAGACTCTGGACCAACTTAGTCAAACACCAATACTGGGCAAATCATCTTTACGGAACGTGGAAATGAGTGACTACATTTATAATTGGAGATCCTGAACACCAAAGTAAGCCTAAAAGGAATCTTTGAGGAAAAAAGCCTTCTAACAAAGAAATTGAAGATTATACCTTTGGCTTTAAAGTTCATATTGGAATTTGAAAGGAATATAACTTTAGAATATTCACGTTTATAAACATTAACCTTTTATAGTAACATTGTTACATGCATTAAGCAGGTTTTAAATCAATTTTTTTTAGATATTAAAACTCACTTTTAAAATACCTCATATAACTTGAATGGGAATTATAGATTCCTATAATCAAACTATAAATAGAAAATTGATGTATTTCTTTCCAAATAGGAAACAATTCACTCATGGCATTGTAATGGCATGAGGGCAAAACTAAAACAATTTACCTAGGATTATTAGGCAGGTTCTAGTTTATAAGGATAGGAAAAAAAATGCAGTATCTACTGAGCTGATTGTTGATGCTTCTACCTTAGTTGCTTTCCTACTGATTTATAATTCTTTCAAATATATATGTTTTTAATGCATGTTCATTCAGGTAAGGGTATTTTGTATTCCATATAGAATATTGTTGAGTTGTAAAGTATGTTCAGCTGTTGTGGTAGTATTTAATGTGCTTTTAGGTATTCGTGTGTGTGTGTGTGTGCGCGCGCGCGTGTGTGTGTATATAATTCAAATTTCTTAAATAAAAGTGTTTAGAAATCAAAAGCACTGGGTAAAGAAATAATAGTATTTAGTGAAGCAGTATGTGTTCACTTTATAATCCAGAAAATAAAACACCACATTTATTCCAGAGAAGTTTATATTTGGGCCTTACGCTTTTGAAAATAAAGTTGAGACATAGCATATGAATACCACTGTAATACACATGAAATATTCTATCAGACCCTAAAAATTAACATAAACTTAAACTTTCTCATAGTCAACAAAATAGTGGCCGGATGCCGATTTTATTAGATAAGTTGGTTACAGCATTTTAATTATCATTTTACGTCTATCTAGGTGTAGCTGAAATTCAAAATGCACATCAAAGGAAAACTATATCACAACTCAATGCCATACTAAATGTACTTAGCCTCTGCAGAATTCTAGTCGGACTTCATTTTGACTCCCTTCTCATGGCCCAAGTGGCTTTGACAGGAACGCAGAATTTAGTGCTGATCATCACACAACATACCACTTTTTTTTTTTTTTATAACTTCTACAAAATTTTAAGGGGAGATGGTGGCATTAGCCCTGTGGAACAGATCTTGCTTGATTACCTCAATAACACTGGCCCAGTATCTGTCCAGCAGAACGCATTGTGAACTAGTACAAGGTGCACAGCCCTTCACTGATTACAGGCAAGTGTTACAGCAGCCTAGCCATAAGGAAGGGAAGTTACATCATAGTACAAAATACAGTATAAAAGCGTTATTTAACATTCCACACTGAAGATTACGGATGCCTTCAAACAATCGTTTGGATGTTAGCCACTTAAACAAATACATCACTAAGGTAAACAATATAAACATACCAAAACCCTGTATGGTTAAATACAATTTCCATGGTACAAAAATCAAAGCCTGGAGATGTTTGTACAGATTGCTTTTTACACAATGTCTTAAATTGCCAAATATTTACAACATTAAAGAGGAAATACATTTTGATGCAGAGTAAAATTATCTGAAATGATTAATATAAAACCTCAATCTATCTACGTGAGGCACTCCTGAAGCAAGTGGCATTAGCCATGAGGTCCTTTGGTACAAGGCCCATTGCTTGAAGAACCACAGTAGCTGCTGTGGCTTTAGCATGCTTCTTATTAGGGCTGGCAAAGCTGGGCTGGTAAGCGCTTCCATTTATCAATACCTATTCAAGAAAAACATACAATTGGGCTGGTAAGGGCTTCCATTTCTCAATACCTATTCAAGAAAAACATACAATAAGAACAGCATCAAACTTTAATATCTATTAGCTTTGTATTCACTAAATGCTAGAAAACTAATTTATGAAAATATAAAACCCATACGATATAAGTCGTTAATCTCAACCCAGAAGCAGCAAATCATTTAGGAAAAGGGACTGCAAATTAAGAGCAGGTCTCCAAATTGAAAAAAAAGCTTGATTAAAACTACTAAATTCCCCATGTTCCACTAGAAAATGTCAAATTGTTCACCAGATTTTGCCCATACTTTCCAACATTTTTTAAAATAGGGTATTAAAAGATATCAGAGAATACTTAAATGTTTAAAAACCCCACATATACACACTGCCACCCCACAAAGTATATTAATCCTACAATCATACTTATTCCTCACCCTCTAACGTTATTAAATTAATAAATATATAATTAATGCAGAAATTCATATTTACCCTAAAGAGAAAATGTTTACGATGATCAGGGCCGCTATCATGGACCAACAGAAATTCAGGTGGTTGCCACCTTCTCTTATTACATATTTCCATCAAGGCAGACACAGGATGTTTGCCTGCAGGGAAAAAAAAGTAGCTATTATTTCCACCATCTGTGGCAACAAATTATGAATTCATGGTGAGGGTGAGCAAGAAGAAATTCAAATGTACCCCTCACCTGACAGATCTTTCATTGCAGCAGAGAAGTTCCCAGACCTCTTTTGTGCTCTTTCTCCTACAGCAACAAGACCTTTAAAAAAAACAGTCAGTGTTCACTGAATAAATTTCAAAGATCGTTTTAAATTATAATACAGAAATGACAATCCATGCCTTCAAATATAATATTCAACAAATTCTCACTACCCTTGATTTCTATATCAATCTTGACTCCTGTTTTGCTGTTTCAATATATAAATCTATACTTTATATTCATATGTACTAGTTATTAGAAATTACATGAAAATCAAATGTTCAGAAAACAAGAATTTAACATGACTATATGTATAAATTTAGTGCCATTAATTATCAACCTCTCCAGGTCTTTTTCTAAGTTTACAAAGTAGTGGCTATTTACTCCAAGTGATTTCTAAAGGTTTCCAATTCCTCAAAAAATGCTGCTCAGTTAGATGTTCCCGAAAAGGTGAGAGTTAGGACACACATACACCATACACGTAAAGTGAGAAGGGCTGTTTCTATAAATAAATGGGTCCATTTGGGGGGGTCCATTTTTCCCCAGCAACGAACCCCTTTCTGATTTATTAAATGTGACATATTCCTAAAGACAAACACACCATCACTGCATAACCTCCCTTTCCAAAGTGGTTTAGCTATGCTACTATCTAAAATCAGTGCTTTCCCAATTTCTATTTATCCTAGGGATACTTTCTCAGCCAGTAGTTTGCAAATTCTGCTGGTATGCTTTCCCACATCCTGCGCCATGCTGCAATTCTGAAGAGAAATTCCCTGGAATTATGCAATCCATCCAGATGTTTTCTTCCAATAAATCACCTCTTATGACAAAAAAAATCTTATTCAACTTATACAGCCAATGTCACTGTGACATAATTAGCACAATGTTCCTTTCTAATTCAAAGTTTGAATTAATGCTACATCATAGGATGAGTCTCATGTTACTTCTAACCTATTTGAGTATCATTACAATACACTCCTTCCAATTTGAAGTAAGACGGCAACACACGATTCTATGTGGATGGCAATGTGGACATTCTGATGAAAAACATTTTAAAAAATACATAATTTGGTTAGATCTAGTCAGTTTCCAAAGTTAAGACAGAATAATTTAATTGCATTAACTTCAACTTAACTTACTATTTGATTATAAAGATAAGAGGAATAAATTAATTTTACATCTTTCAGTTTTTAAAAATCAGGCTTAAACAAGGTACTAAAATTACAATGAACTGGCATCCATATGTGATTATACTTTGGATACTACTCTAAGGGAAGAAATAGCTTAAAAGGAGTAAATTGGCTGTTACATGTTATCCAAGTGTATTTTTAATACTTGGCAACTACATGCAGGCTACATCAATAAATATCCAGGTTTCTGAGAACAGTAGCAAAATACAGGCAGATATAAAAGTTCCAAGGTGCCCCAAACATGGGACAAAATGAAGAGGTAACATTGTTGGCAGCTGGTCTACTATTCCCTAACCCCAACCAAACTCAATTACTAAGCTTGAAAAGAGGGATGTGAAGAAAAAACGGCACTCTAATAGGAAATAAAGAGAATACTGAGATAAAATATTTGAGAAAGAAAATAAATCTGTCAAGAGAAAACAAAATGCCACTTTCTAAATATGAAATCTAGTTAAAATTTTAATCATATATACATTTCTGTAATATTCCATAATATTAAGCAACATAAGTTGCCTTTTAAAAGCTCAAATTACTGTTTCCATATATATGTACATAAGCTGCTAGAAGTGGGATAAACTTTCTTTCCTAACAAATAGCTGTATATATGCCAGAAGTGCCTCCAGTTCAGGATCAGACATCAAAAGAATGTTATGACGGAAATGAGGAAACTAAATGTTAAAGGAGGTATAATAAACATTACAAAAAAACTTGTTACCTTTTCGGTCTGTTTTAAAATCAACTAGGATAGGTTCCTTATTTCCTTCTTTGTTTTTTCCTAATCCTTCTCCTTCTCTCCAGCCCATTTTTCTCATCAAAACGGCTCCCATTCCTCCAGTTACCGGGGCTGCTCTTAAGAACTGATCCTATCCAAAGAAAGAAAGGTAAAATGTCCCCATTTTACAGTTAGAATTTGACTGCAAACTCAGTGTAACTATTTTTTTAAAATCTCATTTTATTTTACTTCTAGATCTGTTACAGTTACAGCAATTAAATTTAAATGCTTCTTTACTTATATACATACTGTATGTACTAATTATTTTCACATTAACATAACAGTATTTCAATTCAAGGCAAATAAATGGCAGTTTAAAAACAGTGGCCCTCGTGCCCTCCTCCAAAAAAAAAATTAGAACACTCCTGTTTTCGTCCACTATTTAGGTTCACTGGTATCTCTTCTTAGCTTGCAAAATAAAAAGAAGGCAATGTTAAAACAGTCAATAATATTAATTGTCCCAGGTGTACCTAGTTAACGAATAAAGCCCAGAAATCATTTAGAAATAGTTTGGACACTGAAGAAACATATTGTTATCATCCAAAGTTTTCCCCATTCTACCGTAAAGCAAGTATAAATATTTTACTTAGAAAATCCCTGAAGCAAAAAGATAGTTCTTTAAAATAAATTTACAGTTAATGGAAGACAATCACATAAAATACCCTGTAATTATACCAAACTGAATTTGAATTCTTTCAAAACCTAGCTTGATGTTAAAAGACTTTTAAAAAACTCCTTAAATGTTTACATACCTAGGCCTCGGTAGCAGCAGTGTTGTGAATAGTAGGGCTGGCACTGACCGGGGCAAGAAGGCAGCTACAAGGATTTGGCCCTGAAACAAGTTTCCATACAGAGGGGTGAAAGTTCACAGGTTATTCTGTGAACAGTCATCTCTCTTGTATCCAACCCACTGAACCATAATTTCCATCAAAGCAGTAAAGCACTTAATGTCATAAGATGCACAACTATATACATTAGCATGGTCAACAGTCAATTTTCAGACATTAAGAAATATGCAATGCCTTTTAAAGGACATCCAGGTATGTATAACAAATTACTGAATTCTACTGTTGATCTTTATGGCCATTTTCTTAAAATTTTGTGACATCTCCAAATTATTTCCCCTTATTATTAAATTTTATATTTACATTCACTAGCAAATATATATCATAAGTCATTAACTTATCAACAGAGGATGTAGAAAATTTCAGTTAATCTAGGATTAGTATGCACTTATCATTTTCCTGTATTGATAAGTTAATACTAAGTTTTTTTTAGATCTTGGTTCTACACAGTGTAAAACTGTATATTGTTATTTTCCCCCCAGCTTTTTACTTATATGCTAGGGAGAAAACATGCCAATGATCTGTGTGACTAGACATTAAGTTCAACAAGGTGCTCTGATGGAAGGAGGCAGCTGTGGAGGTAAAAACATACCCCTGGTTCAGTTCCTTATTTGGTGCAGGCCATGCAGTGTTGATGTATAAAGAGAAAAGTTAGCTGATGCTTGGATATCAACTGCCTTGTTGCTACACACCTAGAATGACTTTTACTTACTTCCAGGTTCATCCGCCCCTCTTTTCCAGGACACTCCTAAAAAAAAGGGCAACTGTGCAGTGTAATCCCCAAATAACAAATCCCCAAATAAGCCAGGCTTCCAATTTTGTTTCCACTCTCTAATATCTTGATCTGTTTCTTTACCCCAGTGTGTTTACAATTCACCAAAAAGCTGATTAATCTAATGAGACTACAACAGTAAAAAATATTCCATCAGGTCATGTCCAAATAAATCATTCCATTCCAAAAAATAAAGGTTCTTTTAAAATCAGTAACCATTTTAAAATGTTTTACTGACAAAAAATAATAAAACTCTCCTTTTCCATCTAAGAAAATACAACAAACTAAAAAGAATGAGAATGTTGGCATTCCAAGTAGTTTTAACGTATAAAGAAGGCGTTGGGCTATGGCAAGGCAAGAAAAAGCCAAATGATTGATCATTTTAAAAAGTTTTCTAAACAGAAGTAAACAGGTTTGACAGTAAAGATAAATATTAATTTTTCTGTTGCCTAATAACATTTCCACACATTCTAGCTCATTTTTATAAATATATTCCTTCGTTACTAGCAAATATTCTTCAGTAACATAAAAATGGAAGTTTTTCCTGAAAGCACTGCTTTCTTCAGTATTTAACAGAACTTTATCTCATGATAATTTATCAAAATGATTTACAACATATTTACATTTAAAATGGCATAAAAATCTGTCAACTGCCTGCAAGACTGGAAATGAAAATTAACGGAAAGTTTACAGGGAACCAACTGAATGTGTAAAAGATTCAATTTTTAAAGTTAACATGTTTAGAAGTATGTTTAGAAACGTTATGGATCAGCACTTCATTAGAGAAATGAAGACCAAAATTTTACAATGTAATGTCATTCAAAAGTTTCTACCTGGTGGTGGGGGGTGGGTTTCTACCTAGTAATGTATATAATTATCATATACCTAAACACCCATATAAGCTTCAAATATAACTTCCTAAGTAAAATACCGAGTACTCAGCTTCAAGTTTTAATATTACAAAATTAAAACTGTTAAGTAGATGTATATTTACAATTCTACAAATCTTCCCAATGAGATGAAAGCTATTTTTCAAAAACTATACAAATCACTTTCATATTTAAAATACTGTATTATAATTAGTGCAAAATTAATTCAAACTTTAAAATATTTCACTGGATTCTCATCTCTTTTCCAATAGTAATCCCTAGTAAACTACATAAGTTGCAATTTTTTTAATGAATCTGTACTCACTACGCATATATTAAAAATACAACTATTCCCCCCCCAGAATGGCAGGCAAAGTGAGAATATATATAATGTTTTATATTAATCTGTTAAAAAGAAGATCACCAGAGATAATGCTATCAAAACTGAAATAAACATGAAAGGTCCAAAGCAAACAAAATCTTTGTCTTTTCAGAAATTCAGCTCATTCACTGGCACTCATGCCAATTCTCTACAGGTACCCATCACATCGTTACCACCCTGAGACGCATGAATAAGGACTTGTTTTCACGTGACACTTTGGGAGACTGAAATTCCAAGTAATTACTTGCCCATGATCACAAAAGAAGTCAGGAGTACAGCAGGATAAAGAAACCTTCCCAATCCATTAGACCACGTAGCCTCACAGTTTCAGCACTGCTATGCTGCCAGTACTCCTGAAACAAATTTCCAATCACCCATCCAACCAAACCACGACCCTTCACCAGAATGCATTTCTTCAGAAAACCCTTCTTAACCACCTAAGACTCCCCCAACAATGAGGCAGCCGTAGGTGGAGTTCACAGGTCTCATTGCAGGAATCTGAAACCAGGAGCACCTACATCTTCACAGCACGAGGCGTCCGTCCTCTCCCTTGAATTTAGGTCTCATATGTCCTGTTTTTTCATGAGATCAGTGGTTCTCAAATTGAGCCTGTGGATCACCAAAGGCCACCAGGGCCTAAATGGGGGTCCACAGATAGTATTCTCCATCCCCAACCCGACCCATTTACCCTTCAACACTGCCCACCCCACGCTCCAGCCATCCTCCCCCAGCCTTCCAGTCCCATGGCAAAATCACCACATGCAGTGCTAATACTAGGGCCTCCCAACCATTTGCTATAATCAACAGCTAACAACCACAGGGATCTGGGGCTAAAGATCACAAGAGGGGTGAGGAATAGGGACCAAGGGAGCTTATAGGAGGGCGCAGGCACTAGGGAAGGCGAAAGAAGGGCAGAGGAATAAAGCAATGGAAAATTAGGGTGGTAGAGGGCTCTTGGGGGGCAGTGATCCACCAAAAAATAAACCTGTAATAAAGTATCCCATGATGAGAAAAAATTTGAGAACCACTGCTTTGAAATCGTAAGATTAGTTGTCCAACAGGAACTGGAATATTTTGAACAGCATCTGAGATACACTGTTAGCATTCAAAACACAGTTTTTAAAAACCACCCCCCAGAAAACCAGCAGCAGCAAAAATAAATAAATAAATAAATAGATAAACAACCTCAAGACATAAACTGAGTGGCTCTTGAGCTATATTATACATTGGCCATTGTCTCATGAATCCGGTCCATCTTCAGTGTCCATCCTGGAGTACATACACATAGCAAATATACTCATGAACTTTGGTTAGAGTCACTGGCTTCTTAGTGCATTTTTAATAAAACACTTTCTAAAAAATTTTAACTTTCTACTTATAAACACTTTTGTATGTGCATTATGTTGTGTACCTTTTTAATCCAGGCTTGGGCACCGGTATTGGCCAACTGTTCTTGTGTCAGAACCTGTACTCCCGTACTTCCTGTGAACTGGCCAGGAATTGAGTTCAGCTGAGCCCAGGCATCAATCTGAAGAAAAGATACTTCAATTAACTAAAATTATTTATATCTGGTTAAATTTCCACTGCTATTAACAATTTAATTCACTAAGTAAAATGGTTTTAGTTCCTAAAAAGGCTGAGTAACAGGCTTAAAATCCAATTTTTAAGACCATATACTCAATTTATACATATTTAGCATTGCTTCCCTAAACATTCCAAAGAAGCAGTTTAATAACATTTAGTGAATCTCATTAATAACATGATTTGAAATATAGCTCTAACATCTAAAAAAGCACAGCTATCACACTCATTCTCCAAAATATCACCACTGATATATGAAAATATAGAAAATAAATATGGCAAAGGGTCCCTGCCTCCTGCTTACATACCTCATGTAAAATGCACTGAGTTTTTAATTATTTTCTTTTAAGTATTATAAACCCAAAATAAATTCAAGGTATATGCTTAAAGAGTAATACAGGAAACAGTTCACTTGAACATATACAATGGTTTCTTTAAAAATTGTGCACTACGTTAACCATGAGCATTTATTTTGACAAAGAATCACTTGTCATTCAAAGTATATTTACCAAATACCTGATATTGTTGGGCAATGTATTTCCTATCTGTCTGAACATACACTTATTATTTCTATATAGATCTACCACAGGAAAGTAGAGGAGAAATGGAGAAGCTGTCATTTGGAGGAGCATATACAATGGACAGCTTCTCTAACTCTGGACTCACACCAACTGGGTTTAAACCCCAGCTCCCCCACTTAGTTTTGAGACCTTGGCCGTAACTACTCTATACCTAGTTTCTTCAGCTGGGAAACAGGAATTCATAATACTGTCTACACCTCACAGCGCTCTTATGGGCACTTAACTATTTTTATAAACAGATTATAAATGCTATGATGACAGGAAACTTTTTCTATTTTACTCTCTCAAGAAACAGTTACTGTCACATAGTACATAATAGTACATAGTACAAAATTTACTTGTACTAATAAACACAGTACAAATGTTTAGCAGTTTGATAACATTCAAACATTTAAATCATTCATTTAAAATAAGCTAGCTAATTAGGATAAATGATTACTTATTCCCTTGGATTTTTCAAGATAAGGATCTACATTTCAACAGCATGCCACAGATTTTGCTTATGTCACAACAAGCTCGTGAAATTCTAATTTAGACATTAAAAACTGCTACATACCCGTTCCTGAGCTCGATTTAACATGCTCATGGCTTCAAGGTCAAATGCATTCTCACTGAGTCTTTTCTGAGCAAGTGCCCGCTCACTCATTGCTGTAGAGATGTCCACAGGCTAAGAAAGAGAACATAGATAATTATCTCAAATTATGACAGACCCCTAAATTCTGAAAAGTGTTATATCTTTAGTTGCTACATATCAAAACAAGTCTTATATACATTAATAATCTTGTAAAGTTGGTAGAAGACTCAAAAAGGTAAAGTAACCTTGGAAACTAAATTAAGATTGCTTGTTACAGAGTATCAAAGGCAGTAGTTGAACTCAATCCAAAATCTGACTTATTCCATATTTTATCAAATTACAATCATAAAGTTCTGTGAATTTAAAACTCCCCAGCCTTCACTAACAAGTCATTTACAATAAACTGAGACTTTTTTGAACTCTTTAACTATTTTATATTCATTAGCAGTTAATTTCTCCTATTAGCATAACCTTCAGAAGCAATAAGTAAGGTTTTTGAATAAGCAAGCAGAAAACCACTATCATGTCAATGATCTCTCTACTCATCTGCAGATCTTTTTACCTTCTTGAAGCTCTTCATATACTTTGATCTTAAAACTCAGTTTCTTCTAATATATTCACTATGTAAATAAATTAACCTTTTGTTTCCAGTTTATGTACATCTATGACTGAAAAAACTATTTCTGTGGAGGTACATAAAACACTTAAAATGAGGTATGTTTGAAATGTCTTAGGTCCTCTTTTTCAAAGCTTATATTCTACCTGTTACAAAACTTATTCTAAGCAGAGGTGTCTTTCTGATTTAACTTTTTAAAATGTTTCATAATGTCCAGGAAAATTCTGAAAGGTAATTTTTAGAGCAAATTCCCAATTTGTCAGATTTGTGGAAGGCTCAACCACAGAAGGAAAAATGCATCAAGTGAGTATCTGATGTTTTTTGTTCTAACATTAATAGCTCCGGTTATTTGTATCAACTTACCAATTCTTAATACTTGTTTTTCTTCTAACATGACATAACCCATTAATATTTCCTGGTTATTTCACCCAAGAAAATTCATTTTTGGAAAATGTTCATCTAACATAAGGTTTTTCTATATTCATATACAAAGAATGATTAGTAACTACTACATAAGTTTGACAAATATAAGGAAGTCAGTAAAATAAGTTAACTGCTAAGGATTTATTTAAAAAGCTAATAAGTAAAGGCTACCTGTAATTTGTGTATTGCATATAAAATACTTCTTTTAAAAACAACACCAATATAGTAGATAAGGGTGTATGACTATGAATAATTCTATCTCACACATTAAGGATTACTAACCTTCCTCTTCCTAACTTTAGAACCCCTTAATCATCCCATCATTCCTAGTTATCTTGCTGAATCACCTAATATTCCTTTAGCAAGATTTTTCCTACAAAGTACTACAAAGTATAGATTCTTATATATGCCTTCTTAAGTAAAAGCAAAATTAAACTGCATTCTGTAATTGTTTATTAAACTATTTACAGATCTCATGAATGAAAGATCTCAACTTTTTAGTCGACTAAATTATTCACACTAATCAGAACATTCCTGGAGCCTATGAAAATCTAAGCAAAGACTGAAACACTAAAAATTTATTAGTATGTTCACTATTCACTTACAATTCTGACGGCTGGGACTTCTGGTCAGAATTTATATTCCTTTAGCCTACCTTAGATGTTCCCTAAACTCATGTAGGATTACTGATGTAATTCTAAAAGGCCCACTTAATATATCTCAAATATACTGTTAATTAACCTTGCCAGAATTACTCTTGAGTTTCATAGCAGTCTATAAACCTAAGTGTTAGGGTATTTAGGTATAAATAATAAATTTTTATTCAAAGTAGTCTAAACTCGGAGGAGATACTGGGGAAAATGTTACCTACCAACCATTCCCAAGCCTTCCCTGATCCCCAATTTCCCAATATAAATTAGCAATAAAAATGTAAAGATAGCTCTGAAAACAAATTTTTTCAGAATAAAATTAATTCTTCCCAACTGGAAAGCAAATGAATATACCTATCTGTGAATTCATCCTTCTATAAACATTTTATATCTTCATATTTTTTTCTCTTTAAGCCTTTACTGTGGATGCAGGTAACCTAATGCTTCATCGTTTTATCACCAGGATGAAACTTCTTTCAAATCTCTAAGTAATGTTTTATGTTAAATTCACATCTCACTCTGCAAAGAATTTTAATATAGCAACCTTGATGCTTAAATTTGATAAAATTACAACTAGATTTTTTCCTAAGGTAATACTTTATTTGTTCTTTAACAGACTTACAGAGTGAGCTGCAAGTTCATGTCAAAATTTTATTACCAAACAAAATATTGATTTCATATTCAAATTTTTTAAATGTGAATAATATACTCAAAATAGAATGAATCAGGATCATCTTAACTTCTTAAGGATCCTCAAAAGTTTGCATCAATAAGCATGTTTCCAGGTTTTCAAGGTAACTCAGAATATACAATGCATAAAAAGCCAACTATAATATTCAAGGACTAGACTAAACGTTATCAGTATTAAAACACTCACATCACAGCTAGCCTTTACAGCTGCACTGTCCAATACAATTTTCGACAGTGATAGCTAATGAGAATTTGAAATGTGGCTAGTGATATATAATGGAGAGAGAGAGAGCGCGCGCACGTGTGCGTGCACGTGTGTGTAGTCTATAGTATACCATATTTTATAGTGGAGCTTTACAGCCTTATTAACCACCTTTTAATGTTGCTCAGAAACAGGAATGTGAAGGGTATCAAAATGATGCTAAAAAATCCCTTCTAAAAACTGGGGGAAAAAATCTTAAGTCTCATAGAATACTAATATCAAGTTGTCTATCATCAACAAGCTTTGTTTCCACTGACAATACTACAGACTTTCTAATATGTAAAGTATAATTATATAAAGTATAACTATGATTAATATTCTAGGTAATATAATGGGGGTGAATGTTTACTTTCTTTTTTCCTAGGACTTGTTATAAAAGGTGAAATCTACATAAGTGTCATGAATAATTCCAGTTCACATTAAAAACCTGACCAAGTTATTCCATTTACTTCATCAATACAGATTATTACTTCTTCTATAACCTAGAAAGGTGCCAGAAATAAAATACGTAACATAATTAGCACCATGTAACATGTATTTCAGATCCTAACTTATAATCATGTAAGTTCTGTATCTTCCTCATTTAAAAAAATTCTTCTAAATCAATTTATTTTCCCCTTTTGTTAACCCAACTGTTTACATATATAAAGTATCCTAAGTATGTCTTAAAAGGATATAAAAGAGCTAAAGAATTATGAGGAATCAGATAAAGAAAGTAGCTCCTAATATGAAAATTACTTTCTACACTAGTTGCAGGTATCTCAAATTAAAACAACTTAAGTTTTAATTATAATGAAACTAAAGAAGCATCTTACCTACATACAAAACATGATTTTAAAATATTTAGAATACAGAGGTTCATATAGAAATGAAAGACCTACAAAAACAAAAGCCACATTAAATATACTATCTGTTGTTAATGTGTTGTTTTAAAAAGTGAATTATCAATCTTTTTATTATATAAAATCTAGTGTAATGCTTAACTTATACATTTAATCTAAATGAATTATAACAGAAAAACAAATAAAACTTAATAAATGGTTTAAGGAAATTCGGTTTAAGGCCAATCTAAGGAGAGAATGAATGACAAGGCTGTAATTACATTCCAGCACTGCTAGGACCTATGTGTTTAATTTCCAGTTGAAATTTTCACCTTGTCCCTAGAACTTAGCTTACCTAAACTTCATAAACTTAGAGTTTCTACATGTTAGCTCCATTGGGATGTAGAAATATTCTTCAGTAATAAAAACGAAGCACACAGCCTGAGATAAAAATTATCTTCACATGTAAGCGATCACTAGACCTTAATGGAGAGCTACTTCTGGACCTCTAAAATATTTATGATTGATAGTAAACCCAAGCAAGTTTTATGTCAAAGATGACATTTAAATATTCTACCCAATAAGCCTTTGCTAACTTTATTACCAAGAATTAATGTCCCTCAGGACAATTTTTTAAATGTTAGTTTTCCAACACTTTATTTCAATGCTTATAAATCAAATTCACACAAAAATATGCTCAAAATTCTGTAGTCACGCCTTACTGAGGATGATGATGGCTTGCTACTTCCTAAGACGATGCTATGTCAGTAGGGCAGCCAATCTGATGAGTTGATA
Organism: Eidolon dupreanum; assembly: GCA_028627145.1. NCBI lineage: Eukaryota > Metazoa > Chordata > Mammalia > Chiroptera > Pteropodidae > Eidolon > Eidolon dupreanum. Next base: position 5,145,190 of record CM053507.1, read on the forward strand.
TTCCATAAAATATGAATTTATGTTGATCCACCCATATCCACTCATACTTATGTCAAAGAGCACTCAAGTCCAAGACAATTGGTGAGATTAAAGATCATAACAAAACAGATAAAATCTGTGACCTTTACCTAAATGTTTTATGCTCAAAACTAAAGAACCACAAAATCCGTATTTATTAAAGTGAAAAAGACCAATGGGTAAAATAAATTTTTGAAAACTATTTGGTTAAAATGTTGACTTTAAAAGAACTTTTAAAGAACTTTCTTTTACACTATAAAGCCTTTATTTCAACCCAACAGGGACTCAAAAGGATCAATGCTCTCATAAAATGTCACCAACAGTATTCCATAAACATTGGTGTACAAAATATTAATCTTACAAATACAGTATAAGATCCAGCTAAATTACTAGAACTAAACATTTTTTATTGTGAACATTTCTCTAGGTGTTTTATAGCTACATAAAAGTACAGAAACCTGAGGCAGAACAAAATCCTGTCCCTTTCCTAAAATTTTAAGATTGTTTTGCTTAAAATTAAAGTTAAACCTATATATTGTTTGAGTTTAATCTAGGAAACTAGCTTTCAGAGTTCTGATATCGAATACTTGTATATATCCTCCCACAGGAGAAATCTGCTTCATTTATTTAGTCATCCAAGTAGAACCTTTTTACCTCCTGCTTTAACACTCCCTTATTATAAAATTTGAATACCCACCTTTTTCCCCTGGGATTTCTTTGGAGTTAATTCCTCCCAACTTTTAATTAAAATCTGACAAGCACTTTCGATGACAGACAAGGCTAAGGCATCCCCCGCCCCCGTGTTAAGACTAAAATTGGCTGAGTACTGAATTTCAAAAAAATATACATATATAAAAAAAGCTCTGGGTCAGAAACAAAGTCATCAGGTTTCATGAAGCACTTTCCCCATGTTCAACTGAAGTTAAAATAGTTATTGTCCCTTATCTTCTCAGGAAAACCCTTTGGAATATTGCAATTTTATAGAGCTTCATTCCGTTGCAAAATTTTTTCACGTGACCTCCATTTTTCCAACTCTTTGTTAAATGCTTAATTTGCAAGAATTACTAAGTATATGTATCAAAATTTATAAATAAGTCTGTTGAGCCCTCTTATGGTTTGTAGTCAACTACTACAATATTTAAGTCAGCTACAAATGTTATCCTTTTCTTGTTCAGATGTGCAGGTAGCCAGATTTAGGGATTAGCAACTGAGGTACTCAAGTGGTTTGACTAAAATAATGTTCAAACCAGCTATTTCCTCCCTCACTGGTGATGGCATAACTTGCTTCAATTGTTGAATCCCATGAAAACACAGATCGCCACCGGTGACTGTAAGTTGCACTGGCTAGTTATCATGTCCCAGCCAGCTTCACTGTATAGAACTCGCTTTTAAAAATGCCGGTCAAAAAAAAAAAAAAAAAAAAAAAGTGAAAATGTCACCTGTGAATAGCTCAGGGGGAAAAAAATACTACTGAAAAGTTTCTGATTTGGGTTCTGTTCACTTTCTGATTTCAAACAGGATTTGCTTATTTGTAATACTGGAGATGTTTAGTGGAAGATGATGGTATGGCCAATAAAGGGAACCTGAAGATGAGCAGTACAGGTCTCTCTGATCTACATATCCCAGAACTGCAAGAAAAGCAAGTAGGGAAGAAGTCCCACATTGTAAAGGAATTAGATCTCTAATCCAGTCCTTGAACATATATCTGGGCTTTGGAAACCAAGGGTAAGAGGTGATGACTAGTCTATAGTATTTAGAACTCCCACCCTCCCCTAGTAAGTAAGTCTCCACCCTCCCAGATCCCCCAAGCGTGATTTTGCACAACAAGTTAAATAAAAGTAAACTGTTTATTAAAAGATACAGCAAAGGTACAGATACAGAGATACATACAAAGATACAGATATATATATATTTACATATATATACAGTCTTGCTGTTTTCATGTGCACTATATTTAGCAGCACATTAATCAGGCGGCATTTTACTGGGGTCATTTTGACACTTGGCATTATTACCGCGCCATTTTGACAAGATGCAACTATAGCCTCGTGAAAATTTCAAGGTGTGTTCCACTTCTCCAACTTTTAATAGTAGCAAAAGGGGCAGGAGAAGGGAAATGGGAGTATACCAAGGCTGAGCATTAGGTTAAACACAAGAATTCAAAACGGCCAAGGTAGCACAGGGAAGGGAAAATGATTAAAATTAAAGGCTATCTGACAACCCAGAGAAATAGTAAGAAACCATTATTTAAGGGCAATGGGCTATGTATCCAAGATGCTCACATTAGCCTACAAATGACCTTTTCCAATCCACTTCTTGTGTTGAACCTGAGGATCTGCCTCACTCCACTCAGTCCCAGTAAACTTGCTACCACCAAAATCTAGAGCTATAGAGCCTTGAAGCAAAACGGGAAGCTAAATAGTTATACCTTGGGCTACCTTCCCACAAGTGCAAGGAGGGCCCAATGTTGGGTAGGGATGTGACAACACTGTTCTCTGCAATTCGATGCTTTTCACTTTGTGGCTTGGTTCCACAAAGTGAATTGCATCGAGTTACTGTCAAATGAGAAGCTGCGGGTTGTTTCATCTGTCGTTTAACCCGGCCCTGCCGTTTACCCCGGCCCTAAGAAGAGTGAAACAGAATCCAAATCAGATATAAAATAACAATAAAATGGCAGATTCAGGTATAAAAAAGGAAAAATATGTAATATTCCTCTTACTTACCTCAGAGGGCAAATTGCTGCTGAAAACATTATCATCATCTTTGTTTTCTTCACCATTTTTCTCTACAGGAACCCACTCTCCATAAACGCTATCCGCTTCTTTTTTTCGATGTTGAGATCCAGATGACACAGGAAATTCTTTTGTTAATGTTACCTGGCTTTTTGGTGGAGTTGGCTTTGCTGCAGCAATCTAAAAAAAAAAATGTTTCTTAATTAAAACTCAATAGATTTAACAGTCTGAAATGATTTTGTTCCTTATTTCTCACAGTATTCAATTCAAAAATTAAAAAAACTAAATTCTGTTGGAGTTTTATTTAAATAATTCCGTAAGTTGTGTTATTTCATCAATCCATAAATGGTAATACTCACATTCAGATTGAAAAAAATGGGTTTGGGTTCACTGAGTTTAAATGGATGATGATAAAAAGGAGGTTCTTCTTCCTCTTCATCCGAAACATGAGGCTTATTCACTATTACATCATCATCTTCTTTACTCTGTGCGATCTGTTTGCATTTCTTAAAAAGTAAAAACAAACAAAAGATAAATCTTACACTTTAGGTAAAAATAACATGTAACTTCTTAAGAGAACCAAAACCACATAAAACTAAAACAATAGGTTATATATAGATCGGTAACTTGGCTTACTAGCTATTATTTAAACACACTTTAGCTGGTCAGTCAGTCAACAACATTTATTGAGCACCTACTATGTGCAGAGCACTGTACTGGGCACTGTCCAGGGAATACAAAAAGAAAGTAAAGACATGGTCCCTGCTCTCAAGGAGCTTACAATCTAATTCAAGAGACGGAATACATACACATGAAATTGAAGAACGCTTTTACAGAGCAACACAAGTAACAAGTGCAAACTGATATAATACAAACTGAGTACATAAGTGCTGAAAGAACAAAAGCTTGAGAGAGAATAGAATCAGTCAGAATTTGGTAATCAAGGAATATTCCTTGAGTTCTAAGCCAGATTTTCATAGTTAAGAACAAGGACTGGCAGAAAAAAGAAAGTGATCCTAGTCAGGTGGTAGAAAGGTGAGAGAAACTTATTAGAAGGGACAAGAGGCCTGAAGATGAAGCTAAAAACATTGGGAAACACTAAGTGTTCACAGGTTTTCAATAAGGAGTTTGGATTTGACAAGCAAGCAATAGAAGCCGCCTTTAATAGGTCCTCAAATAGAAAAAAAAGAAGTTGTAATTCCTATTGTAATAAGTCTAAGTGACGAAACAGATTAAGAACTATACAATCCCCAAAGGCATGGCAAAATAAAAGATTTGAAACATTTATGATTTGGTTAGATAGTAATATCTCTCCATAAATGTCTTGTAGATTGAGTCTCTAAAGGAATAGAACTCAAGAATGGAAAATAAGGCATGATGGAGAGGGTGCATTTCATGAAGTCTGACACATAAAGCAAAGTCAATTCCTTCCTGAGAAGCAAAGGAACAGACTAGACTCCATTACCTGGCTTTATAAAAAGGTCAGAGTAAATTTGGGTGGAGTTGTCTCTATACAAGCAGTAGAATCTGTCACATCCATTTTCAATTGAAAATATTACAATAGGATAAAAAGCTCATTTAGCCAAAAACAGAGTATACTAAGCTTGTAACCAAGGGGAACAGAGTATATTGACAGTGGCAGGCTGGCATAAGGCTAGCCAATAGCAAGTTTCAATATATGAAACTGTGTGGTATTTCTGGATCCTAGCAGCAATATTTCAGCATCCCCCCCGCCCCAGAAAAAACAAATAATATTAATAAAACAAAGCCAAAAAAAGCCTCAATTGAAAAGATCAAATTCTTAAAAACAAAAATAAGTGTGTTTAAAATATATATGTTACTGCCAAAACCCGAACCGCAAGGAAGAACTGATAATGGCCGGCCATTATCACCAATGGCTGATACCAAACAGCCAAAACCCGAAATGTTGATGCGAAAGAAGTTCCTTTCAGGCAATGGCCAGCTATTACTCATTAATTTCCAAGCTCCGGTGGCAAAAGATCATTTCTGAAGATTGTCTGTGTCTTTGCGTATATGCAGTATACTCGTGGCGATCAGTGAACACGTCGTGAATGGAAACGAAACTGTAGGCGAGCTTCTGCGTGTTGCTCACTCAACACCTCCTCCATTCAAACGAACCGTCCCACTCCTCAGTCAGTTTGGCTTCTAAAACTGGAAAGCAAAAGTAATGGGAAGTAACTTTTAGCTAGCGGAGCTTAGCCATCCCGGATAATGGCCTGCTAAACAGAGCTTCTGCCGCTGCCACATCTGTATTTCGGGTTTTGGCCACTCGGTGCCAGCCATTATCAGTTCAGCCCACAATTCGGGTTTTGGCACGCTCCAGAGTCAACATCACTGGAATAATCCATTTAAGAAACAAATTCTATCTAACTTACCTCAGTTAGTTCTTCTATAGTAGCTCCTCCTGACTTTTTAGCAACTTTCTCTTCTATTGAAGGTGGAGGTGCAGGCTTTAGGTTTGGTGGTAAAGGAACACCAGCCTTAGCACACATGGCAGCTGCATTAGCTTTGGCTATTTCAAGTAATTGAGCCTTATCTGTAAAAGGAAAAATATAAGCAGTTTTCCTAAAAGTCTATACCTTTTGTATTATCAAAAGTTTTATAAGCTAACAATTGAAGGCATCAATTTTCTGCCTCACAGCTACGATCAAGTCACTATTTGGCTCAAAGTTTTTAAGTGAATGCGCCCTACTTAAAGAATTAAGTCCACTTGTAGCTTCTCAATAAAATATTATAGAAAATAGTGAGACTACCTTACTTTACCTACCAAAGCTTACTTTATCTTCCAAAATTATCATGCCCTAAAATTACTTTCCTTCTAATTTCTCACACTTTTTTAAACCACTCTTTGAGCCCAAGTTCAAGTGTCACCTCTTCTAACAAGTCTTAAGTCGGAATTTAACATTCCTCTTCACTGTGCTCCCAAAGTGCTTTTACCTATACCACTACTTACAGCAATCATCACACTCTGCTTTTTGGCAGTTTTATTATTCGGTAAACACATACATACACATGCACTTTATCCATGTCTCCTCTACTAACCTGTAATTGCTTCAGGCACTACTACCTCTGGCTTTGAGGAAAAGAAAAAAAAAAAAGGCAACTCAAAAACCTTTCTGTTAAACTGAATGCATTCTCTTGTATTCTGTTAGGGTCCTTTTCCTTTTGACAACACAGACTCAGAAATGTCCAACTACTCAGATAATGATAAATTACCATTATTTCTGCAGGGAGTCATGTATAATCCATCAAGTTTTAATAATCTCTGTACACTTCTTAAAATCAGGGGAAATCAGAGCACTTTATTTTGCTAATGTCGCCTACCCAGGTATTAACTCCCCAGGTGTAAAATTCCCTACTCATTTCCATTACCTATTATGCCAATTAGAATTACCTTCACATTTAACAGTGCTATCTTGCCATTTTAAGGCATAACATTAAAGAAACACTGTAATTATAGGTTTACTTTTAAGGATTTATGTTGGAATACATACAATAACAATCTGAGCATATACTAACCTTGTTTTTAACTAGACTTCTATTTTCCATTTTTGGTTATGGGATGGTTCAAGCAAAATAAAACATTCAAGTATGAAAAGACCTTGGTTCTAATATACTCCAAAGCAAGTGTTTTTTTTAAACTAATTATCCCCACGTTCAAAAACAAGCTATTCTAAATGATAAAAATTTAGAAATACTTATCCTTAAACTAATAACCCATAACACCCCATGTGACTCAAAGATCAGAAAAAACTCTGATTAGACTTATTCTCCATTAAACTACCATTAAATTTTTAAATGACTTACTCAAATCTGTCAGACGTTTAGGTGACCTGCCTCTTTCAGAAGACCGAGATCGTTTACGACGGAGGGGAGATCTGCTGAACCTTCTTCTCAAAGGTGTTCGTGACCGCCTCAATCTGACTGGTGATATACTGAAGCTTCGTCTTCTTACCACAGACCTAGATCTTCTCCGACGGCTCGGGGTACGGCTCCGTCGGCTCGGGGTGCGGCTCCGTCGGCTCGGGGTACGGCTCCGTCGGCTCGGGGTGCGGCTCCGTCGGCTCGGGGTACGGCTCCGTCGGCTCGGGGTGCGGCTCCGTCGGCTCGGGGAAATGCTGAAGCTCCTTCTCCCCCCAGATCTAGATCTTCTTCTACGACTGGGAGTGTGACTCCGACTCCGCCGACTTGGGGTGCGACTTCGAGCTCTAACAGTTTTCCTGTTATCTCTGGAGCTTGATCTTTTTCTTTTTCTTTCCCTGGACTTGGATCTGTGCTTTGGAGATCTTTTGCGCTTCTCTTTTGATACAGATCGCCGTCCTCTAGACTTTGATCTTGACCTGCTGCTCCTCCTCCTGCGTCTTGAACGTGACCGTGAACGTGTTTGAGAGCGATGAGACTTGGACTTAGATGATCTCTTCCTTGCCCTAGAACGAGACTCACTGGTACGCTTCCGTGATTTGTGTTCAGAAGACTTGGACCGCTTACTTCGAGATCTTAAAGAAGAGTCTCTTTTCTTCTCTTTCTCACCTTTATCACGATTCTTATTTTTCTTGCTTTTTTCATGTGTGTCCTTAACTTTTACAAAAATTTCATAATCATCTTTTTCCTCTGAGGATGACTCTGAGGCTCTTTCTGGCATACTAGCTACAACTGGACTGGCAGCAGACTTGTCACGTTCAACTTCACTTGGAAGTAAGGGTCCTTCAATACCAGCTCTGAGGCTTGTAAGACGTTCCATGTCCTTAGGAAGCAATGGTCTCACTAAATCTGCTTCATTAATGTCATCAATATTGGCAGAAAATCCTGAATCAGACAGTATCTCTTTTGTAGAGAGAGGTACTTCTTTATCTTCACTACTTTCTTTAGGGCTGAGAGCAACTGCTAATGCCTGGTCACTCTCTTTTATAGGTAATGATCCTTCTGCATCATTACTAATAAAGTTATTAGATGGTAAGTCAAAATGAATGTCTTTAGCAGGCAAAGGTCCCTCTATGTCAGCCTCACTACCACCACTGGGGCTGCTGGAAATTACCATGTCATGTTCGGTGTCTTGAGTAGTTAAACATACTTCAACATCATATTTACTAATTGAACCGAGATCAGATACTGTGGCAAATTCAATACCCTTACTAGTTCCCACTGTATCCGATTCAAGAACAAGGGGACCAGTAGAAGACAGAGTTCCTCCTACATCAGCTTCACTAACACTAGGGTAGGTATCCAATACTGTGCACTGTTTAGTCTCACTGACCAGCAAACTTTTCTCTTCACCAATTTCACCAACGATACCAGTGCTGGCAGCAGACACTGTGCTATGTTCCATTTCTTCAGCAATTAAATGATTATTTACATTATGGTCTATATTTACACCATGTTCACTTTCATAAGTGTCATTCTTCAGGTGTCCTTCAGTATGTGGCTCCTCATCTGAATGCAAGAAAACCTCCTGCATGCCAATTTCTAGAGCAAGATTTTGATCACCAGATAGTAAATTCATTCCTTTTACAACACTAGACTCCAACATCACTGGTGTAGACTCTAAAACCATCTCAGTTGATATTACTTGAGTCTGCTCGGACACAGTAACAGCAGGCTCCAAAACTGACACAGTGGATTCTTGGACAGAAACAGATGGTTCTGAAACAATCATGTTAGGTTGAAGGACCGATACTGCTGGTTCCAAGACAGGCACAGCAGGTTCCACAGCAGAAACAACTGGCACAGGAATGGTAATAGGCTCTGGCTCAACCAAGGCCAGGGGCTCTGGGACAGTTTCAGCTAGTTGCCCTGGGACAGCCATGGCCGGTAGACCTGGAACAGTCACAGCCATGGGCTCTGGAACAGCCTCAGCTAAAGGCTCTGGAACAGCCAAAACTGGGGGCTCCTGGACAGCCTCGGCTGGGGGCTCCAGGACAGCCTCAGCTGGGGGCTCCGGGACAGACACAGCTGGTAGCTCTGAGACAGCCATGGCTGATAGCTCTAGAGTGCTCTGTGATGGCTCTGGAATAGTTACTGTAGGATCCAGCAGGGACATAGATACCTCTGATGAAACATGTTCTGAAGCTCTCATGGACTCAAAAGTTTCTGCAGTCTCTGACATAACAGAAGGCTCTGATGTTACCATAGTTGGTTCAGCTGACATTACAGGAGTTTCAGATACCAAGTAAGTCACTGGTCTTTCAGGAACAATTTCATGCTCTTCTGCTATTGCAGCAGACTCTGCAGGGGTTGATGTAACCGAAGACTCTGGTTCTAGTGGTGGTTCTGGAATAGTCATGGCAGCCTCTGATGCTAACAGTGAAGGCTCTGATGCCGATACTGAGTAATTAGCAGGCACTACCGAAGGCTCTGAAATCTCACTTTGACTCACAGGAGGTTCAGGTACCGATACAGACTCTTCAGGAGGTAATGCTGGCACCTCAGTAGGCCAAGCATTTTCAGCTGTTAATGCTGACTGCTCAGTTGGTAATGCTGGACCCTCTGGTGGTTCCTCAGGAGGCAATGGTGGTGTCATTGGTGGCTCCTCAGGTGGCAATGGTGGCATTGTTGGAGGTTCTTCAGGAGGCAAAGGTGGCACCATGTATGCCTCTGTATATGTGTCAGTATAAGAATCAGTGTAAGAATCAGCTGTCATAGACATCATTGAACGGTCAGCAGTATAAGAAGACATCATAGAGCGGTCAGCTGCAGAGTACGATGACATCATAGACCGGTCAGCAGTAGAGTACGATGACATCATAGACCGGTCGGCACCCATGGACATCATAGAACGGTCAGCCATTGGGGACATCATGGAGCGCTCGTATGCTGACATCATAGAGCGTTCATAAGCTGACATCATAGAGCGCTCAGCCATAGGGGACATCATAGAGCGCTCATAGGCTGACATCATAGAGCGCTCATAGGCTGACATCATAGATCGCTCAGCCATAGGGGACATCATAGAGCGCTCATAAGACATCATAGAGCGTTCGTAAGATGACATCATGGAACGTTCTGCAGCATAGGACATCATCATAGAACGTCTAGATGCTAACATCAGAGGTCTTGGTGCTAATCTATATGGTCTGGGTGCTATCCTATAGGACCTGGGTGCTATCCTATAAGGTCTAGGTGACATCCTATAGGGATCAGGAGTTAGTCTGTAGGGATCATGGCCTAATCTATAGGGGTCTTGCCCTAACCTGTAGGCATCATGACCTAGCCTATAAGGGTCATGGCCTAACCTATAGGGATCCTGAGCTAACCTGTAAGGATCCTGAGCTAACCTGTAAGGATCAGGAGATTTTGAACCCAACATAGCAGAATCTTGGGTACTAGATGCTAACATCTGGGCATCCATGGTACCAGATGCTAACATCTGAGCATCCATGGTGCCGGAAGCCAACATCTGAGAGTCCATAGTGCCAGATGCCAACATCTGGGAGTCCATGGTGCTGGTTGCTAACATCTGGGAGTCCATGGTGCTGGTTGCTAACATCTGGGAGTCCATGGAGCTGGTTGCTAACATCTGGGAGTCCATGGAGCTGGTTGCTAACATCTGGGAGTCCATGGAGCTGGTTGCTAACATCTGGGAGTCCATGGAGCTGGTTGCTAACATCTGGGAGTCCATGGAGCTGGTTGCTAACATCTGAGAATCCATGGTATTGGATGCTAGCATCTGGGAGTCCATGGTGTTGGACGCTAGCATTTGGGAGTCCATGGTGTTGGATGCTAACATATGGGTCTCCATGGTGTTAGAGGCTAACATATGGGATTCTTGGGCCATCAAGGGATCCACTCCTACTGTTATAGAAGTCTCCCCCACTAACGTAGTAGGCAGCTCCTGTGCTACCGTATTATAGGATTCCAGCGCTGTCGTCGAGGGCACCTCCAGGGACTGCGACACGGTCATCGTTGACAGCTCCGTTGTTGTCACCACAGACTGAACAGAGATCTCCAGCGCCACAGTTGCCACAGGCTGCCCAGGCAACTCTGGCGCTCCAGGCTGCCCTGGCAACTCCAGCACCCCTGTTGCCAGAGGCTGCCCCAAAAGCTCCAGTGCTCCAGCTGCCCCAGACTGCCCCGAAAACTCCAGTGCCCCAGCTGCCATGAGCTGCCCAGGCAACTCCAGTGCCCCAGTTGCCACAGGCTGCCCTGACAACTCCAGTGCCCTAGTTGCCGAAGGCAGCCCTGGCAACTCTGGCACCCCAGTCACCGAAGGCTGCCCTGGCAACTCCAGCGCTGTCGTTGCCACTGGCTGTCCTGGCAACTCCAGCACCATTGCTGCCTCAGACTGCCCCAGCAACCCTGATGCCGTTGTCACCTCAGGCTGCCCAGGATGTTCCATCGTTGTCATCCCCACAGGCTGCTCCAACTCTGTCGTCGTCACAGGTTGCTCTGTCAACTCCATTGCTACTGTTACCGCAGGCTGCCCTGGCAACTCTACTGCTGCTGTTACCACAGGCAGCCCTGGTAACTCCTGTGCCATCACAGGTGGCTCTGGTACCTCCTGTGGTGGCTCCGACCCCATGGATGGTGCTGAAAGCCCTGGCAACTCCTGTGACAACTGTGGCACTGATGTCACAGAGGGCCCCGGCAACTCAGGCACTGCTGTCGCAGGGGGCCCTAGCAACTCAGGCACTGGGGTAGAAAGGGGCCCTGGCAACTCTGGCACCGGGGTAGCAGAGGGCCCAGGTAACTCCAGCACTGGAGTCACAGGGGGCCCCTGCAACTCCGGCATGGAGGTCGCAGGTGGCCCCGGCAACTCCATCACTGAGGCCACCGGCGACTCCGGCAGCTCCAATGCTGTGGTCTTGGGCAGCTCCAGCAACTCCTGTGATCTTGTCATGGATGAATCTGCAATCTCCGATGGTACTTCTACAGGCTGCTCTGGCAATCTTAGTACTTCAGTTGCAGATGACTCTGGAAAATCCATTGTTGTTGATGTGCTTGGCTCAGGGTGCACCTCGGTAGATGTCTCCGATGTTATCACAAGGGTTTCTGATGTCTCTAGCACTTTTGCTAGAGGCTCTAACACAATCTTTGATGGCTCTAGCACTTTTGCTAGAGGCTCTAACACAATCTTTGATGGCTCTGGAGGTGTGTTCTCCAAAGACTTCAGCACAGACTTCATCTGATTTGACATTGTTACAACTGGCTCAGGTGACTGTAGCACTACTGTTGTAGTAGGCACTGGTGCTGTTGCAAAAGAATCCAGAATCTTTGTTGTGGATGGTTCCAGCGTTACTGCCACAGGCTGCTCTGACTGCACTGCGATTACTGACGTAGATTCAACTGACAGTTCTGCAGTTTTTGTAGCTGGCTTCGGAGATTCAAAAGTGTGTGGCTGTGATACCTCCATTGATACTATAGGAGGTTCTAGCATAACTGCAGGAGATTCACTGGTCTCAGATAGGCCAAAGGCTCTTACGGGATGCTCCGGTGCCATCGCTGAAGGTTCAAAGTCAAACTTCAAAAAGGAATCCGATTCTAAATCCATGTTCCCATCATGATGTGATTTCATCAGCTTTGATTCAGCGTCTTCTGGCTGTCTTTTATACTTTTTTTCCTTCTCTTTCTTCTTTTTCTTCTTTTTATTTTTGTGCTTTTTATGCTTCTTTGACTTTTTGGTGGGAATTTCATCAGTGGGATCTGTTTGTACAGACACACATCTACTTTTTCTGGAGGCCTCCTTCAAGTCTGAAATTAAGAAAAATCTTGTCAAACACTTCTCAAAGCAGATTTAGATAAATCACATAAGCCAATTTATATTCCATGCTAAGATACCATAGTATAATATTTCTTGCTCAATAAGCTACCGAATAAACCATTTCCACAAACCAATTACCTGAGGCTGACACTTTTCCAATGCTTCTACCACTAAAGCCTAGGTTAAAAATAGGTTTAGTTAAAACAGAAACTTTCAGAATTATATTAAAATATGTTTCAACTAAATTCATTTAAAACGATTATTATTTCCAACTCTCGAATTATAGCAAATTATTTTTAAAATACACTTATAAACATCTTTCGTATTATCAACGTTAGAATTCCTATAAAAAATAATTTTTTTTGACTATTCTATGTCCTATTTATATAGGAAACAATATGGCACTGGCTCTGGAACAAACTGTTTTGGGGTCATGAATCAACCCACCACTCATTAGATGAATGAACTTGACCAAATTACTGACAGACTGTCTCCTAGAGTTAAAGAGTGAAGTGAGTCAAATCACACAAAGTACACTGAACAATGCCTGGCATGTAATAGGCCCTCAGCAAATGTCAGTGATTGCTTTCATATAGTATACAGAGGTCTTAACAATAAATGTAATGCATCAATAAGGAACTTGAATTTTCCCTTATCACACCCATTAACAGCCTAATAAAAATAATCCCCCCCCCAATCACCTTCTAAAAATACTAACAAAACAGGTTTTTAAATGTTTCTACTAAAAAAGTAGTATAAAGTCATTTTGGTAAAAAAAATTCTTATAGCCCTTAACATGTAACTTAAGAACATTTAGATTTGCATATCTGAAAGAGAAAGTGGTTTCTATTCCACTTTACAACCAGATGAGATTTACTCTCATGCCAGTATCAAATTAGATAAATCTTAGTGACTCCAGAAAAGACTATCAGAAACGTAGGGCATTAGGATTATGGAAAAATAAGACCTATCCCAAAGCAAAACTAATCATTTTCTATAAATTGTTTATTGTATACCAAATATAGCTAAGTTATACTTTAATCAAGGAAAAGTTCCTAGAGCCATAATTCTAAGTTATGGTTAGTCTCTGCCTTTTTTTTTTAGCCATACTCTACACCAAAAATAATAAAAAATGAATAAAAAACCATACCACACCTCATTTCTACAATTATTCTTAGGTATTTCTGTGGTAAATCTTTCATTTCTAAGCATCAATTATTTAATGAATTTCCAAAAGTGCTGAATATCCAAGCAATTGATCCCTCTACATTCACTGCATTTTTAAGAGGAATAGATGCAAAAACAAGGCAATCTCTACACGTGGTTTTTAAAATAAAACTTCCCAAATTTTAAAATTATAAATGTGGTCTAGGCTCCTGTACCTTCCAAAATGGATATTTACACAACTGTGCAATGAAAACTCACTTTCAAAATCCAGGCAGAGGCAATACAAGACAGCACCAAGTAGTCATAGTCCACCAGCAAAACAAGCAAGTGCATCAAAGCCTGTGTTTCAGTACGATTTTATTTTCAAAGAAGAATTCAAATTCTTCAGTATACCAACGAAATTAAAATTTATTGAGGTTTTAGATCTAATTAACATTTTAAATGCCATGTAATCAAGAAATTATACTGTTAATCATTTAAAAAATCTTCTAGTTTGAGATTCTGGTTATCTCCAACTTACCTGGCTTATATCGTAGTTCTGTATCTAACACCCCAGAAAGTACTTCCTCTATCTTCTGAACTATTTCTTCATTTGGTAGACTCCTGGCAGAGGCAGCTGCATCGCCTGCCTGGTTTCCTTCAATAGGTGTATTTGTTTCACCATTGAGCTGGCCTTCACTCCTTCCACTTGACAAGAAAAGTTATCAAAATTCATTAATATTTTTACCACATCATACAATAAAATATTTGTAACTCAACTGATTAAACCACCTTATGTTAATATTCACCATTTTTGTTTTTCTTTCAGATATTCCTTATCAGTAGTGTTTAACACTATCTATTGACACATACTTTTTACATAACTTAAGTTTCCAGAACTGTGGGAAAAAGTCTTTAAAACAGATTTCTAAGTTCATTTTTTTTTTTTTAAATAAAATCCTCCCAGAAATATACAGTTGGATTTCAGTTAACTGCATATTTATCTCAGGAAAAAAAAAATTATTAAGATCACAATCACAAATCCAAAAAAATATATATGATCTGACGTTATGATAGAAACTATGGCCACTGTGAAGTCACACCTGTGCATGGATCACATCACCATCAAAAGTATCAAGGAACACAAAGTTAGCCACAGGCACATCACGTAAAAAGATTAACATCTAGCCTCGGATCAGACTTAAATTGACCAGTTATTGAAATGCCATAAAGTTTAAAAGAAAAATACATTTATATAATTTTATCTAGTGATCAAAAATTACGATATTAAGAAAATTTCTGGAGATCAAAAAAAAATCATGTAAAACAAGTGACAATTCATTTATACCAACAGTTAATGAATACATGGCTTAACATTTTCAAGTCATAAGGCCAAACGATTCTTTTTTTTAGTTTAGGTAAAATTAGCGTTTGTGTATAAAGATTTCAGGTATACATTTTAACTCAATATCTGTATACACTACCAAGTCTACTTACTATCCATCACCATACAACTGACCCCTTTCACCCATTCCTCCCTCTCCCCAACAATTCTCCTCCAATAACCATCAATGTGTTCTCTTATCTATGAGATTTTGTTTTGTTCACTTGTTTTGCTATTTTTAGACAGAACAATCTTAGCAGACTAATAACATGTCATTTATCTGGTCATTTTTACTATTTTTGTGTAAATTTGCAAAATTGTTTTGAAAAGTAACTTCCAACAACACATTCAATTTAATCTCACTTACATTTTAGCTAACAAAGCAGATGGAACAGTTATGCTCTGCTACTTGACAAAAAAAGTCTGGTCAAAAACAACAACGACCAATCAGCAGTTAACTAAATGTTATTAAGGAACATTTGGTTTTCTAACAAGATGAATCATACAATAATAAACATTTGTTGATTATTAACTGTCACAAAGTTCCACATTGTTAAAACTCACTTAACCCTAACAAAACTCTAAGATTGACACTATTATTTTGATTTTATAAATGAGGAATATGAGACAGAGAACACAAGAAACCCAGCTGAAGGTCACACAGCTATTAAGCTGGTATTCAACCCAGAGCTCAAACTCTTAACCACCATCTACATATAACAACTTATTTCAATTAATGTCAGTCTCCTTACCCAAACAGATATATGTAAAAAATAGATGGGAAATAAAGCTCACTGAAATGACAACTAACCAAAATGTTTTTAGACCAATAATTTATTACGTGTTATTTGAAAAACTGAATAGTCTTTCAGCAATAAATTTCTCTAAAATTCTTTTTAGGCTTTCCTTCTGGAGCTCCTTATTTTACACTTTTCCTAAGCACACATACATAATTATCTCACTAAAAAGGCAGCAGATTTAAAAATCAGAAAAATATAACAAAAAAACTGTTAAGTCTATGAAAAATCATGTGAAAGCTATAGGATGTTTATCTCAATTACTGAAAAGGGATGAAAATTTCAAACCATCTAAATATCCATCAAAATACTGCTACAAAAGAATTCTATGGAACCATGAAAAATGTCCCAAAAGACTACTTAGACTGTGATAAAAGACAAACTTCTTCACAATACAATTGCTGAAAATTAACACAAAACAAGATAATCAAATTTCACAAAACATTTACATGCATCTGTGTGCACCAGGCAGGGGAAAAGAAATCAAAGATCGATAACTGTGGTTGTTTTTCTTTTTTCTAATTTTTCTACAACAAAACTTATTGTCTAACACAAAAACTAATTTTTAAAAAGTATAAAAGACATTACTATAAACAAACACAATTACTTATTGCCAAGAACTATTAAATCTTTCAGAAAAAAAAATATTCCCTTAGCTCAGGACTTTTCTCATCATCCTAAAAACACAAGCATGTTAACTGAATTTTAAAAAGCAACGAAATGAGTCGATATATTTCCCACTTATAAATATATATTTATCTTGTAAAAATAATCCTAGCAATACTGTATCATTGGTCCAGTAACTCTACAATTTCAGCGCTTAATTTACAATTTTTTCGGCCGATTTTCAAATTCACGTATTGCTCTCGCTCTCAACTTTCACAATACAGCTACCGAAAACATTTGAACTAGGAACAAATATTTACGTTATATAAACCAAAAATACTAAAAGATAATCAGTAAACAACCACACTACCCACGCTATTTTCCTTTCGGCGTAAACAACTATTTCTGTGGAAATCTCTTTCCGTTCAAATTTTTGTAGAACCAAGGATAAACTAAGTAAAGTCTACCAGCAAAGACAAAAAAAAAAAAAAAAAGAAAGAAAGAAATAAAGAAAAAAAAAAGGGTGTTGTTCAAAAACGTCAAATAGGGCATGGGTAGCAAATAGAAATTTGGATTTACACACAAAGCCCACATTCCACTTGCTAAGTTAATTAACTGCTAGTAATTCAAAGTCCCCTTCTATCCTCACCTCGAATATTTTGTCAAAGTAGCTAACATTAATTTGAATTTCTATTAGAATGCTGCCTGGTGGAAACCACCGGACACTAGGGCCCAAATAATTTAATTAGAGGATCCCGACCCCCAAATGGGTCTAAAGCTTGCAGTAACAAAGCGGATTTAAGTTTACTCAAGAAACGGCCGTTAGAGACCCTTTCCGGTCACAGGCGCCGGCCGGCGAAATCCGCGGAGGCTGAGAGGGGGAGGGGAAACGCGGCGGCGGAGGAGGAGCTGAGGAGGAACTAGGCCCGTCCCTGGTGAACTACCAGGCCTACGACTAGCGAAAGGGTAGGGAACGTCCAAACGAGAGAGATAGGTAATCATCTTAACTCGGTTCTAGGAGAGGGGGTCTTGGATTACCTCAGAAAAGGCAAAATTCCTCGCTGGGAAGGAAAGGAGCGAGTGGGGGGGGGAGGGCGGAAAATGGATCCCAGGCCCAGGCGGGGCTGTAGCGGGGCCTGAGTCGGGGAACGACGGCGTCTCTGAATAAAGGTGCCACAGAAGGCTACTTGAGACCCTATCGATCCCTTGGGAGCAGAAGAGTCTGTGAAGCGCCTACCTGGAAAGTTCCTGTTGAATTTCCCGGAATTTACTGACCACGAAAGACCTAAAAATCTGCTCGATGTTGGTCGCCATGGCGTCCGCTCCGTTCTCTCAACTCCTCCTCGCTAGTCCTCCAGGCTCCCAGAATGCCTCGGGAAGAGGCGCAGCGGCCAATTCCGTCTCTCGCCGTCCTGATTGGCTCCTATGGGAACGTCCGGATCTGCACGCTCGGCCGTTGCACCAATCGGTGAGCACGGCCCTGCTCTCCTCCGCTGTTTCTGAGCGGCTGGGGTAGAGCTGCTGACGTTTCCGCCGCGCACGACTCTGTCCGCCATGTTAGTGACTGACGCAGGCGCCATTACAGGAGAAGACTCTTCAGGCGACTTTGTCAGCTTGTGTTGTCAGTCTCCAACAGTGTTTGGGGGGTTTAGTAGGCTTACTGTAGCCACTAAATGTGGAGATCAAGTGCTATGAGGAAAAGGAGCAAAAAGGGCAACATGGTGTTTGACACGGGGCCGCCAACATTCTCAAATTTTCTACAGGGAGCTGCATCCGGAAAAGCATTAATCGGCACCCGCCCCCACTGTGATGCGAATACGAAGAACACGATTTTTACCCCCATCTCTCATGACATCCTATAACTTAGGAAAAAAAAAAAATAGGCGGGAGGTCTTGAGCGATCTACGGCCAAGCCTGGTGCATTCTAGTCATGAGCCAGGTGTATCACGAGACTTTTCCACTAGCTGCTTCGTTTTGACTCCACACAATTAGCTAAATGTGGATTTAGGGTTTGGGGCGCCCCCCCCTTCCTCAGCTCGGGGTGGGGGGGCGGCTCTCGAGGAGGGAGAACGGCGATAAGCAGCCCTTGCTGCTATGATGTTACATGATAGATGTGCAGGGGCTAGGCAGCTTTGCCCGAGGGTGGGCTCAGGCCGCGCCCCAGAGCGGGAGGGAATCACACTTGATTACCTCACGGCGCGGACCAGGGTTTGCGCCGACCAATCGGGAGGCGAAGCCTCCGCGGGGCGGACCGCCGCGGGCGGGGGTGGGGGGGCGCGCGCCCCGGATCCCGCTCCGTTGACTTCCGGCGCGCGGCGGGTGCCCGAGCTCGGAGCGCGCAGGTGAGCGTGCGTGTTCGAGCGGCCAGACCGCCTTGTGTCGGCATTGTGTCGGTGCGTAAGCCCCCCGCTTTTAAGTGAAGTGCATTTATGCTTTAGTTTGGGGCCCTAATATGAGAAATTGAATGAAATTGTAGGACCTGGTTTGGCTGTAGGAATTTTCATCTCATTTTTAAATGCTGTCGGTGGGGGTTGGCCATGTGCTCTTCACTTTGAAGTTCACGTTGGATCTATCACTTTCCCTGCTTTCTGAGATTCAGGGCTTATTTGTATCTTTATGCATGTTTTTAGGTTATAAACATAAGTTGCGTATTGTCTTGTTAGGCACCCATTGTTTCTAGCACAAATTAGTCCACTTTTGTAATGCATTCTTCTTAATAGTACTCATCAAATCCGTTGAAATCCAGGCCTTACCTGGCCCTCTTCATCTCGTTATGTTAGTCATTTAGATGACTGGCCCCAGAAGGTTAATGAAATCCCTTAAGGTATCCCAGCTGGTAAGGGACAGAGTCTTAACCCAAACCAGAGCGCTCTGACTGGAGCGGTGGCCTCCTAACCACTTAAGTGAAGATTTCTTCAGGCTGAGTCTTCTCTTCCCCTTTTATTACCTAATGTAATTTTTTAGATGTAAAGCTTTGTTTCAGATATTTCAATATGCATGGCAAATCTGTTTTCCATTAAAATAACTTTTCCCTCTTCTACTTAGAGGATAACTTAGTGATTTTATCAATTTTTCCGTGATCACCATCTCAATTTTTACAGTATCTGATGCAAAATCGCTTCCATTGCAATCCATGCTCCACCCCCTCTTAGCTCTGTGACCTCCAGCAAGTTACTTAACTACAGTTTCCTAACCATAAAGTGGGGATGAGGATAGTATCTACCTCATAGAACCATGAAGTTTAAGTAAGGTAATTCATGAAAAGCATTTAGAATATAGCATTTGGCACAAAGTGCTCAAAAAGTGTTAGTTTTTAATATCAGCTTAGGCTTTTTATTTAAAGGTAATCCTAACATCTCACAGGAAGTTACAGATTTCAGTGTTTGTTTTCACTTGCTTTCTACATAATTGTCTTCTGAAAATTAGTAAATTAATGTGACAAATTATTCATTTCATTGGCTTTTTTTTTTCCTGTTAGAACTTTCTATCCCTAAGGTATCAATTCAGGTAAAAGTATGGAATAAAATATAACCAGTACTACTGCTGAATGTCAGAAGTCATACTAATTGTTTATATAAATGTAATTTCAGTTCATCTTTAGCTTTGTAAAGCCGGTTTTCTTTCATCTTTGTAAAGCAGGTTTGCACCCATCCTGCTCATCATCAAATGCCAGAATTAATGTGATACATGTTCAAATTTGATTTTTGCCTTCTTACCAATTTTTTAACATATTACACTAACTTCTTAAATCTTGGGTCAGCAAACTGGCCCTTGTGCCAGTCCTTCCTGCCACCAGTTTTTGTACAGCGCACCAAATAATCGTTTTTACATTATTAAATGCATATGTGGGGGGTGGGGAATGATGTTTTTACGACATATGAAAATTATAAAATTCAAATTGCAGTATGCAAAAATAGTTTTATTGAAACACACCATGCCTATTCTTTACGATTCTCTGACTGCTTTCTGGTGTTTAGAGCAAAGATAGGAAAACTATTTCTGACAACCTACCGCCTATTTTTGTAAGTTGTTACTAGACATGGCCACATACATTCACTTATGTGTTGTCATGGCTATTTTCATGCTACAACACCAGAGTTCAGTAGTTGTGACATAGACTATAGCTCTCAAAGGTGAAAATATTTATCTGGCCCTTTATAGCCTCAGTGTTAAATATTTCTTTCAATTCATGATAACTTTAAAATCTATTATCTATAAGATCTCAGAGTTTAAAAACATTTTAAATTCTGGTCTACAGCATTCATTTTTAATAGGCTTCATGATTATTATATCCTCTAAAAGCCCGAAGAATGATTATTCATAAGAGATATTTTTTTTAATCAAATTAGGAGTTAAGTTGCCATTTCATTCCTTAATCTAGCTTTCTAGGCCAGTCTGCCTCATTTTTAAAATACCTCCCTAGTCCACCTAAGTACAGTTACGAATTCAAATTACGAATTCTAATTTTTCACAAGTGAATCCTTAGAATACATGTTTAGAAATTGTGATTTCTAAAGTATATGTATTCTGAGATATGAACTTTGGTTTTCTTTCTGCAGCTTTCTTTTCTGTTTGAATTCCTGGTTTGCTGACAGCAATGGCAGCCCGAGTACTTGTAATTGGCAATGGAGGAAGAGAACATACACTAGCCTGGAAACTTGCACAGTCTAATCATGTTAAACAAGTGTTGGTTGCCCCAGGAAATGCAGGCACTGCCTGCTCTGAAAAGATTTCAAATGCTGGTAATCATGTTTTTAAGTGGGGGGTGATGGTTAATAAGTATAAATGATAAACTCTCAACTATCTCTGTTCTTTATAAGGTCAGTTACTATTCAGATTTGAATGCTTTTCTTAACCTTAAAATTTATGTGGTGATTTGAATACTTGCTATATATCATAAGTTTAAGGTATACTCAAGTTCAGAATATAGCATTTCCTTATCTTAAATTATTTTAAACTTAATAAAACGCATCTATTAAAAAAGTCACAAGTGCCTAATATAAGTTAAAAGCATTTTAATGTGTATTTTTGGACATGAAAAGTTGAGCAGTACTATTAGATGTAAGTTTTGACAATTCTAAGTTCATAATAGATCTCACCCTGCAACTGGTAAAAATGAAAAAAATTATCAGTTCTTATGCTACATTAAATTCTTCAGTGGCTTACCATAGTACTTAGAATAAAACTCAGACTCCTTAATGTTCCTTATTTCAGATTTCAGCTTATATGTTACCTCCTCAAAGATGTCTTTCCTGAAGTTTCTAGTGAAACATGTCTACCTCATTTTATTTGTTTTCAATTATGAACCATTCATTATCTGTATTTATTTTTACTTTTCTATTGTCTGTCTCCTATCTTCATTTCCCCCCTAGAACATAAGCTCTAGAATGTATGGTACTTGAGGGCAAGGAATTCAGCTGCCTTATTTTGCATTGTGTTCACCATGCCTAGTACCCTTTGTGGCTTACTGCATATAACAGAGAGAAAAACATTACCCAACAAACCACAAACTGGGAGAAGATAATTGTATACACAGGACCAAAAATAAGCATAATAACAACATAAGAAAAATATAAGATATCTGTTTCCCTGGAATCTTAGCTCAGGGGTGAGATATTTATCTGTTTATTGAAGAGCTGGCACATTTTTATCTAGAAGCAATTGATGTCATGCAGCCGCCAGCCCATGAAAATTTCCTGGGATTATCATGAGCCAGCTACCACTTGCAGAGACAAGTTAGGTGTGTCCACTTCCTCTCGCCACCCTCTGCTGTGCTAAGGTAGTTGGCTCTGCTCAGGCCAGTTATGTTTGTAGCTACTAACCCATAGTACATGGTATGGTACTCCATCCTTATCCCACTCAGGCAGTTCCTGGAGATTGAAAACTATCCTTTCTGCAGTGATCCCCTACACATCACCAATAATCGTATATGTGCAAAGTAATTGGAAACTTCAGCTAACAAGAATGCTGATGCAGATACAGTGAAGCAGGAGAACACCTATAGAACCAACCCATGCTTAATTTATAATTGATCCTGCTGCTAGTTACTTAGAACTCCATCAAAGAAAATTTACCTGGCTTGTAGTTTAGAGAAGTGGGCAAGGTCTTAAAATCATTTAGTTTTTAGCTTAAACATCTCTGCACAGAGACCCTTCCTGACTCAACCAGAAATAGCTTCCCAGTTCACCTCATAGCAAATTTACATAATTTGTTCAAAGTTGGTATTCTTTTTTTCTTATTTCTTTTTTACTCAACATTCCCACCGTGGAACAAAAGCCTCCTAAATGTAGGAACCCTGTTTGTGTTAAAATCTTAACCCAGTTACTAAGGCCATATCTAGCACATAATGGTTCTCAGTAAATCTTGAAAGAATGATAGTAAAAGACCAGTTTCTAAGTATATTCTGTGATACATTTTTGTTGACTAAAAAGTCAGCACCAGTAACAGGAACACCATAGTCAAGAGGTACTTCATAGCTTTTTGAGAAGCATACTGGTGTTTTCATCTAACCGGCTACAGCGATAGCAGAGACCTCAGCTTTGTTGGTTAACCTAATGCACTCTGCTCTGACTTACTCATGGTAACTCATCTGTACCAGAAAAGAGAACAAGTCAGTAGACATAACAAAGAATAGGATTTAGTTTTCAGTATGACACTTAGTTAACTTAAAAAAATGAATGTTTTTGTAAAGTAGGTTTTTTCTGTTCACAGCCATCTCCATCAGTGATCACAGCACCCTTGCTCAATTCTGCAAAGATGAGGAAATTGAATTCGTAGTTGTTGGACCAGAGGCACCGCTGGCTGCTGGTAGAGTTCTTTTCTATTTATTGTTACAGTATATCCAGTGCCAGAGGAGTTTGGAAATCATCTAATCCTTTTCATTTTAGAGATGAAAATTTTTAATGTACTATTATATTGGAAAAAGCTTTCACTCTCTTGAAATTATGGATTCTAGATTTTTTTCTTCAAGCATCAGTAATGTGATGAATGAGAGATCAAAATTGGCCCCACAGAAGTGGCTCAGAGTGGGGAACAAATATGTGTTTTTATTCTTTTCTGTTCTGGTGTCTATTTAATAATTCATATACCGGAATATAATAAATAATTTTTACTGGATTTGAATCATGTGTTAGTAGCATTTTTGTTCATATCTATAGACCTTTGTTCACACCTATAGTCTCCAACTTTTATGGCACCAGAAACCAATGCTCCTATGAGACTATAATGACTGATGATATGAGGTGGAGCTGAGGCGGTGATGCTAGTGCTGGAGAGCAGCCACAAATACAGATGAAGCTTCGCTCACTCGCCCGCTGCTCACCTAACAGGCCATGGACTAGTACTGCAGAGGCCTTGGCTCACCTGAGGCTGCTTGTTTCCCTCCATAGGAATTGTTGGGAACCTGACATCTGCAGGAGTGCGATGCTTTGGCCCCACAGCAGAAGCGGCTCAGTTAGAGTCCAGCAAAAGATTTGCCAAGGAGTTTATGGACCGACATGGAATCCCAACTGCGCAGTGGAGAGCTTTCACCAAACCTGAAGAGGCCTGCAGCTTCATTATGAGGTAGATAGAAGACTAACTGTAAAAGGGCACTTGTTTTGTTATGATAGTTAAATATACAGGTCACTTATGTCACAAGTTTATAGTAAGGTAATTGGGGGAAGAAAACTTATTCTGTCAGTTGCCTTTTTCCAACATCAAACTAAAACGGGATTCTGTGCATATATAATATCTTTTTACAGAAGAATTTTTTAATATTTATTACTGAATAATTTCTGGGGGAAAAGATCATTTGGTTTTGCAGTTATGCACTAATTTTACAGTCAAATTGATGGACACAGTTGCATCAATGTAAAGGACGTTGATTTTTTTCACAAGTAATTAATCGAAATGAGGAATTAACACTTGGCCTTCTGCTGCTACTAAACTGTAAATCTTAAAATTAAACATCCTTGTTCTCTATTATATGGAAAATATTGAGCAATTAATGAATGTTGGCAGACACATGACTTCGCCCTCTTTTGTTGACACTTCTCCCTGTGACTTGATATGTTTTCCTTTTAGTTGAGTCAATTTCATTCTTTATTCATTCTAAGTCCTACAGAGTTTCTTAAACAATGAATATTATTATTTTCTAGTAGCCAGATGCCTTGGGTAAGTAACAATTATGTTACTTTGGGTAAATCTCCAGTCCCACTCAACAGAATAAATTACCATCAGCAGTTTCTTATGTGTACTTGGAGAAATGGTCCGTGTATCCATGTTTATATTTTTAAACAGCCACATCTTCTACTTGAAAGAGAGTACAATTCACTACTTTTTGTCTTAGATATCATTCCATAGCCACACTATACAACTGCTTTCTTCTTCCAAAGATTTTGCCAATATGATCTTATAATAAGTAAAAAAAAGGAAAATTTTATATGCAATATGATCACAGCTATAAAGAACTACATAGGGAAAACAATCCTGATGGGAAGCACATCAATGGTGTCAGTCTGATCATTAATTTTTCTTCTGCTTTTCACTTGTCACTATAGTATATCATTACAAAATCTCAAATCACTTTAAATTTTTTAATCATGAGGGTTTACTGGATATTGAAAATGACTCTGTTTTCACAGTGCCAACTTCCCTGCTTTGGTTGTGAAGGCCAGTGGTCTTGCAGCTGGGAAAGGGGTGATTGTTGCAAAGAGCAAAGAAGAGGCCTGCAAAGCTGTACAGGAGATCATGCAGGTAGGTTGATTCTTTAAAAGAGTTATTACAGATTTACACCGATGACTAAACCATGACTGTATTCTTTGGAAGCAAGTTCTAGCATCCTTTGTTGTCTGCTGCTGAAAGGTAGAAAATCTTCAGACTATAGATCATAAAAATAAATTACCATCCATAAGGACAGAATTATTTGTCCTTTGTGTCTCGTGTCTCAGAGAAGTAAAGCAAGGAATTAATATACTTTTATTATTCTTCTTGGTTGATGTGGGTTTCCCCTCCTTGTAGAAATCTACATTCACAGACATTTTTTAGTATAATTATTATAGACAAACATATAATTATAATCAGAAATAATAATTAATCATGATAAAAATATCTGTTTTTCCATTATCCTTATTTGAAACTGGAAAGCATGATCCCCAGGAGGAATTTAGTGATGCTGTCATCTCATTGGTACCACTACTAGCTCTCTGTCATTGTCAATTTAACTATAGAAAACATTTATACATTCTTTGAGGCTTTCAGAAAAGGAAAGGAAAATTACAATAGTAGTGTATTGATCCACAATACAAATGATAGAAAGTAACAGCCAATTAAGTAAATATTAAAAGCTTACAATTTACCTTTTTTTTTTTTTTTTTTAATCTACAATAGGATAAAGCTTTTGGAGCAGCTGGAGAAACAGTTATCATTGAAGAACTTCTTGAAGGAGAAGAGGTGTCTGTAAGTGTATTCATCTCTCAGGCTTTTATAGACTATAAGAAGCTATGTTGTCTGACCTATGAGCCCCAAAAAGATTTGATTTACTCTGGTTGTTTCATGTGAAAGCGTAAACCCAGCAGTTAGAAAGTAACTTGTATGCATTTAGTATTTGGTATGCAAATGAAAACATTTTATTCTCTTTTAATCATCTCCAGTGTCTCAGTAAGGGACTTGAATTTATATCACATAATTTAAAAGGGGGAAAGGTTGAAATACTTTACTTTGAGAGAAGATTGATTTTTTTTCCCCTAACCTAACTCAAAAATTACAGATCCTTCAGAAATTAAATGTACAAGATCTGATTCTCGATGTAGGTAGCTTAGGGTTATTATCTCATTTTACTTTAAAAAAAAAAAAATTCCCCTAAGAAGAGTTAAGGTACATATAGTTCTCCTTATTAAATAATTTTATTTTTACTTTTTGACATTTAAGATAAGTGGACTGTTTTGTTTTCTGTACAGTGTCTGTGCTTCACTGACGGAAGGACTGTGGCCCCCATGCCCCCAGCACAGGACCATAAGCGATTGCTGGAAGGAGATCACGGCCCCAACACGGGGGGAATGGGAGCCTATTGCCCAGCACCTCAGGTACTTACCAAAGGCTCGGCTGAAGTTCACTAGTAATTGTTTTGTCTTCTCAAAGAGCTCTTAGACAATGCTTTTCTGGTTTTTTGGGGGGTTTTTTTGTTTGTTTTTTCCCCTTGTAAAATGATTACCGAAAAGCAATTTGCTTTTCCTATGAAATGAAAATTATCTCTTCTAGTCTCTAGAACTAACTTATTCTAAAATGCCTTTGTAGAACTAAGTCAAGTGTAGATTGAACCTATCCTTCTGGCTCCTTCTCTCTATACCCTATTTTTAACCCATGGGAGCCAATTACAGTCTAGAATTATCTTTCATTCATCTTTGGATATCCAGGACCCAGCACATAAGTGCTCAGTGAATTGAGAACTCAATCAGACCATAGTTTTTTCTTTTAGTCTTTCGACTTGATAATGGGTAGATAAAATATGTTTCCAAACAGGTTCTGGACAGTTTTATAAGAAATCTGCATCAAATGTATTATAAGTAGGTTAGCACCTTAGAAACTCATCCATTCTTTTCACTGATAATAGTCACAGTCTTTTGTGCTAATAATGTAGTGCCTTTTACATATTTTTCTTGATTAAAAACCAAACAGGATTTACGTTTTTATTGTTTAAAATTTTTTTTTAATTTTTCAATTACAGTTGACATTCAGTATTATATTAGTTTCAGGTGTACAGCTTAGTGGTTAGATATTTATATAACTTTTTAAGTGATCCCTACCCCCATAAGTCTGGTACTACCTGACACCATACACAGTTATTAAAATATTATTGTCTATATTCCCTGTACTGTGCTTTACAGCCACGTGACTGTTTTGTGACTAACAATTTGTACTTCTTAATCCCTTCACCTTTTCCATCCAGCCCTCAAGTCCCCTCCCATCTGGTAACCAGCAGTTCTCTGTATCTATGAGTTTGTTTCATTTATTTTGTTTTTTAGATTCCACATTAAATGAAATTATGTAGTATTTGTCTTTCTCTGTCCGACTTATTTCACTCAACATAATACCCTCTAGGCCCATCCATGTTGTCACAAATGATAAGATTTCGTTCTTTGTTATAGCTGAGTAATATTCTGTTATATATATGTACCACATCTATATTGATGGGCACTTAGACTGCTTCCATTTCTTGGTTTTTTAAAATAATACTGCAATGAACATAGGGATACATGTAACTTTTTGAAGTAGTATTTTAGATTTTTTCAGATACTTGAGACTTTGTAAGTATTACAACTACCATTGGTAAAAGTGATTGCAATATAAGAACTATCTCTAGGTCTAATTTATATGAGGCTTATAATCTCAGATTCTTAAGTTTATAGACTTATGAAATCTATAGAATATACAAGAAGGATACAAAGGAGCCTCGATAAGAGAGAACTTTTTCATCTTTATTATTATGTTTCAGGAAACTTTTTAGTGAGCTTTAAGCATGTATATTTGAAAATCTGTCTATTAGTAAAAGGTGATTTAACAGTCAAGAAATGGCAGTTGATGCTGATCAATAAGTCCCAATTTCTGCTTATGGTAATTTTTAACTCCCAGAGGTTGTCTTTCTTATTTTATAAGAATAAGACTAAATACCTACTTGATAAGGCCAATGCGAGGATTTAGAAAGTTTATTCAAGTGCTCAGCCCATATCAGGTAGAAAATAAGTGATTGTTTTCCTTGTCCCCTGTCATTGTCCCATGTAGTACTACTTACAAGATGATTTTTTCAAATACCAATTATATTTACATATTTCTGCTATGTTCCCCCAGGTTTCTAAGGATTTGCTGCTAAAAATTAAAAATATCATTCTTCAGAGGACAGTGGATGGTATGCAGCAAGAGGGTACGCCATACACAGGTGAGCACATCATTCACGGAGTAACTACACTTTTAACAGAACTCTATTTTCTCTTTTTTTTCACTACCTATTAATTGACCATTGTTCTAATATTTGTTGTGGCTGTTCCAAAACTTTGAGTATTAGAAATTTGTTTTCCAATTTTCATAGTCACAATACAATGTCTTTATTATAGTTTTTTTTTTTTTTTAATTGAAGGTGTTCTCTATGCTGGTATAATGCTGACTAAGGATGGCCCAAGAGTTCTGGAGTTCAATTGCCGTTTTGGTGATCCAGAGTGCCAAGTGGGTGATAATTATAAAGTATTATTTTGTAGATATCTACCTTGTAGAAGATGTATATTGTTTTAATCTCAGGATTTATCAACTTTTTAATAACTATCTTTGAGAAATATAGTTGACCGTTGAACAACACTTGTTTAAACTGTGTGGGCTCTCTTATACACTGGTTTTGTTTTTTCAATAAATTTACAGTCAGCCCTCCATATCCCTAGGTTCGCATCCTTCGATTCAACCAATGGTGAATTGGTGGTTGGGAATCCACAGATTGAGAGGGCCACTGTATACATTGTTCTGTGCCATTTTATAGAAGGGTTTTGAGCATCTGTGGATTTTGGTATTGGTACCTGGAGCCAGTCCTCGACGGATACCAATGGATGACTGTAGTTTAGTTTTGGGGGAGTCAGAAGTTATACATGGATTTTTGACTGCACAGTGTTTCAGTGCCCCTACCCCCGCGTTGTTAATGGGACAACCGTTTTTGAAAATTTTGCTGGTATTCCCATGAATAAAATGTCTAAGGAGAACTAAAATTTTTCTTAATTGCCATGTTGATTATGTTTTTCCAGGTCATCCTCCCACTTCTTAAAACTGATCTTTATGAAGTGATTCAGTCTACCTTAGATGGCCTGCTGTGTACCTCTCTGCCTGTTTGGCTTGAAAATTACACTGCTGTGACTGTTGTCATGGCAAGTAAAGGTTATCCAGGAGACTACACCAAGGGTGTGGAGATAACAGGTGAATATCAGAGAACAAAAGGTTGACTTACCATGTGACAGGTAACTAGTGCCACTGTAGGGCTCCTTCCCATGCCATGCTCTGCTCCTCTTAAGGGTATAAAACCAGCAGAAACCTTTTAAGGGGTCTTAACATAATCATGTTCAAATGTCCAAAATTACTGTATTTAAAGAACTGCCATCCATTTCCCTTTCTGCACAAGAAAGACTGAAGTGGGCCTGGCCAAGAGCGAGGAACATAATGGAACTTTATGAGAGTTAGAGAACATTAGCTTAAACCACATTAATGAGATAAATGTGAGAGATGTGATCACAAATGGACAATCCCCACCCCCAGTTTCAACTTGGATCGCAGAATTCAAGCTTTCAAAAGTATAGTCTTCTCTTGTTTCTCTTTACAAGAGGTGAGGCATCTAGTTAAATAAAACTGTTTTAAAATGCCAATTAAGTTCCAGTGCAATGAGCCCAAAGGCAGACCTATGTGATCCCTAGCAGGCTATAGCTTGGCTTCCTTCGGTACTCCAGTAGTGTGTTTGAATCAAACACCCTATTTACTGTCTTGCCCAGACAAAAGCCCATTGCTGTGTGACTCTCACACATCACAACTGGACAATTAGGAATCAGTTGTCTTTTAAAATGAACAAAGAAAGAGAGGATCGAATCAAGATCCTTTGTAATGGTGAAATATCTCTTAACGTTAAGCTGACAAGTATGATATTCATTTCTTTTAACATAGCAATATTGGGTATTTCCAATACCAGTGGGTATTTGGGTACCTACAAATGAATGCTCCTATGTTATAAAAACACTTAGAGAAGGCATATATTAACACGTTATATGTGATGCTAAAAGAGAAACAGAAACAGGAAAAAAAAAACTGGGGATTTAAGGATGGTTTCTTTAAAAACGAAGAGATTTTATCTTTGTATAAACTCTGTTTATCATTTTAGAATTTAGAACATACAGTCTAATAATATTTTAAGTATAAAATTATAAAGGAGAGATTCAAAAATAATTCAAAAGAAAATGAAGACAGGAATTTTAGACCGAGTCTAAAACCTAATTTAAATCAAATTTGTCTTGAAATTTGATGATCTTGTTGGTTATTTAAAAAAGAAAAAGCCACTTTACTTGGATAGCTATGATAAAATAGAAATTCCTTTACTCTTAACTGAAATATGTGATCAGAGTCAGGATTATTTGTTGACTTTTAGGTTTTTTATCCTTTTGTCAGGGAAAAATAACATTTTGCTTTAAAGTCTCAAACTTTTCAGGGCTTAGCTTTTTTTTTCCTCTCTCATTGAAACAATAGATCTTACAAGAGGTTTATGACATCAAGGTTTTAGAAATACGGTTATCACCCTAGAGCAGAACAGACTCTTCTTAGGAGAAAGGGTCTGTTTACTATTATCCTGCATTAATTCCTTCCCCATAAGGTTCTTATAAAGATTTATTTAAGTGAAATAAAGATTTTATTTAAAAAAAAAAAAACTTGTAGAAATTACAAACCCCTTCACAAGTGTAGGCTATTGTTATCACAAACAATATGTCAAATATGCTATCTTAACAGGGTTTCCTGAGGCTCAGGCTTTGGGACTGGAGGTGTTCCAAGCAGGTACTGCCCTAAAAGATGGCAAAGTGGTCACTAATGGCGGTAGAGTCCTTACAGTAACAGCCATCCGGGAAAATCTCATCTCAGCCCTGGAAGAAGCCCAGAAAGGACTAGCTGCTATAAAGTTTGAAGGAGCCATTTACAGAAGGGACATCGGCTAT
The DNA here is from genome assembly GCA_028627145.1 of Eidolon dupreanum. Lineage (NCBI taxonomy): Eukaryota > Metazoa > Chordata > Mammalia > Chiroptera > Pteropodidae > Eidolon > Eidolon dupreanum. The sequence continues at coordinate 5,176,290 of CM053507.1, forward strand.
CGTGCCATAGCTTTCCTCCAGCAGCCCAGGTAAATTTCTTACCAAGGTGATTATAACACACTTTCAAAATTAACATGTATACTATGTAGAAAATTCTATCAACCCTATACTGGGCCATTTTATATTCTTTTCTCTCTTTGGAACTGATTTTGATTTGCATTTAGCTCAAATCAAAACTAGTTACAGTATTTAAATGAAAACTTCATGGTAGCCCCTCATATTTGAAAAGTTTAGTAAAATCACAGTGATATTAAGAGTTTTTTTACATCGTACAATTTAAATATATGCAATCATTTGTCAAAAATTACTCATCAATAAAGTTGGGGTAAAGGATTTTTATTCCTTGACTTACCATCTACTTAAATATAACTGTTATACTTATATCTTTAGTTCCTGGTTTTGTCAAAGAATTCAGTATGAAAATATTGGTCGTCTACTTTTGCAACTTAATTGGTCATATACTGCAAATTTTGACAGTCTTTTGTCACTGCATTTATATCTATTACTGAAATGTATTTTTGTCCTCTTATTGATTCATATGTTGACAGGTACAACTATTCCTTTGTAAAATCAATAAACTATTAATTGCAAGTCTGGGTGTTTTGATTCCTTACGTATATACTACAGTTATTGTTTGTTGAGTTCATCTATGAAAAATAAGTTTTAGGATAAAATTAATTTTTAGCAACTTCAAGCTGTGCTGCTACTGATAGGCAAATTTTTAAAGTTTAAATATTGGCATTTTCTTAGAAATAACATTGAAGTGCTGTGCTAAAATTTTATTTTTTTATTTTAAAATGACTAGACTTCATTGAAATGACCTATTTCAAGGGCCTGCAAAACTAATACGAGTTGAGTTCTTTAAAGATAAACGTGAGAGGCTGCCATGCTAGGTGCTACCTGAAAAAAGGTTTTTTAAACTGGTAACTTTGTTTTCTGAGCATGACCCTGGACTGCTAACTTTATTGGGGTTAACTGCCAGAGCTCTTAGATCTATTTGTACCCTGGCAACTTGTTTCTAATAAAATTTGCATATTTCTTCATGTATCACTGCATCCCACTAGGCAAAATTCTTATTTTTGTATGGCAAGACTACTGAATTCACAGTGTCTTTCATGAACTTGACCTCTAAATGTACTGCTCCAATGTGTTGGCCCTACATAGAAGGAAATGATGCACTGAATACCATTATCTGTTTTGCTTTTTTCATAGTTTTTTTTTAATCTTGTTTCTTACTATCTTCAGTTATAAAGAATCTGTTACGTTTCTATATTGTTGCAATAATTTAGAGATTTTTTTTAGAGTTCTTACAATCCTAATGTTTACTTTTTTGACTTAGTTTTCTGCACTTCTTTCCTTTCCATAACAAAATTGAACAGAAAAGTTGTGGTAAGATATCAGTATATTTTAACTACTTGTGAGAAATACGGAAAAATTTAGAGAAGTAGTTCTCAATAGTGATAATACAATCAAATTAACTGGGAAGGTTGTTTAAACACATTTCAATTTACAAGTCCATCCCTAGACCAGTTAAAATCTATGGAGGCGGCCCAGCACATTCGGGGATGTGAAAATAACTAGCAATGTATCCTGCTTTAAGTAAAATTTTAAGATTAAAATAATTTTCCCTGATATTTAGGTGACGTCTTATGGGGTTTTTTTTGTTTTTAATTCTTTAGGGGCCTGACTTATAAGGAATCTGGGGTAGATATTGCAGCTGGAAATATGCTGGTCAGGAAAATTAAACCTTTAGCAAAAGCCACCTCTAGACCAGGTGAGTCAGATCCTATCCTTTGCTAGTTCATTAACTGACAAACGTGAATTGATTTGGGCTTTATAGTTTACAAAGGAAAATGTTCCAAATTAATGTCAGTCATGCCCTATTTTGGCCAAACCCACAGTCTTCTGCTTTCTTATCTCTATTATTAAGAAAAGCATTTCTTATTTATGTTAAATTCAAAAGGATATTTCTGCCTCTTTAATATTTAATTACTTTCTTGATCAATGGTTTAAGCATGTGGTACTCTCTCTTCCATTCTCTGAAAAGGCATCTTTGGAAGAAATATTTTGTATACTCATGTTTATCTGATCCGTTGATGTGCAGAAAATAATTAATTTCCTCTCCAACAGGCTGTGATGTTGATCTTGGAGGTTTTGCTGGTCTTTTTGATTTGAAAGCAGCTGGTTTCAGAGATCCTCTTTTGGCCTGTGGAACAGATGGCGTTGGAACAAAACTGAAGGTAATAAGACACCTTTGTGAATAAAGGCCTTTTGGAAAGATAAGAGAGAATTTACTACATATTAAATACGTATTTTCCTCCTATTGACATATAAGCACTAAAGAGAACCATACCAAATGACCATATAATATGACTAAAATATCTACATGTTTCTAACAATGCAGTATTATTGAGGCTATATCTGGATGGAAGGGTTATTTATTCTAGAAGATAAAAGAGGATACTTTTGAACCAAGTGGCTTATCAGAATTTAGTGTTCTTTTGTCTTTAGATGTTCAGAGCAGCTAGCCAAAAGCCCATATTTGTTAGCCTCCACTGATAAAATTGATAAGATCTAATTTGGGTTTTAATTTCATGTGAATGTTTATGTTTTTCTTCTGTAGATTGCCCAGCAGTGCAATAAACATGATACCATTGGTCAGGATTTGGTTGCAATGTGTGTAAATGATATTCTGGCACAAGGAGCAGAGCCCCTCTTCTTGCTTGATTACTTTTCCTGTGGAAAACTTGACCTCGATACAACTGAAGCGGTTATTGCTGGAATTGCTAAAGCCTGTGGAAAAGCTGGATGTGCTCTCCTTGGTACTGACCGCATGTCCTTTTTACTGCGTTTTAGCCCTATGTGCAGCTAACAAGAAACTATATCACAAGATGAGGCAAAGAAAATATAGTTAACACTACTTGAAGACCCTGGTGTCCTCAAACCCCTCAAGGGTTTGTTCCCCAGACTCATAGTCCATTACTGTCAGCCAGGCCTTATCTTTCTTCCCCATCTTTAGCCACCATTTCTGTCTCCATCTTTCTCGGCTTCATGGACAGACAAGGTAGAGGTTATTTCCTCCTTACTGCCCCTACAGCAGAGGCAGATAAGTTCTCGGCATTCTAAATCTTTATTTTCCCATAAAAGTGACACTAAAAATGTACTCAAGGTTTATAGAAAACATTGCTTCAATATATAAGAAATTTGAGCAAAATGAATTTGTAGGTTGACCAGGGACCAAAACTGCCTCTTAAGTCAACTATAGTGGACTTTTTAGATAAGGCATTTGGAGTTAGGCAGGCTGATTAAATCACTTCTGTAAGCCTGTACCATCATGTGGAACACAGTGATTATGAAGATCAAACATAGGTAAAAGTATAAAAATGATGTTATATTCTGCTGAGTATTCATCCTGTGAAAATAACAACGTTTGGAGGCTACACTCACCCTTTGTCAAATTTAGTGCTCTCTTCCCTGAAATCATGGTTAAAAGTTCTCTTAGGCAGCTAGTAGAGTACATTTTATTGAATGTTTGCAGAACATAGCCATGTGTTTAATTGTAGCTGGTGTCACTACAGGTTTATAAATATGATTTCTTAGCTCTTGTTCTGTCTTCCTGCCAGGTGGTGAAACAGCAGAAATGCCTGACATGTATACTCCAGGAGAGTATGACCTAGCCGGTTTTGCCGTTGGTGCCATGGAGCGACATCAGAAACTCCCTCACCTGGAAAGAATCGCCGAAGGGGATGTTGTCATTGGAATAGCTTCATCTGGTCTTCACAGCAATGGATTTAGCCTCGTGAGGAAAATTGTAGCAAAATCTTCCCTTCAGTACTCCTCTCCAGCACCCGATGGCTGCGGTGACCAGACCTTAGGTAAATGCATGCACTTTTTAAACTCTCCTGCTTGGAAATGTCTGAGCAGCCACTTCGTGGGGTTAGTCTCTACTTACTTAGAGCCTCTAGTTACTTAAAGTGGAATAAATTACATTATCCTGTGGTTTTGTTCTTTGGACATTATTATAGAACTGGTGTGTCTGTGCAAGGCCACAGTCATTCTCTGCTTCTATTTTGTTGTTTTTATGTGCTTCAGTTTTATGTTCATAGGCTAAGTTTTTGTCTTATCTCTCCAATATACAGGAGACTTGCTTCTAACTCCAACCAGAATCTACAGCCATTCACTCTTACCTGTCTTACGTTCAGGACACGTCAAGGCCTTTGCCCATATTACTGGTGGAGGATTGCTAGAAAACATCCCCAGAGTCCTACCTCAGAAATTTGGGGTGGATTTAGGTAAGCTCACTAAAAGGAAATTTTGGTCAGAAAAACGTTAGGAGAAAAAATACATTAGGGGGCAAAACAATATGGGTAGTGAATGCATATATGATACATGGAAAAGCCTCATCATTGGGGTTTCTTGGGGAAAAAATAGGGCTGACCCTTTTCGACCTCTTTTTGCTTTATTAGGCATGTTTATAAGGCATGATATAATTGACTTATATAAGATTAAGTGCTGTAAGCAGATCCTACGAGGGTTTTGGTAATCTCAAGCTCTATTAAGGTAGAACCAGGAACGTGCCAGGAAGGGAAGAGGTAGCTATTAATAGTCCATTGCAGGAGATGAAGAGGATTCAAACCAAGACATAGAAAGGGAAACATATTTGAGAATCATTTTGTGCTTAGAGAAAAAAGAAGTCCCAAGGTTCTAGTTAACCAGGGGAATGGATGGTAGCATTCGTAACACAAGAGGAAGAGTAGATTTGGAGTAGGAAGTGGGAATAGTTTTTTAAATCTTCAGTGTGCTTATTGCAAGGAGTCTGTGAACAGAAGTTGAAATCAGGTTGAAGAAAAGTTGGGTGCTCATCTACAGATAGCAGTAGTTCTAGCCAAGGGAAGAGAGAGGACCAAAAGGTCATTCCTCAGTGTTCTATCCACCTTGGCAGATGGTAGGTTGGCAGAGATAAAATTACCAAAAAAGAACAGTCAGAAGCAGGAATTAAAACCATGTAAAAATATTAACTCCAAGCAAGGATTTGAACATGACAGTGGTCAGCAGTGTCAAGTGCATGAAAGATCTAGGAGGGGGACCAAAAATAGAGCAGTATATTTTAGAAGTGGGACAAAAAGCAGCTTGGCGAAGGTAGATACTACCCACCAGATTATCGTGGGGGTAATGGGTGGCAGAGATAAAGAGATAGCAAATGGAGATTGCTGCTTAAGAAATTTATTGGTAAAAGGAAAAAGGAGCTAATAACTCATGTTCATGGCAAAGTGAAGGAGAGGCAGGCTTTGCCCTCCCTGTTTTTATGGGGTAAAGAGACAAAGGTGGAGAAACTGTTCGAGTAATCATAGCCAACTAATAGACACTGGATTGAGGGAGTAGAAATTGAAGTTCACATAAAATTACATATTTTCCCTGTGAAGTTAGATAGCCTTGGTGAGATGAGCAGACCTCAAGTGCAGTCTTGAGGAGAGGATTAAAAAACCAGTCAAGGTCAGAAACTAGAATGAGACAGCAAGCATTTCTGAAGGTGAAGTTGAATCAGGTTGTGTAATTTTTCTCCCAAAGTAAGAGCTTTTATAACCTTGAAACAAGAACAGAAAAAAATTAATTGGTTGGGTTGATCCAGTTGGGCCAGGCAAGGTAGAGGAGTCAGTCATGGGGCAAAGTAGCCGTGGATGCAGGTGAGGAGATTTGCTGAGCTAACCTTAGAGTCAGAGAGTATGTGAAGCTAAGAGAGAATCTGAAGAGTCAGAAATAGGTTGTTTTAAAAGTGAGGAAACAGGCAAGGTAAGCTGGCAATGTGGTCAAATAGGATTGTAGCCTCTCCTGGGAAGCTGAAGACACAGGCTGAATGGGAATCCCTTCATTAGCATAATGCTGAGCTGAGGGTATGCAGGATTAAATCAGTGGTTAAAGACATTCCTGGATAGAAATGCTTTCCAGTGAGCATAAACAAAACCTTAAGGAAGTATTCATCCTTGTCTTTAAATCATTAAAAACAGTGGCAAGCTGATGAATGGGGAATGGAGCAGGGCTCATTTCTGTATTTGCCAGTTTCTGTGGTGTGAATACTCCCAGCCTGGCCAGTTTTTAAATGGCTGTATGTAAAGGCCTCTATAGAGGCTGGCTCTACCACACTGGTTAAAAATCAGGAAATTGAGAGTTGATACAGCCATATTCCTGAGCCATATGTTTTGAGTTACACAAACGTCTATATCCCATTTAAAAGGAAATTTAGTCCCTTGTGTCAGCCTCTGATGTTTCTTCTAGGAAGCATACTTTGACAACAGATTTAAATAAAGAATTCTCAGCATTAAAGTTGCAACTTGTGTTATTCCTGACATACTTGATCATTTGTAGAAACTAGGCTCAGTCTTTATTCTATAAATAAATACTTTGTAAATCTTTTTGCTAAAATGAGATGATAGTTTGGTAATCTGCTACTTATGCTGCCATTTATATATCACTAACATCTTCCTATTCTAATGACATCATTTTTATAAAGAATATTCCATTTTTATGGATATATCACTATTTGGTTTTATGTTGCTGTTGACTTTTGATTACTGATAGAATAGTAAACGTCATAGTAGCTAAATCTTTTGAGTTCAGCTCTTAAGAATGGACATTTACCAGCTAGTAGAAATGGAATTAAATCTCATAGGGAAGAAGATTCATAGAAGATTCAGGTGATGCCTCTTAAAAATTATATCAACTCAGTCTATGGCCATGCCACCCTGAAAAAGCCCAGTCTCGTCTGATCTCGGAAGTTAAGCAGGGTCGGGCCTGGTTAGTACTTGGATGGGAGACCACCTAGGAAGACCAGGTGCTGTAGGTGTAAAAAATAAAAAATAAGGGATTGTAAGCTAACAAGGTCCTTGCAATCTATGAGGTTAACCAAGGGTTGTCTCGCCTAAAAAAAACAAAATTATATCAACTCTAGAGCATTAAAGATCTAATTATCCTGCAGATATACCAAATAAATAAGGGGAACAGGTAGTCAACTTTATTTTGTAACAAAAAGCTAAGTTTATAGTGGTTTCCCTTTCATAGGAGCATCATAAATAAATAATATTTAATTAGAACAGTTTTTGTAAATCAGATCCCATAACTATAGATTCTAAGGAACTATCCAAGTTCTTCTTTATTCAAGAATTGTGTATTTGTATGTCTTCACTTAAAATTTTTTATTAAGGATTTTTGTTGTATTATTCATAATAATAGAGGATATAGTCTTAAAACAGACCTAAATCTAAATTTTTTCAAATAAACACAGAAGGACATTGATCTTAAACCTTTTGCATAACATGACTTTAGTAGTGTATATATTTCCTTTAAATCTATATGTAAGCCACCTGGTTTTGCATCATACTTAGGGTGCATTTTGGTCATTGCTAAGACACAGCTAAACATTCACAAAATGATAGTATACCAACCTTTACTGGAATTCAGCTATTAGTACACCTCATCTTCGGGGATTTCTAACAATCTAATAGTTAATGCAGCACAAAACCTTGCCCAATTGTGAATACCAGCCAAATGTATCAACAAAAATATTCCTAATGTCTAAGGTACAAATGGATCTTAAAAAACCTTCTAAAAGGACAGTTTATAGTTTCAACCCACATAAAATAGCAGTGCTGGTTGTGGATTCCATAGCTTTGTGTGTGCGCACACTTTTACACTTGCTGCGAGATAATAGGTTAATCAGACAGCTCTTGCCTGTTTTCAGATGCCCAGACCTGGAGGATCCCCAGGATCTTCTCGTGGTTACAGCAAGAAGGACAGCTCTCTGAAGAAGAGATGGCCAGAACATTTAACTGTGGGGTTGGGGCTGTCCTCGTGGTATCAAAGGACCTGACAAAGCAGATTCTGAAGGATATTCAGCAGCACCAGGAAGAAGCCTGGGTGATTGGCAAGGTGGTGGCATGCCCTGAAGGTAATCGTTCTTTATTTAGTTGCTCTTAGGTATATAATCTTAAATATAAATGTGTCTTGTCTCTTGGGCTCTATGTCCACCTTTTATTTCGGCCATTGCTATGGCACCTGTCTTTTACACAGCTGTGACAAGATAACACCCATGCCAGTGACACCACATAGCTCTTCATTTCTGCCTCAGGGCTCTGACATCTCTCTATAATAGTCACATATGCACAACTACACCCCATAAGACAAGCCTCAACCCTAATGAGGTGAGAGCAAGTGAATAAATACTCACTTCAGGGACAGAAGGGATCGGTTCTGAGGCACAGTCTACATGGCTTCTTTAAGGGTCCCAATGGAATCGAGCCCCAGTAGCCCACAGTGGTGACCAGTTTAATAACACACTCTTACATTGGCTGTCCTATATCACTCCTCCCAGATCCTCACTGTGGTTTCCTGGGATCACTTCCCAAGTAATCTCCCCATGCAAGACTTCGTCTCGTTTCCCTTCTGTGGTTCAGCTCAATCACACACTTACCCTTGAGGCCAGGCGCTCAGAGCACTATCGTAAATGGAAGATTTGGAGGGGTGGGGACAGAACACTAGCAGGAAGTAATATATCCACTGTAGGCTTAGATACAGTGATGTGCTATTTCACTTCTAGTTGAAGTAGATAATACATTCACCTTAAGGAAGTCTTTATGAATGAGCAATATTAGGTAATACAGATCTATTATTTGTTTTAGTCCTTACATATCTTTTCAGAATAAAATATAGTATTACAAAGTTTTTATAAATACTTTATTATAACTGTTAATTCATAGTTGTTTTTTATTTACTGGGTATGTTTGACATGCAGGTTCTCCTCGTGTGAAAGTCAGGCACCTAATCGAAGCCATGCAGATAAATGGATCAGTATTGGAGAATGGCACCCTGAAAAGTCATTTCACTGCCCAACCAAAAAAGGCAAGAGTGGCTGTCTTAATATCTGGAACAGGTGAGATGTGGCTTCCTCTTTACTATATAGCAGTGTAGAAATGCTCTTCCTTCCTCCACACCCCACCCCCTCCTCTGTCTCCACCAAAATAGAAAAGCTCCTCCAGATTGTCAGAACACTCAGCAGAGTAAGGAAGGGGGATCACTGCAGAGTGTTATCTTTTCTGCATCCTCAGTCTTTCTGCCTTTTTCGGGCATTTGAGACAGTTCTCAAAAGAAAAGTAGAGAATATCAAGAAGATGGTTGAAGAAAGAGAAACTAGAAGACAGAATGGAAAATCTAACTTCTTTTGCATTGTGACTTTGTAGTTTGAAAGTCTTAAAATAATTGAGAGACTTTTCTTAATTGTTAATAATAATATGAAACCTATGTTTAATTCTTGTGGATAGAGAGAGAAAATAGTAAGAGCATCATATTCTCTTAGATGGCTATAACTTGATTTTTTTCCCACTATTATAAGTAACATTGCTGTGAATATTCTTGTAAATTTACAGTATGTTCTTAAGTGCATGTCGGATTATTTCTTTAAGGTACATTCCCAGAATTGTAATTGCTTTACAAGTCCATTTGAAGATTTCAGTATACTTTAGGCGCAGGTTGATGGTAAAACAAAGAAACTATTATAAAGGCCATAATGGTTTATTCTTCTTTAGAAGATGTACTTTTCTTGCTTAATTAAGCAGTTTAACCCTCATCAATCAATTTTAAAATCATGTTATACTATTTGCACTGCTGTGCTAAATCATAAGATACTTTTTTAAAAAATAGATATTATATTGCAAAAGCAATTACATATCCTAAAACCAGGAATGCGTATGTTTTCATAAACTGTTAATCCATTATCCCAAGAAAGGGAGTTTAAAAGCCTCACGTTTTGCCAGTCTTTTCTAAAACATCTAGAAATTTTGACCATTCCCTATTCACAGTGGCACATATCTCTTTTTAAGAAGGTGAGCTTACTTGCGTTTTTCTTTTTTCAGGATCCAACCTCCAAGCTCTGATAGACAGCACTCAGGAGCCGAGCAGCTGTGCACACATTGTTGTCGTCATCTCCAACAAAGCCGCGGTAGCTGGCTTAGATAAAGCAGAGAGAGCTGGAATTCCTACCAGAGTCAGTTACTTTAAGAGGCATCTCTCTTCATAATCTGCTCCCCAACCCCCCGCCCCACCCCCTTCCCCCCCAGGACCTGGGTCTGTAGGGCACTTGTTCTTTGGATTTCTGTATTTAGGGTGGGTGCTGGACTTGCCTTTCTGCTTCATCCTGTCTGTTCCTTCACACTTTATATTGGTATGTCTTCAGAAGGAAGTAAAGTATGTTCTGTGTAAAAGTTGAGTTTTAAATTATTTTTGATAATTCATTGAAAAAGATGATGTTTATCTTTTTCTATTACAGGTAATTAATCATAACTTATATAAAAGTCGTGTAGAATTTGACACCGCAATTGACCAAGTCCTTGAAGAGTTCTCCACAGACATAGTCTGTCTCGCAGGATTCATGAGAATTTTATCTGGCCCCTTTGTCAGAAAATGGAATGGTAAGCAAAAATTGTTTGATACCACATTGAGAAAGAGACTGAAAATGGACTACAGGGTGGTTAACTGACCAGACAGTCCCAGTCGTGAAATAGTTACCATGACATTTTATACTATGGCACAGGCCATAATTTAATTTCCTTTGCTTTAGCCCAAAGGATGGCCCAGTGAAGACTTATTATCTTGCTCTCTTTATCAGTTTTCTTTGGCCTGCTGCAATTAGTCGCTTTTTCTAATGTAGCTTAGGTTTGCTTCACATTACTACATAGATAGTAATTCATCTTCTGAGTAAATACTTGAAAGAGACTTTTCTACTTGTTGAGAAGCAAGAGAAAAAGATGTCCTATATCCCAGAATGAAGAGTCATCCTTTCCTGAGGAAGTGCAGGCCATTGCCAGAAGATGGCAAGGATGGCGTTGACTGCAGAAAACAAAACGTCTTGTGTTATTTGTTGCCTTCTTCCACAAAAGTGTTAACTGTGTCCTAGTTTTCTTGTGCGCACATTTGGGCAATAAATGCATTTTCTCTCTGAAGAGTTTGTTTTCCTAAGAGAATATAAATAGGATAGTTGTATAACATAAAAACAGGCAATGCCTTTGGTGACATGAGGCACACAACTAACTAATCCAGCAACCTTTTGGTTGATAAAAGTCAAGCACATAGACACTAGCGAGAACCTCCCGTGTCTTTGTAATAGTCTGTGCTGGCAACAAGCTAAATGTTCTTCAGGAACTCTATATCCAGATTAGATACCCTCTCCCCACCCTCATCCCTATCCAATTTTTGGTTACTGCAGGCTCCTACTCAGAGCCCTTGGTGTGTCTGCAGCTGTGCAAGGCAAGAACTTACTACCCTCAGGAACTTCTTGGATGAAAACCTATATTTCCCTTTACCTCATTTCTGTCTTTAACAAGTAAAAACACCCATGCCAGAGAAATCCTACTCCTGTTGACTTCTGTTTCCTTTAACAGAATACATAGGACGTTTTAATTCTGACCACTATGCTTTAAATTTTCAGGGAAAATGCTCAACATCCACCCTTCCTTGCTCCCTTCTTTTAAGGGTTCAAATGCTCACGAGCAAGCCCTGGCTGCCGGTGTCAAAGTAACTGGGTGCACGGTGCACTTTGTAGCTGTGAGTATGTCTCTTTCTACCAAAATATTATTAGTGTGTAAAAGTAAATTGTACTGGCTAGAAAGTAATGTTCAAAACTTTGCTTCCTTTTTCAGGAAGAAGTAGATGCTGGACAAATTATTTTGCAAGAAGCTGTTTCTGTGAAGAGGGGTGACACTGTTGCAACGCTGTCTGAAAGAGTGAAATCAGCAGAACATAAAATATTTCCCGCAGCCCTCCAGCTGGTGGCCAGTGGGAATGTGTGGCTTGGAGAAAATGGCAAGCTCTGTTGGGTCAAGGAGAAATGAAGCTGCCTAATTCAGGAATGGAGCCAGTTTTGAAAGAAGTCTAGCTGTTTACATAGTAGCTTTTTTATCATGGACTCGGATGAAAAGAATGGCTGAAAAAGAGGACCTCACCCTTATTTCTTTGGCTATTTTTTTCATGAACAAAGATTCATTCCAAGCAAGACTGGTGCAGCAGATCTAAGATATATATCTGCTTCAGTGGTCTTCCAGGTTTTACCTGTTTACAACTTTGTTCAGAATCAAACTAGTCATTCAGAACACCTTTCATTTTCAAACAGATACTAAAACTTAGTCTTTCTTATCTTTTTCTGACCAATATCGCCACTATTTTTTTTTAGTTATACTCTAATCTTTGAAGAGTTTACCAACAAGTCTAATAATAAGTTACTATCTCTCCCCATGTTGTTTTGAAGTGAGACTTCTCTTATTATCTCTATCATAATTTAGTGTCATAAAATTTCTGGGTAGCTCCCATTTCCGAGGGGTTGTATCCTTTGTCCTTTAAAATATCATTAAACATCCCTCTAATAATTGACAGTTTCTATAATACCCAGATTTTAGCTGCATAGTTACTCTATGGATTATGTACATCCATACTTTTATAAATCAGTGAAGGACTAAAGGGAGAGTTTTGGTGGTCTCTAGATTCAAACATAAGACTTGAAGCAGGTTACTCATCTACTTGTTTCCCCATCTACTAAAGTAGGCAAATGCCTACCACATGGTTGTTTTGATAATTAAATTTAGTACATGTAAAATGCTTGGGACAGAGTAGGTGCTCAGAGATTGGCATTTATTTCAAAATTCCAGTTATAAAAGCTATTGTAAATCATCTTTTCAACAGGTACGTCGTAAGCATAAACTTGAGAATGGTGATAAATGGAATATTGGAAGTCTGGTAGGTACAGTGAGGGCAAGTGGAAGGCAGTCTACACAGACTAGTGAAGAGTATATTTCCCATTCTAGCCAGTCTTGTCTAATTTGGATGTGCAATTCTGGAACTGGGAGGTCTAGGTTGACAGCACATTTGCATGACCCTACCCTTGGACACCTGGCATATCACATTTCTACTAGAGTAGCTACTCAGCCCAGAGGCAGGCAGCCGAGCAGCCTTCCAGGTAGTGTGGACTAAGAGCTCTGCCTGGCCTGCAGGGTGATGCCTTATGAGAAGGGTACCTGGAGGCCCTGTTCAGATTATCTACTGGAGTTTAAACTCAGCAACAGAGGACTCTTACAGCAGTCATATATGGAAGGTAGTAAACTCTAGCCATAAGACAGTAGAGGATCAAGAGAGACCTTTCCCAACAGACCCTAATCACTGCTTCTGGTACTGGTACGTTTCCTAGGCCTGGGCAGCTGGCTCATGACATTATTTTCCCTCACACTGTAGTCAGCAACTGCCATCAAGTAAATGGAAAATTCAAGTGCATCATTTCACAAAGGTTTTGCTATAAAAAACAATTGACTCTGGTTCTGGAAAGTTCACAAAGTGTTAAGCACCTATTACATATTTGCCAAACATTTGTCCTGTGAGGTTTATAGAAAGTTTGAAGACATAAAGGAAAATGTTATTGGTTGATAAAATCATATCCTATAAAAGTAGAGGCTTGTACCAAGGTGTAAATCAGAAAACCCAATGTAAGCTTATAACTTTAGAAATAAAACTTTCCAAACCCTTTGATACGAATCTCCACTAAAAGGAAGTTGGACTCTATGTAAAACATCTGATTCCATATCTTGGGATAGGAAGAATGAAAATGTCTGAAATATGTGGTTGCCAGAAACAAACAAACAAAAACGAAAATAGGGGTGATGTTGAAAGAACAAGAGTCAGCTTAAAGGGTGTGCTACTGTCTAGTTTGTGATAAGTTGAATATTATTTGGGCATGTCAAGAGTCTATAATGATACTCAGAAAAGGTCATTTAAGTTATGAAAAAGTCAATGCAAAAAAAAAGGTGATATTTTGTTACTGTAATAAATGTGGACATTTTTATTATACCCGTCTCTATTTGTATGAGCAGTAAAAAAAAAAACATCAGCCCCTTGATCACACATGTTCAGATAGAAAGATTTGGGGGTGGAGGTCTAACTTATTGAGCCCTGTTGGTTACACACAACAAAGGATTCAAGAGTGAGTTCCAAATTGATAAGCCAAATGTTCTAGAGGAATGTTAAAATTTCTGAGATTTCATAGTCTTAAGTGTTTCTTCTCAAATTTTTTACTATTTTTAACATATATAATAAAAAACTCAAGTAAATACAGTAGTTTTTAATAAAGTTTAATAACTGGTATAGATAGTCCCTCATTACTTTTTTTCACCAGAATTTTCTTGGCTATTCTCACCTGTGCTAGTCAGCCAGAAACAACCAAAATTGTGCCCCAGGGTGAGAATGGCAAGGATGCTGCTGCCTTGGCCAAGTCAGGCTCCATAGGCCTGCTTCCAGTGAACACTGACTGCTCCAGAGTAAACCAAAGTTCACTCACTACCTGTGACTAGTCACTCATCTAGGCTTCAAATCTCAGGCAAGATTATCTGACTGGCCGAGTTTAAGTCACCAATCCCTTCTCTCACAGCCAGCGGTCAAGGAGAATCCTTTGGGCTGTCGGTGACCCCTTCAACAGTGGTGGATGCCCCAAACAGCAAGAGGATTCCCACACTTAGCAGCCCCCAGAGGACAAAGGTCCAACTCCATAGTGAAGTGACAAATGCAACTGCAAGTAGTTCAGGAAGATTAATAAAATTCCGGGTTTTTTTTAAGTTCATGTTTTGCAGACAGTTCCTCTTGGCTTCTTATCTCCCTGAGCTTTTTACCAATTATCTAATACATAAATTTTGCCACCTCCATACCATCTTTTAAAAAAGACAATCTCCGATAGTCATTCTTTCTCAAGCCATGTAAACCTTGTATTTACCACAACCAAAGGCCATTTTCCTTTATCTGGAGCCAGTTGCAAATATTTAAAAATTCATATGTAGAAATAATCCAAATGTCCATCAGCTAATGAACTGATAAATAAAATATGGTCTAGTCACAAAAAGGAATGAAGTTCTGACATGCTACAACATGAACCTTGAAATGTTATACTAAGTGAAAGAATTCAGTTTCATATGACCACATAGTTATGATTCCATTTTTATGGAAAGTCCAGAATAGGCATATCTGTACCAACAGAGAGATTAGTAGTCACCCAGAGCTGTGGGGATAGACGTGTTTGGGGGTGATGACTAAAGGGTGCAGAGTTTCTTTTGGGGTAATGAGAATGTTCTAAAATTGATTGCAGTGATAGTTGCATCACCCCATGAATATATCTAAAGCATTGAATTGAATTGTATACTTTAAACGGGTGACTTATGTGGCATGTGAATTATACCTCAGTAAAATTGTTCCCCCAAAGAGATATACAACTTCTCTGTCACTAAAAAATTCATAGTTTTTGAACTACATCAAAATTACATTTTCTAACATCTTATAAAATACAGTAAACTTATACTTCATATTCAGAATATGAAGTCATTTAAATAAATACAGATAGGACTTCCATGCTTTGTAACAGAAATCATATTAAAAGCTGTCTAGCTGAATAGCAATCCTAATCCTCAAATCCTCCATCTGCTAACCTGGTAATTCTCCTGGGTAAGCGTATTAAAAATGCTAACTCCTGAGCCCCACCTCCACTCTGAGCATTGCAATAAAGGCATAGACTTTAATAGTCTGAATCTATTTCATTTTACAAAAGAAAAAAGGTTCATGAATTGAAATATTTGTGGACATAGAAAGTCAAACTGCATTTAAAATTTTTCTGTACCACTTAACTCCAGAAATTTACATGAAAAAAAGTAGTTTTGTTATAGCACTGTCACTCGATCCTTGCTGCTTTAGTTATATGAAAAACAAAACAAAACAAGATCTATCATAAAAAATCACTTTAAATATTCAGCTGATAAACCTATTAGGTCCTCCACTTTTGTTTAAAGCAAAGTATTGGAAATCCTCCAATTTTGGAAAGGATTTATTTTTCTTTCTCAGCATCCACAACAAATCAACCTTCTCAATTGTGCCTTTGGTGCCCCGAGGATGTTTAAAGAACCCTAGCAAGCTACTGGATAAGTGAAAGGAATGCCTTTCTTTTGCAAACGAGGGAAGGTTGATGTTCAGAGGGGAGGTGGGACTTCCTTGAACACACTTAGGGATTCCTGTACTGAAGACCTTGATAATACTCCTGGCAGTCAGTAGCTTAGACACTGGAACTGAACGGGTTGCGGAGTGTAGATGAAAGTATTTAGAGTGAACAGACTTAGAGCTGGAAAACTTAAGTCACCAAGTGAGAGAGAAGGAGCCAGTGAAGAAGCAGCCTTAGAAAGAAGGGGCAGTGAGTATGGGGGGCCCAGGAGAAAGATATGTCACTGAAGCTGGGAGAAAGGTGTTTCAAGGAACAAGGAGTGAGCTTCCCATTCCTTTCTCTTAGAGACCAAGTAGAGCAAGGAGAGATAAGTCTTAATCTTTGCATGTGCAGGCTCTGGGACCCCACGCATGCCCCACCAAAATGCAAACATCCAAAATGGCGTGATGGCACTGCAGGAGAGTGAGGAGGGAGCAGCCCAAAAGCTGGATCTGCAGGACAAATTACACAAAATAAACCGAGCCACTTTAAATGGAATCGGAGCTGCCATCCCAGAAAAACCGCCTTGCACATTTTATGCCTCAAACCTTTGGAATGTTAGAACAGGGCAAAGTAAACTTTGGACTGGGCCTAAAGCAACATTGTGTCTCAAACTGTTTGCAAGGTCAAGAAAGCAGATATTATGACTAGCTGGACTGAAAATTAAAAACATTGTTAAGAATTAGTGTCACTATGTTAGCTTATTGGCACCAATATCTATGGATGTAACTGCTCCCCTTCACTTTCTCATAAATACCCCTTGCCTTTGTCTACTTATCGGAACACTATTTGGGTTTTCACCTCAATCAGCACTTCCCAAATAGCTATTATTTTTTATCTCAGATAAATGCTGTTGCTTCTCACTTTGAAAGATCTTTTATTTTTACGTTACAAAGAGCATGTCCAGCAAGAGGGAACTGGGGAGGCTAATGCTTCTACTTGCTTTCAGTTTTCCACCTGCAAAGAAACAATTTGGATAATACAAATTCCTGGAGTCCACTGAGGAACCCATGAGGCTCAGAGAACTGCTGTATTAGTTTGCTAGGGCTGTTGTAACAGACCAGGTGGTTAAACAACATAGTCCACAGCAGGGGCTCTGAACCTCAGCATTACTGACACTCTGGGCCAGCTGATTCCGTCGCGGGGGCTGTCCTGTACCTGTGCATTGTAGGATGTTGAGCAGCATTCCTGTTCTCTACTCACTCAATGCCAGTAACCATTCTTAATTCTAACAATCAAAAATATCTCCACCATTTTACATACTCACAACAATGTACAAAAGTTCCAATTTCTCTACAACCTAGCCATCACTTGTTATTTTCTGTTGTTGTTTTTTTAGATAGTAACCATCCTAATGAACGTGATGTGATATCTTACTGCAGTTTTGATGTGCATTTCCCTAATGACATAATGATGTTGTGCCTCTTTTCTTATATCTGTTGGCCATTTGTATATCTACCTTGGTGAAATGTCTATTAAATTCCTTTGCTCATTTTTAATCCACTTATCTTTTTACTGTCTCTATAGTTTTTTCTTTGCCAGAACGTTGTAAAGTTGGAATTATACAACATGTAGCTTTTTCAGATTGGCTTCTTTCACTTTGCAATATGCACTTAAGTTTTCTCCATTCTTTTCATAGCTTGATAAGTCAATTACTTTTTATCACTGAATAATATTCCATCATATGATGTACCACAGTTTCTCTATTCACCTGTTGAAAGACATCTTGATTGCTCCCAATTTGGGGCAATTATAAATTTAAGAAATTAAAAATGACTTACGGAAAAGTTGCAAGAATACAAAAACCTTCCAAATAACCTTTATCTAAATTTCCTAATTAACATCTCCCTCCAAGCAGTTTGCTGTTTGCTCTCTCTTTCTCCTTTGCTCTGTACATGCACTCATTTCTAAATCATAAGAGAGTAATATACAGACATCATATCATTTTATCCATAAATATTTCAGTGTGTATTTCCTTAAGAACTAAGACAGAACCAAATGCTCACTGTGGATATTGCCCAGAGTAGATAATAAAGCCTCAGCTGTCAAGGAAAGAAATCATGTGGTTCTTTAATTTCATTTAATACAAGAAATGTTATTTACTTAATCGAGAAGAGCCCCTTCAAAAAGGATATCAAGGGATATTCCTAGGTGGTAGGCTTTTTAAACAGAAGCACCCTAACATCTCATTACAAAGCTGCCTTTGGAGTTGGATTTGCCTTAAAACCAATTCTCTCTTTAAAGCATTTTGGATGGTTCTCTACCAAATAGTGGTACGTGACAGTTTTAATGTATTTTGAGTTTTGTTGCTGAATTTTTTGACAATTAAAGAGCAGTGAGAGAAAGGAAGCAAACCTTCCTTGTTCTGGCCTTTTTAACTTATCAAAACATTTTTATAGACTATAATTAACAATACTGTATTATGTCCTTGAAATTTGCTAAGAGAGTAGAATGCATCTTCACCCTCCCCCTGAAAAAAAGAAATAAAAAAGAAAAAGGAAAAGGAAAACAGTAACTACATGAGGTGCAGGATATGTCAATTAGTTTGTGATTACTTCACAATGTATCCGTATATCAAACTATCAACCTGTACACCTTAAATATATACAATTCTTATTTGGCAATTATACCTCAATAAAGCTGGAAACGAATTCTGAAGCATGAGAAAAACATAGAGTGGTTGTGCAGTGATTTCAATAAACATGCTGGGCAAATGTAATATGGGTTGGAAACAATTCAAATCTTGATTCCCAGGCAGCTGATGCACATTTGTTTTCTTGACTAGTGGCTTGCAATTAGAGGGAGGTATATACATTATTCATAATTTCAAGGAACAGAAAGTGCTGTACATTAGCACCAGTCAAATGCGGATAATTCAGGCTCGTGACAATAAACCATCAATTAATTCAATACCAAAAATGAAAATTAGATATCCTGTGTGGGGGAGGGCAATTTAGCATTAGCAAGCATCCACAAATTCTGTATGTGGCCCTTACTGACCATCTTAGAATAATTCAATAACTGGTTAATGTGCCTGGGAAGAGGGAAAAGGAAAAAATACCCAGATGAATGTGAATCTTCTCTTTTCTATGATACATTTCCCTTAGCATTTAGTGCTGTACTCTGTAAATCTACCCCCTTCTTTATTTTAAAGCTGACACTCTACATCAAACTCTTCCTTGATCAAATGGAGTAAAATATTAATTCAGATGTCACTCAGAGAGGAAAGCATTTTCATGGTTGTTCTAAAAATTGTGGATCCAGAAGATACTATTTGCAAATGTCACTGGACAATATTTAGTTTTAGGATCCAGACTGAACCATAAATCAATCTTCAAGGAAGTGTGATTTTTGGTTACTATGGCAACTTATTGGAAAAAAAAAAAATTAACTTCTTTGCAGTCATCACAGAACCAGCAAACAAAAAGGAAAAAAAGCCCTCACTTGCTTTAGTCAAAGTGTGAAATTACATCTGAGAGCACAAAGAAAAAAGAGGTTGCTTTTGCAGTAACACACTCTGTGGTAGTCAGTAAATATTTGATATAACTATAAAGTCAAGAAATTTGCTTTTTGGTAACTTTTAAAAATATCATCATCTATTTTCCACCTACTCAGCAACATAATTACTAAAGGTTTTGGTGTCCTGACTAAATTCTTACCAACTGTCTACTTTCCTCCTATTTATGGGAAAATTTGTTTCAAATGCTCAACTATATTGTGAGAGCAGACTCATGAAAAGGATGCTCTAAACTAGGAAATGCCACATACATTCAATTCAATGTACTTTCACTTAAAACCATATGTGTAAGATTATACTATATCCCAGCTGATAAACTTGAGGTAATAATTAGACTTTGTGGAAAACAGACTGTGGTTCATGTATGTTGATTTTAATCATGACATAACCTAAATATGATTAAGAATGTTATACTAAAAACTGAACACGTTTTTGCCTTAAAACCATGTCTCTGAGTCTAGAGTTTAATTAAGCAAGGTAATACAACCATATTAAAAATGTTAGTCAACTTGTGTGTTTATTCTGACTCTAAATTTGATATTTTAACATCTTATTATAATCACTAGGACTGCTGACTGAAGAATATGTAGCCATCTTTTTAAAGAAGAACTATTACTACAAAATGGTGGACTATTTCTGCCTATAACTAAACTGAACAAGAATGCTTTGGTTTATCATTCAACCTGCTGACTTAAAAGTTTATGTATTGCTCTGAAGGACATCATTAGCACAACTGGTGAAATTGGAACACAAAACTGTAACATTAAATAATATTGTATCGATGTTAAATCTGCTGATTTTGGTAACTGCTATGGTGACGTTAAGAGAATGTCCTTGTTCTGATTAAATAAATACTGAAGTACTTTGAAGTAAAGAGATGTGATATATGCAATTATTTTAAATGATTCAGAAAAAAAAAAAAAAGTACCTATACAGAGAGAGAATGGTAAAGCAATGTGGCAACTCCTGACAGCTAGATCAATACCAGGAATGGCCTATTTCTACATTTCTTATACATTAGAAACATAATCCAGTCAGGTAGCTAGTGTACACTTTGCAGCTGAAATTGTTCTTAATGGATACCTTGGTTGACACCAATTCACCTTCTACACATACAGAATCATACTATAAAACAGGTCCTCTGAAAAGAGAAACAGACTTACAGTTCTAGTCCTAGCTTTGCCATTTACCAACTTAACTAAGTCATTTAACTACTCAGGACTAAAGTATAATTATTAATAGGATACAAACATCATGTTAAAATTTTGATGTGATGAAAGCTTTGTAAAATGAAAAGTGCTATACAACTATGAGTGGTTTTAAAACTGTATTGATGTTTTTATGCTGTGTTTAACACTTGTAGAA
>CM053507.1:5197710-5282049 GCA_028627145.1 Eidolon dupreanum
GTTTAGTGTCAGACTAGGTACATACTTTGTCGTGTCCTGTTTCATGTGTGTAAATCTCATGAGAAGACTCCTTGAGACAATAAAGACAGTAATAACACTAAGAAATAGAGGTGCTGATGAAGTTGATAATCTGGGGATACAGACAATTAAACTTCCTGTGCTCTGACCATTTTGTTTACAACTTGCTATGTGACTTGGTTGCTTTGCTTAACAGTCTGGGCCTACATTTTCTCATAAAACGAGAAGACTGGATTAGATGATCTCTAAGAACTTGCCTGCTCTGAAATTCTATGGTTAGTGATTAGAATCCAGATTATATCACAGTATGTTAATGCTAATCTCAACTTCCATTTCTCTGCCAACGTAAGTGAAATATAGCTATATGAATTTTGGCAGCAGCCTTAGAAAGTACTGCCCCATACTGCATTTATAATTCCTTATTGCTGAAAGTATGAAATTAGCAGATAATACAACTTTCTTCACCTTATATTTGTTGTCGTTTTATAGATCATTACTAGGAAGAACTCAGGATACAATAATGAACACAATGTATGTGATGATGGCTCAGATCTTAAGATCTCATCTGATAAATGCTGCAGTGATTCCTAATCGAATGAAAATGCTTCCTTATCTCGGTGTAATTAGACATAAGATGATGTCAACTCATAAATCCAAAAAGGAGATGAGAGAATATTATAGGCTACTGAATCTAGATGAAGGATGCTCTGCAGATGATGTCAGGGAATCTTTTCGTAAGCTTGCCAAGCAATACCATCCAGACACTGGCTCTACTACAGCTGATTCTGCAACATTTATAAAGATCGAAGAAGCTTATAGGAAGGTGCTTTCCCACGTGATAGAACAAACAAATGCCAGGCAGAATAAAGTTGAAGAAGAAGAAGAAGAAGAAAAATTCAAATATAAAACACCCCAACATCGGCATTATTTAAGTTTTGAAGGTATTGGTTTTGGAACTCCAAGTCAACGAGAGAAGCAATATAGGCAATTTAGAGCAGACCGTGCAACTGAGCAAGTGATGGAATATCAAAAGCAGAAACTACAAAGCCAGTATTTCATTGATAGTTTAGCTGTTAAAGATGTAAGACATAGTAAAGAACAAAAGATAACTCAAGCAATAGAGCGTTTAGTGGAGGATCTAATTCAGGAATCAATAGCAAAAGGAGATTTCGACAATCTCAGTGGGAAAGGAAAACCTCTAAAAAAATTTTCTGGCTGTTCATATATTGATCCCATGACCCACAACCTGAACAGAATATTGATAGATAATGGATACCAACCAGAGTGGATCCTAATGCAAAAGGAAATAAAGGATACTATTGATCAACTCAGAGAGGCAATTTTAGTGTCAAGGAAAAAACTTGGGAATCCAATGACACCAACTGAACAGAAACAATGGAAACAAGTTTGTGAGCAGTTTCAAGAAAACATCAGAAAACTAAACAAGCGAATTAATGATTTTAATTTAATTGTCCCCCTCCTGACCAGGCAAAAAGTCCATTTTGATGCACAGAAGGAAATTGCCAAAGCCCAGGAAATATATGAGACCCTTATAAAAACAAAAGAAATCACAGATAAAAATCCAAGTCACATTGATCAGGGAGAAGGGAAGAAAACACCTGGAGTCAAGAGAAGTTTTTTCAACTGGATGAATACATGGAAATTTATTAAAATATAACCATTTCAGTGTTCACAATACTGCCCCAAATAATTTTCAGTTGTACTGACATCACACATAGAGGCTGAGATTTATGGGTATAACACAGGAGTTTGAGAACCGTGTACCTTTTCACAACTGGGTACTTTTCACAAAACTAACCACATCTCCAGTGATGTGTAAGTGGGAAAGCTGTAAGAAACTACATCAGGGATGTGTTCAACCAGCTTTGCTCTGAGAATATAGCAAGAAAAGAAGAGAACTTACTTGTAAGAAAACAATTTAATCTATTCCAGAGTTTAACTGTCAGTCATCAGGTAAAATGAGTTAGGACAGAGACTCAGGGGATCATAAAAGAGTATTCCAAAAGTTCAGTTTTAAGCTCTAATTTAAAAACAGTTGCTTTTTGCCATCTTTAAACACAGGTACTTAGCAACAACAACAAAAATTAAAAATGTATTCTCAAAAAGTCACAAAACTAAAGTACAGAAGGTAGGCAAGTGAACCTCCAAATGATGTATGTTTTCTGCAAGTTTGCTTCATTTGTAAACCTTAGATTTTATTAAAGCTCAAAACTGTTCTAAGACTTTGGGACACTCTGTATGGGTGGAAATGTTAGGATCAGGAAATTAACCTAATGGGGTTACTGAACTAGCGCGCACGCGCTCTCTCTCTCTCTCTCTCTCTCTCTCTCTCTCTCTCTCTCTCTCTCTCTCTCTAGGCCTTCTCTGTGGGTACTGAATTAAAAAAGAAAAAAATGCCAAATATCTGGATTGTACCTTTCCCTGCCTAACATCATGATCCATTGGCTGCAGAAATCAATCAAACTAATTGATTTAGCTATTGTAGAAATAGACTCTAGTTTCCACTTTTAAAGAGTTGTGACTGAATTTTCTGACCTTTCAGAGGTGAAAACAAAAATTCCTTGGGCTCAATGGAAACAAGATTTCACTTCTAGCTTCATCTCTAATCAGAGATTGACATGTTTGGTCTCTGTCTCGTATGGGACTCCCAGAGGATTTTTCAGCCATATGAAATCTCACTTTACTGTCTTAGGAAGCCTTTAATAAAAACAAGATGTTATTTTGCAGCTTTGGCAAATGACAAGATTGACAATTATGAGGTTGTTATGTTCCATCCACTTTCAGAAAATCTAACATTTTTTAGTTCATGTAATTGCTTTAGATAGAGAATTGGGCAACTAGAAAGATATGGAGAGTGGTCAAAAGGAGCAGGTCTGTTTCCTTATTTAATTCAGGGTACCATATTATGGATGTAGTTCAGAAGCGCGGCCCTTGCCACTCTGGTTTTGGAAAAACAATTATTTTGTGAAGTATGTGATAATTAAAACTACGTATTCAAAAGGAAATTTCAGGCCTTTTTGCTTAGATGATTGGGCATTAATTGGTATAATATATAAGTATTTTGTTGAATGAGTTATCATTTGACCTCTATAATGATAGTATTACTCTAAACAAAATTGTGAATAGAATGAACATAGCTTTATAGTAAAAGCTGAGTTCTGAAATATTTTAGAAGGCAATGGTTCTGTGAATCTTGTTAAAAATGGGAATTAGATGTATGGGACCTAATGCATTGCAGCAACATATATAAAGGAAACTATTTTCAATATTGGATAACGGATGGGAAGGTTAAGTTACCAGAAAACTTTAATAAATACTTAATTTCAGTACAGGACAGTTTATGTTTGTAAATGTTGATTGTATTAATAAAGTTAATTTTTATGATTATTCAATGGCCCATTGTATAAACAAATAATAATAACCATATTTTAGGCTGAGCACCTAAATAAGTATCTTTTAAATTTTTATTTTTCAATTAGAGTTAACATTCAATATTATATTAGTTTCAGGTGTATAGCATCGTGGTTAGACATTTATATAATTTACAAAGTGATCCTCCTGATAAGTCTAGTACCCATGTGGCACTATACATAATTATTACAATATTATTGACTATATTTCCTATCCTTGTGACTATTTTGTAACTGCCAATTTATACTTCTTAATCCCCTCACCATTTTTACGCAGCCCCCCAACCCCCCCTAATATGACAAATCTGTTTCATTTTGTTCACTTATTTTGTTCCTTACATTCCACATATATGTGAAATCATATGGCATTTGTCCTTCTATGTCTGACTTATTTCACTTAGCATAATACCCACTAAATCCATCCATGTTGTTACAAATGGTAAGATATCATTTTTATTTTTATGGCTGAGTAATATTCCAAGTGCTTTTTACCTTTTTGATTTATGATATCAAAACTGACTATGACATAGATTATTCTTGTTAAGGAGGCAAATTCACTTATGTAAAAACAGATTCACATATTTAAGTAACAAAACTCCAGATAAGAAAAGATTTTGGCCAGTTTATTGGAATCTGACACTTAGCTCTCTTATGAGGCAGCATTGACCTTTTCCTGTTAGTTTTTCACCTTCTAATTTTGTTAGCTTTTCAGGTGTAGTAGTAATTTATCAAGATTTCTGAACACAGTAAAGGCCGTATCAGACTCTGTCTGGTTCCCAGTCTTTCCACAGCTCCTTTCTTCGAATCGTAGAGCCTCAATCGCAGTGGCTTTTGTCTCCTAGCTCTGTGAAATGCTTTTGCCGTTTCTGTGTGCCTGAGGCTCGGCCTCAGTGGTTTGGTATCTCAAGACGATAGTTTTCAGTTCTTTGATACAACAAACTACATTACTATTCATTTTCTTTATCTGTAGCTGAGACATAGCCCTACTTTTGGGGGTACCCCTCCCAAAGATGAAAGTCCCCTCTAACCTGTCTCTATGGCTGGGGCTTATTACTTCCTAACATATTTTTCTGCTGCCAAATGCTTGGGTCCCCATCACGGGGCCTCAGCCACCTTTTGGGACATTCCCAATACCTCTCAGACACAGCTGATGGTGATTCGCCTATTCCTAGAAGTAGTGCCTTTCCTTTTCCACAACATTCTGTTCATCAGCACACATTTACTGAAGTCCTGAAAGGGAACCCACCATCCTACCACCTGGATTCTCAGAAATAGTAACTGAGACCTTCAGCCCCAAAAGTAACCTTCAGGTACTCACTTTTCTTGGTATTACTGCTGCTGTCACCACCCTGGCTCCAGGTCAGGGACACCTGACTCCTTCTCTGGCCTAAGAGCAGACCCACAAATGTGGTCACGACACTTCTTGCCCGACTGAGACAAGACTAGAACATCAAATTACAACTTTCCTCATGACTTGAGGATGACAGAGGGGAAGGGAAGACTGTCCCTGGGATGAGATAATCTGGCCTGTGGCCCTCTCCAGTTTGCCTCTGAGCCCAGTCCTCAGCCTCCTTTGGCTTGACAGAGCCCCACATTCTTTTGGCTCTGGGATAGCCCTAAAGTGCCCTAAGCATACCCCTACTCCTCCAAATCTAGACCTAGGAAAGTAAGGTCTATGGGATTTTCTTTCCTGCCAAGACCAGTTTCAAAGATCTGGCTTCCTCTTCGAGAGCCTTATCTTCCCTAGATAACTGATGTATGCCATTGTCCCCCAGCCCTACTAAGTGAAAGATCCTACCTAAAGGTCTCAACAGGACAGATATATCCAAATACATGCCAGTAAACTTAACATTATTACGAGAGAGCCTATTCAGTTGCGGGGCAGGGTCCTTCCTGGTGCATCTTGCAAACGTTCTAGTGAGGAGCACATGGCCCAGTGGTGATTTAGGTTGGGCATTTAAAGCTGGGCTTCTTGCTCTCTCTGGTTTTATCTCTGTAGGTGATCCTGGTTCTGTGGCTTCGTCCTCTCAGCTTTTCCGTTCAGCTACACTTTATGCCATAATTTGTCCAGTTGAGCCCCAAGATTCTCAGTGAGCTTTACTTAACTGATGTAGTGGATGGCTGGTGTACTTTTGCTGCCTGTCATCCTCCAAATAGCCCATATTGCTGGTGGCATGTGTCATTCGTCTGAGGATGATGTGCCTAGCACAAGAAGTCAGACTTTTAAAGTTGGTCTTGGCAGGAGAGAAAACCCCTCATTTTCTAAAATATGCTAAGAAATGCACATGGCACCTAGGCTCTGCCAACAAGACTTGTCCTTGGGAGATGTGGGTTCAGAATGAGGTATGGGAGGAAATGCGTTGGCTCTCTATGTCATTTGGCTGGTGCAGGAAGACAGTGGCTGCCAGGGGGAGCTCCTGGCACAGAAGTGGTGTCAGTGTTGGTAGCAGTGATGGCGAAGTTCCTGGCTTGTACTGCATGGTTGTGGCCACAGCAGCTTTGGTGTTTTTCTCACCAGGCCAGTTCTTCAGTGTGGTTTTAGGCATTGTTCCTGGGAACAACCTTGGGCCACTTTCTCCAGCCTTCCCCAAAGTTTCAGTGTCCTTTAATAAATTCCTTTTCTGCTTAACACAGCTAGAGTGGGGGCTGCCGTTTATAACTAAGAACTGTGACTGATACAGTTGAGTTCATGGGAATCTCATGGCTTTGGGATAAATAGGAACTATAAACTGGATTATAGTGCATGGGGCACAAAGACTGGTCCAACTTCAGCTCTGCCACTTTGTAGGTGTGTGATTCTGGGCAAATTACCAAACCTCACTGACTTATAAGACTTCTCAGGTGTAAATAGGAATAATGGTCAGCAATTGCCAGGATTTAATGAGATATTAGATGTAAAGATCCAGGACGGTTACTGATACACAGTGAGCACACGGTTCTAAGTATTAAATTATGTACACCCCTGTGCTAATATAATAATAAATAGAGGTTCTTATTGTTTTCAAGATTTGTTGAAAAAAGTTCTTCTATAGGGGGGATATTTTTTTCAAAGCTGATCTTTCTAGTTGCAATTTCCTTTCTCTGTCAAGTCTTCAGCTAGCAGGGGGCTTTAAATGAAAATGTAGAAGCCAGTCAAGAGAGACCACATATTATATGATTCCATTTATATGTCCAGAATAGGCAAATCTATAGAGACAGAAAGTAGATTAGTGGTTGCCTTGGGCTGTAGAGCTTGGGATGAAATGAGGAACGACTAATGGTTCTGGGTTGTCTTTTGGAGGTGATAAAAATGTTCTAGAACTGATTGTGGTAATGGTCACAAAACTCTGAACACACTAAGAACCACTGAATTGTGTACTTTAAATGAGTGAATTTTATGATACATGAAAGCTGTTTTTTAAAAAAAAAAATAAGTAAAAGAAAATGTAGAGTGGTTCTGAATTTGGTAGGTTGCTACTTTTCTAAAAGCAAGAAATGTCTTCAGGAGAATAAGAAACGAGAACTGTTTTGAATTGTGTTAAGCATAAAAATGACTAGCAATGTTTTAATTTAAATTTAGATGCTTTTGCATCTACAGCTAAAGTTGATTATCACTTAAAAAAAAAAACACAAAATTCAGCCGAGTAAATCTGAAGATCTAATTGGCTTTAATTAAGTGATTCATGAATGGTGCAGCATCCCATCAGCAACTAGAAGGGCATTCTGAAAGGTTGTAGGAAATGGAAGGTTTTTACAGGAAGAGTAGGACAAAGGAGCTAGTAACAAAAGAAAGGGGAGTTCTCGAGCCTGGAGATCTTTTCTTTGGGGGAAGAGAAAGGGAAGGGTTTCTTTTCTTTTTTTTTTTTAAATCATGCAGATGGCCTCTTCTTTCTATGGGGTATGGACGGGGACTATGAGACAGATTACCTTGCTGGTGCTTGACCAGAAAATTCCAGACTAGTTGATTAAGCTTATATTTCTGGGAGAGGCTGAAACTGCAATTAGAGGTATTAAATCTACGTTTGGTATCATGGGCTTTTAGTGCAAGTGACACAATTTGGGGCCTGTTTTTTTTTTCTTTAACATAATTTACAAATTTTTGCCAAACCTCCACAAATCTTTGTTAATATTCTCAGGCATTTGCTATTGTGCGTTTCTTACAACAATTAGCTACTCTTACCAAACTGAGTGGTGGCCTGACTTAAACGAGAATCTACAAACTTGATCCACAAAATGACTGAGAGAAAGTAATCTTTAATTACATATACAAAACTTTTTATTCCCAAACTCAGCAGGTGATAAAGCAGTAGCGAGGATGTCAGTCCCCAATGTTTCCCATTACACATCATGTTGTTCATGGCCTGTGGGGACGGAGAGGTCTAAAGAGCCTACCTGCCCTCTCTTTCTTCTCTCCAACATCCAAGAAAAAGTGTCCTGAGAAGTCACAACTCCATGGCGTTCTGGACACGGGTGTCAAGGAGCTGGCACAGGGAGGAAGATGGGCATGCCTTTGGGTTGGTCCCATTCTGACAAACTTGAATATCTTGAGAGGTTTGGGAGATGCCCATAAACTTACCACTTACAGTGCCTTTGGCCCAAGGGCAGCCAATACATCAACTGGCTGGTGAAGTGTTACATACTACAACAAGGTAAAATACTTTATTTTGGAAAAAAAAATTTATTATGAAAATTCACATGCATGAGGTAGTAAATTCAATCAATGCAAAAGGAAAGGCAACAAACAAATGAGTTCTCCTTCAACCCAACCCTCCCAGATCCAGACCTCCTGAGACCACTTCCCAGATCTAATCATCAGCAATTTCTTGCATATTCGTTTTCTACTATTGCTGTAACAAAAAAACTACAAATTTAGTGGCTTAAACAGCACAAACTTATCTTACAGTTCTGGAGGCCCAAAGTCTGAAGTGGATTTCACTGGGCTAAAGTCAAGGCTCTTGCTTGCAGGTCTTCATCCCTATTCAAGGTTCTAGGGAAGAATCCAATCCCTTTCCTTTTCCGGCCCCTAGAGGTTATCTGTCTGCATTCCTTAGCTTGTGGCCCCCTACCTCTGTCTTCAAAGCCAGCAACAGCAGGTTGAATCCTTTTCATGTCACATTGCTCTGACTCTTCTGCCTCCCTCTTCCACTTTTAAAGATCTTTGTGGTTACATTGGGCCCACCAGATAATCCAGCATAATCTCCCTATTTTAAAGTCAGTTGATTAGCAACCTTAATTCCAGTTGCAACCTTAATTTCCCTTTGCTATGTAACATAACATATTCACAGATTCTGGGTATTAGGACATAGTTAGGGGGTTATTATCCTACTTCAACAATATCTTTCCAAAAATTTATCTATATAATTTGTATACATACACTGCCTCTCAAAATGTGAACACACTATACATACTCATATTTTTTTCTTCAGCTGCCTATTAATATATCTTTAACACATTATTTGTTAAGCCTGCATGAGGCTATTGTATGCTTTCATGGAAATTAGAACTAATCAATGCTGAACAAATGAAATAAATAGCAGTGCAAGTTTACATAGAGACCAAGAGGCAAACAGAGGGCAAATGCAAGCTAAAGTTATCATGAATGAGGAATAAGACATAATAATAAGGCATGAGGTACAGGGAAGGTGACAATAGCTCCCTCTCGTTGAATACTTTTATTAACTAATTGACTCTTCACAACAACCGGATGACATAGGTACTGTTGTTAACTCTTTTTTTGAGAGACGAAGAAACTAAGACACAGAGAGTTTAAATAATTTGCCTTGGGTCACACAGCTAGAAAGTGGCAGAGTTAGGATTTGAACCCAGGCTGTCTGTGGTTGGTCTGATTCCATATCCCTGTTCTTACCCACACACTGCACAATGGTGTTGGAGAGAGGAGGCAGGAGCAGATCACAGTGGTAGCCACTGGTATCAATACCCTGAGACTTAATACCCTGAGACTCCTGAGGCTGCCTTGGATTCAGTCTGTTTAACAGTTGGACTATCAATCATTCTTGTCCTTCATTTCCTTTGAAGTCCTTGCCTCCCTGATGGCCCCTCACACCAGTGAGTTCAAGGCAATGCAATGCAGAGGCAAGGACATGGGCTTGGAGGGAGGGAGATTTGAATTTAGATCCAGGTTTTGCCATTCACTAGCTATGTGACCTTCCTGAACTTCCCTTTTCTCATCTGTCAGATGAGTATAATCAGACCCAATTTGCAGGATTGCAGTAATCCTTAAGAGATGATGAAATTGAGAGGCTGGCTGCAGGGCAAGGGCCTGGTGGTAAATCAGTGGTTCTCAGCAAAGGTGTGCTGCCCCCTAGAGGACATTTTGAAAATCTATGGGGGCGGATCTTCGATTGGCAACCATGTTCAGAGTGGCACTACTGTCAGAACTTCTGTTTAGCCCATTTGGACCAATACGTTATGCTGGTTGGCAGCTATTCTGATTGGTTTGTAAGTCCATGCCATCTTGGTTGTTAAACATTTCTAACATCACCCTTGAACACAGGCATTTAGGAGGTGGGGCCAGAAATGCTGGGTGTATAGCAATGTGCAGGGCAGTCGACCAAAGAGAAATTTCTCCACGTCCTACCCAACATCCAAACATCCCATCAGACATTCACATGGGTAAAAACTCTGCTTGTAATTGGCTAAGCCTGGAACAGAATTACATTTTACATATAAGTGCAACATATTTTTTGCATGATTTTAAATGCACTATTTTTTTTTTCCCACAGAAGCAACTACTGTGAGAATTGTACTCTGTCTTCTTGAGAATTTTACCAAGAATTGTACTCCATTTCAGAAAAACATTACTGATGGCATCATGTACATGCCTACTGCAGTTTGCATTTTTAGTGCTGAATGCAAATATGTACCAGAGGAGATTGGCAATCCCTTTTAATTTAGAACCAAATATTACTAAATTACTGGATGTCATAGCCAGTGTCTGAGATGACCCCCAAAGATCTCTACTTTCTGATATTCGCCCCTCCCACATTGTATCAGACTTGGTCTCTGTGGCCAATGGAATATAGCAGAAGTGATGGCATGTCACTTCTGAGGTTAAAAGCTTCCTGCTCCCTTTCTCTCAGATCACTCACTTTGAGTGAAGCCAGCTGCCATGTCCTGAGGCAGTCTTGTGGCGAGGCACATGTGTCCAGGAACTGAGGCCTCCAGCCAACAGCCATGTGAGTGAGCTGTACTGGAAACAGAGCCTCAGTTAAACCTCCAGACTCTGTAGCACCAGCTGACAGTTTAACTGTAAGTTCGTGAGGAATCCTGAGCCAGAACAACTCAGCTAAGCCGCTCCCAGATTCTGGACTCTTAAAAACTGTGCAAAATAATAAATGTCTGATGTTTTAAATTGCTATGTTTGGGGATAATTAGCTATGTAGCAATAGATAGCTAATGCAGTAAACATACATGAAAGTCAGTAATCTCAATTTCATCAATAAGCATTATTTTAAAATGTCATATGTGCTACCCTGCTACTATAATTACAGTCAATCTATATTGTAAGAATTACATATTAAAATGATTTATCGATTTTGGGGCCACCTATATTGTTTCTGTTTTATACTGTCCCCAGAGGCCTTCCACCTAACTTATCTATGGCTTCTGGTACTGCTGTAGTACTTATCATTCTAACCCATCCTCTGTAACCTGTTGACATTAAAGAATCTGTCTCCATATCAGTCTTTTAAACACTGGTGTCTGAATATATCCTCGATATAAAGTACTTGTGATATTTTATCATCACTTTTTCCTGTATCACAACATAGATGATTATTTTAACACTACACTTATTAAAAGGCCCGACTCACTTGCGAAAGTGCCATACTCCTCATTTTCTCCATAGGTATTTCTATTTCAACTGAGATATTATGTCTCCCTTTTTCTTTTCGCATGCAAACAGGCCAGTCATGTCATTACTATCCAAATCTAGATTTTATTCTAGGTTTCATCTGTATATCAGCACTTTCAGTTTTCTTCTTGATTAGAATGCCTTCTAATTTCTTCCCTTAAACTCATACATTCAATTCAAGTACATGCAAGCATTTGACTACTTCATTATGCCCTGCATGATCGTTTACATATTAAAACACCATTAAAATTGTAAATTCTATATTTTCTATTTCTCTTGTATTACAGTTAGGGCATTTACTGATATTTTAAAAATCATGTGTATGGGTAGGTTATATTTTCAAGGAATTCCATTTCAAGATGATTAATAAGCATTATAATACAGTTAGTAGAAGGGTATTGACATTGGGCCTCATAGAGTTCCGAGCAATTGTTTGTCCCAGGGATTGGTTCAGGTAACTTGGCTTAGACCAATCACTGCCTGGCAGTTTGCTGGTTTTAATCAGTTCATGGGTGGTCCAATCAGAGACAAGCTCTTTGCTGGATTAGTTTAGTAAAGACTGTAGGCCCAACAACTTCAGGTAATCAGAGAGGAGGACTAACCTTAGGAAGAAGCTAGTTCTGTGGACAACGCTGTGGAGACAAAAAGTGACACAACACTGTTGAGCCAGTGGGTCACCCTGCCTTGACTCTCACCATATCTTTGATCTAGTTCCAGGTGCCACTGAATCCCCTTTATTATTTAAGCCAGTTTGAGTTTGTGTGTGTGTGTGTGTGTGTGTGTGTGTGTGTGTGTCTGTAACTGAAACCAACTGATAAATATAACCTCTGTCTTCAGAGTGTAGACTGCAGAAAGAAATCCTTCCTCTTCTGACAGAGTCAAATCATCTTTCGAGCTTTGTTTTTCTGTTTCTCTCTAAAGACCAGTCTTTCCCCAAATATGGACAGTGAATATTCGTTCTTTCAGAAGAGTCATTTCAGACCAACAGACGTGCGACCTTAGTCTTAAGCAACCCTTATCAAAATACAACGGTTCTGACTGACTTACACAAAGTCTTCTTGTTACACAATCCCATAAGCTTCTGGAGGAAGAGAGACAATATTTTTGGAAGTACATGTTTACACAACATGCTTTAGTCTTTCTGCTAGTTCCTGTGGTGACAGTTGGCGTGTACTCTCAAAAGATGGGAAATGAATGCTGCTCTATCAGAGTTAAGTTCATGAAGTAGCCCTGAGGAAGTAAGAACAAACTAGAACCAGTAGGACCTAGAGTGAAAGGCAGCTGGATTGTTCCTTTCTCTTATTAGGCTTGAACCAACTGGATTGGATTCTACTTATCCCATTTTAGGTGATGTAGGTCTTTTAGAACCTGTTCTGGCCAAACCTGAAAATAGTCATGAAGTCACAAAGACTCCAGAATCTAAGAGAGTTCCTTCAAGGTCCTCAGGTAATAGCAGTCTAACAAAACATATACTTAAATAGTGACATGATGAAATACAATTTGAATCGAGGCATATATGAAGCCCTTTTTAGGCTTATTTGCAATTTTACTAAAGAC
The DNA here is from genome assembly GCA_028627145.1 of Eidolon dupreanum. Taxonomy (NCBI): domain Eukaryota; kingdom Metazoa; phylum Chordata; class Mammalia; order Chiroptera; family Pteropodidae; genus Eidolon; species Eidolon dupreanum. Next base: position 5,210,569 of record CM053507.1, read on the forward strand.
ACAAATCAGTACATTTGAAATGCTGACATCGAAATGTTGACATTAGCGACTTAATCCCAATATCTTTCAAATGCCTGTATTTTGAAAGCATAGCCATGTTTGACTCTCTTTCTGAAATAGTTTATAGAATGAGAGAGTAGCAAGTTACACTAGTGTAAGTTCTTATTTACTTCTAGAAAAACAACTCTAAGCATGTGCATCCTGATGGCAGGTAATCCATTCTTCATACATAGAGGTAAGCATTTTGGTACAGATATTCTTCTGTAATAAAGCTTAAAAAATCTTGGGGAATAATAAATACTTTAAAAAGAGATGAGGTTTAAGACTATGGTAGAAACTCCTACTTGTCCCCCAATATCCATTCTTCCTTCTTTTCTCAGTACCCAAACTCGATTTTCCAGCCTTCCTTGTAGTTTAGTTAACTAAATGACTTTTTGCCAGCTAAATGAAAGCAGAAATAGTATATGCAACCTTTGTGAAAGACTCTTAAAGAGAGGAGTGGTTCCTTCTTTGTCTTCTCTTCTGTTGCTTGCAGTGTAGGCACAATGGCTAGGGCAACTGCAGCTCTCTTAGACCATGAGGTGATATTGGGAATGGAACCTGATACCTTGCAAATGCCTAGATATTTTTGAAAGCATAAATGAATATACGTGTGACACGTATATTGGCTGTAGCAAGGAGGCTGGATCTGTCTTGGTGAAGTGCCAGAGCAGTTCCAAATTAACTTTGGATTTCTTGAACATAAGAGGGAAATATCAATTTTTTGCTTAAGCCACTGTTATTTTGTGGTTGTTCCCCCCTGTTACTCCTAGCTAAACCTAATCCTAATACAATAATCAAAACAGAAGAAAGATTTAAAAACTTATTTTAAAAAAGCCAACGTTTATAGGTCAGCAATCTAACCAGTTTTAAGGTTGCACATATTTCAAAAGTAATTTATTTAGCAAATATTTATTGAACACCTATATCCTAGCACATTTATCAGGATGCTGGGCAATGTAACATAAATGTATTATTTTCCAATTGACAAAATATAAGAGATAAAAAAATATAATATACATGAAAATGAGAACTGAGGGAAAGTGGAAAAATAAAAATAACAAACAGTAGGGATTGTTCCCCTTACATGTATACATGTATAATAAGGTACGAAGAAGTAACAGGAGTATAAGAGGATGGCATTTTGTGATAACTCAGAACACAGAATCTTATTTCATTATATCTCAGGTAAAAACTTTTTTAGGTTCCCTTTGATAATACCTTGACTTACATAATGTCTTTTCCTCAAACAATTAAATGGCGTTTTATATTCGGTAGGAAATTTAGACGGGGCTTTCAAAGGCTGTTGATGATGCTGAAAATTCAAGATGCAGTGTCTTTAAAGAAGACAGGAGGAAGCGACCTGACTATAAGAAAGCTAAAAATCTGGGTGGATGGCCGAGAAATGCATCCGGACAGTATCAGGAGACCATCTGTATTGTGTTGGTAACCTCAGGTTACAGTACTAGTTAGTAGCCTTGGACAAGTAACTCACCTTTCCAGGTCTCCATTTCCGAGGGACGAGGATTAGAGAAGGGCATCTCTATAGACCTTGAGTTCCTGAGAATCTTCCTGGAGCATCTGCCCTACTCTGAGCCGCTCGCGACCAATGCCGCTGGACCTGTAGGCAAAAGCAAAGAGAACCGCTGCCCTCTGGGACCAGAGGACCCTAGGAAGGGCCAGGTCTACACCGCTGAAAATCGCACAGCGAAGCCAGACTGGCGACCCGCAGAGCTGCGGCTCCCCCGCCCCACTCCGCCCCGCCCCGCCCCGCCCCCTGGAGTCTCGCCCCGCCCCGAGCCCCGCCCCCCGCTCCGGCCGGCCACTTGCTGCGCTCCGATTGGTTGCTGCGGAGCGCACGACGCCGCACCCCGCCCCGCCAGCGCCCCCGCCTGGCGCTCGCCCTCCACTCCCGGCTCCCGGGCTGAGGGGGAGCGGAGTGCACCCGCCTCGCTGCGGTGCAGCCTTGTCGTCCTCTGTGCGCGCCCCTGGGGTCGGCGTGGGCGTCGGGGAAGCCGGGTGAGTACGGTCGGCCAGTCCCCTGGGTGCGCAAGGGGAGGCGCCCCCGGCCCGCCCGGCCTGGCCTGCGAAGTGCGGCGGCGCCCGGCGGAGCTGGCCCGCGGAACGCCCAGGCTGCAGGCGGGATGGGGGCCTCTGCCTCTCCCTCCGGCCCAGCCCGTGTCCCCTCGGGCCGACGGTGGCCGTGACGCGCCCCGACCCGCACTCAGCCGGGGCCAGTCTCACCCTCTCTCTATCTAGCCATCGAATTGCTTCACCGGAAGGTCTGGAAATGTTTCCATCTCCAGCCTGTCAGCTTCCCTGGGCGACGGGCTGCGGGGTAGAGACGGTGTCAGGCCGGCACGGGGCGTCCGGGGGCGACTCAGGCACTTCGTCGTCCCTCCCGGTTGCCCTGAACCATTGCTGGGAACGTTGTAAGCGTTTTGTGGACTTTTCTGACTCTTTCCGTACGGGAGTCAGGTACAGAGAAGGGAAGAGAAAATGAAAGAGGATCAACATTCTTTTGCGAATGAATCATAAAGTATTGAGTGTCCTTTTCGATAAGCAGCAGCAGAGAATTGCCACCGTAGCGGTGGTAATTGTGCTGGGGAAGACAGTTTTGGCTTTTTAACTAATAAGTTGGCTTCCTAGTTAATTACTGGGAGGTGCTCAATCTGAAAGGTAGATATATGACCTTTTTAAAGCCAGAGCAGTTATGAAGATGGGCTGTGCTCGCTCCCCGCGGCCACTGCCGCGTGCGCGCGCGCGAGTTGGGGGGGGGTTGGGGGGGGGGCTCCCGTCGGAATGAATGTGTAAACAGCGTTATGCTTCTCAAAGACATGAATTTCTCTTTTCGGAGTGTCTACCTCTTCTTCTCAGACTCTTCACCTACCGGTACTAAATTCCTTTTCTTAACAGTCCCTGAGACTCTTACTCCCAGACTTGACACACTTCTATCATCTTCAGTCACTTCTTATTTGTCTTCTCTTTTTCCAAACCTGTATAGGTTTCAGACGTAGAACACACATTAAACATGTTTACCGGTAATAGTACTGCAAGACTCTTCTTAAAAATGAAAATCAAAAGTTATCTCGAAAATTGATGCCGCAGGAAAAGCAAGTTCAATGAGAGCAGGGGAGACACGCCCTCCCCAGCCCCATCCTCTGCCCACTAGGATTACTGTAGTCTTAACTGGCTAGTCTTTCCTGAATTCACTTCTAGATTCCAAGGTAAAGAATTTATCTTATCATTTTTATCCTTATTTGCTCCTTTTAATTGATTACAGTGATATATTCAAGTTGTAACAATTTTTTAAATATTACAGAAGAATATCAAGTAAAAAATTCATACAGGTCAGAAGTCTATCAAATAAAAAGTTAGAATTCCTTTCTTCTTCATTTAGCATCCTGTACACCCGAAATTCCACTTCCTAGAAGGGGATCATGCCATAATACTGTTGGGTAGCTGGTTTAATATGAGGACACATTTTTATATCAGAACTGCGGACCTACCTCATTTTTAAAATGCTGCATAGTATTGTCATTGTTTGGATATACTTTAATATATTTATCTGCCCCTTATCAATGGACATTTTCACTGTTTCTGGGTTTTAGCCATTAAAAGCCTTGCTGCATAAAAATCCTTTTGGCATTATAGAATGTTTCAATTAGATAATTTAAACAGAACATTGTTCTTAAATATAAACAGTGCTCTTTCACCAGGACACTTTTTGTAACTTAAAGAATTTTATAATTTAAAGGCAGCAACTAATTCTGTTTGATTTGAATGCATTTCTTAGAAGCAGTATATCCTTTTGTGTTTAGAGATTGGATCAAGAAAAAATTTGAGGACCAGGTTAAATAATGGCTAATTTATTAACCTTGTTACCACTTAGTGGTGTTGACTTTAAGTTTATATTGACTCATTTGATTGGCTTGACAGGAATGAATAGAGAGGGCCTTCCGGAAGAAAAAATGTGAATAGACATTTTATGCAATAGTATCTGGTGGTACTCTTGAATGTCCAACAGTAACAGAAATTCTTGTTCTCTTTTTTAATGTTTCTTTTATTGAGAAATGTATCTCAGGTACAAAAAAAAGTGTGTAAGACATATGTATATGTAATTTAAAGAATATTATCGTGATGATCATCATTGTATCCACCACCAGATTAAGACACATTTATATCTTTCTTCCAGAAGTAGCCTCTATCCTGATTTTTTTTGTTAATCTTTCACTTTTTAAAATAAGCTTTGCATGTAAATGTACACATACATACATACACATATATTTACACATATATACATAAATATGCTCACACACAAACACAGCCTAAACAATATATTTGGTTTTGAATGAATAGTGTTAAAGACAAAATTCTCGTACAAATAGATAGCAGGTTTTCAAGTTTTATTTAACTGTTATTGAGAGTGCCGCAAAGAGCTGGTTTTAAGAGGAGTTAAGAGATATTTATGTAGTCTGTAGGGAAAGGAATGTCTCAATAAAATTGCTGAACTAGATATAATTGGTTAATGTTCCACAGGGCTGTAAAATTATACTTTTGGAATTAGTTCTTTGTGTGTGTGTGCTAGTCTTTAAAATCATAATACTGTATTAATTTCTGCAGTTTAATTCAAACCTTACAGGACTATAAACTATGCTTTTATTAACAGTGGATTTTTTCATTAAATAAACGGTGATAACAAAGTTCTTTTCCCAGAGCTCAGATGAGATCCAAACAAGCTTAGAAAATGCTAGAGCTTTCTAAATTTGAGATTAAAATTTTGTTTTATAATTGTAAGATAAACCTGATTGTGTAGAGAAAGGACAATATTGTCATTGTCAAGTGAAGGCTTCCAGGAAAAGATGAACAGAACAGAATGGCTTCAGCTTCCCTATTTACAGGGGCCCTTTCTGAGGAACTCAGTATTCAGTGATACAAGTGAGTCCTAGGAAATGGGGTTCACCATAGTCAGGGCATCTGGAGGGCTCTAGTGTGCCAGGTACTGGAAGGCCAGCAGAAATACAGTTAGAGGGAGTGGGCTGCTCTGTACTTCTGCTTCTTAGCTCACCATGGCCTTCCTGCAGTTAGCAGGCTAAGTCAAAGCAGAACCGTTCTGTGAGGGAAGTGAATGCCCTCTGCTGTTGTAGGCTACTGGGGCTTGGAAAAGAGAGCAGGAACTGCATGAGCATATGATCAAGATCAGGCCCAGCCCAGCTGAGTACAGATAGGAATCTGGGCCAGGTTCAGGGGCATTTGGTCTGCTGATATAGCAGCTGGGACATATCTGTCTCAAGTTAGTTACACTGTTTCAGTCTGGCCTTGTTGGCCTCCTTGTCTGGGGCACAGCTGGCTTCTCCTTCACTCTCCCGTGTTGAATCTTTCTCGTGTGTTCTTTTATTGATTTACTCCGGTGGTGCTGAAGCTCCAGTAATTTCTTAACAAGAAGAGTAACATTTTTTGGAGACTTGGCTTGTCTATGTTTTGACTATCCTCACACTTGATTGATATTTTGGCTCGTAATACAATTTTAGTTGGAAATAATTTTCCTTCAGAACTTTGAAGTTATTGCTTCATTGTCATCCTGCTTCCAGTGCTTTTGAGAATTCCAAGCTATTATGATTCCTGATCCCTTGCATGTGACCCATTTTTTTTCTATCTCTATAAACTTATAGACTCTACACTTTTATCCCAGTGTTTTAAAATTTAAAATGATGTGTCTTAGTGTGGGTCTGTTTTCATCCAATAGGTTGAGTATTTGAGGGGCCCTTTAAAACCTCTGTTGTGGAGAGCTTTTCTTGAACTATTCTGTTATTTTTTTTCTTCTATTTTCTCTGTAGTCTCTCTTCTGAAATACCTGATATTTACATGTTTACCTATTAAAGGTCTTCTAACTTTCTTATGTTTTCTTCTGTGCTTTTCTAACTACTTACTGCTAGGTTTTCTCAAGTTTTATTTCCCAATCCTTTTATTTGGATTTTTAAAAAAATTTCCACGATCATGTTCTTAATTTCGAAAGACTGTTTTTTAGTCTGAATGTTTCTTATGACAGCTTCCTATTCTTGTTTAATAGATGCAGTATGTTCTTTCTCTGATCTCTGAGGTCATAATGACTTGTTTTATGTTTCTTTGTATAGTTTTCCACCTTCCCATCTGGAAGGAAAGCATCTGGCTGCAAATTTCCTGAGCTAGAACAGAAGTACAGCAATCCCGTGTGTCCAATTTTCAGTATGATACTTACTATTCCATTGTGCCAGGATACAAGAAACAGGGGGAAACTTGAGACTTTGGCTAGGATATGGAAGAAGCAGTTGCCAGCATCATGAAGAGAAAAGAGGATCTGGGGATCTAACTTTTCTAACTGCTGCCCCCAAGTCTTTACTGGGTTGGTTCTCAGCTTTCCGCACGGCTGGCTTTGGAATTCAGCTTTCTTGGTTGTGCTGAGTCAGTTACCATTGTCCATATGCTTTCCAGAATTTTATTGTTATCTCCTCTTCTGTTCTCCCTATAATTAAGAGTTTATGACTTTTTAAAAACTACTTTTACTGTATTTTTAATGAAGTTTCAAGAGGGAGCAAAATGAGATGCCGATGTACATTCTGCCATTTTCACCTAGAAACAATAATAGTTTTTCTTGACTAAAGAGTAATAGCAGCACTGCCAGGGACAGCGTGCCCTCTACAAAGCAGTCATATGTATGTGAACTATCTTTCTGGTAGGTAGTTGAAAGTATCGGTTCATCACATGTGATGGACACTGCCGTTCTTCTCAATTCTCACTTTCTGAGGGATGTGCTCTCATCACCCCAGTTACATACCAGAAGAACATAACTTAGGGACATTTAAAGCTTGAACAGTGCCTTGCACATAGAACTGTTCCTTGAAGAGTAGGGTCGACGAACGAGCCTGGCCAAGTAGGCAGAGCTGGGAAGGGGCCAAATGTAGGAGTGGGTCCAGGCCAGCGCTAACTCCGCAGCCTGTACTTTTTAGTTGCTTCTGTGGTGGCAAATTCTGGAAGCTGATAATTGGGACTTCAAGGTGTCGTCTTCCTTTGAGTCCTTTAAAAATATTCTTTCTATAGGCCTTTGCATTCCCAGTACTGCTTGCCAGCAAGGTGCCCTTTCACCTGTGTGGGCTGAAAGCTGTGCCCCTGGCACCATTTTCTCTGAATTGTGGAGTAGAGCATTATGCAGAGATGCCGAAGCAGGGTTTCTGCTGCGGAGCCTAGGCAAAGATGGCCTCAGAGACCGAGTGGGATTTTGCCATGGCTCGATCAGCTCTTGGAATGTGCAGCAGTCATCTCTATTTAGGTGGCAATTCATGAGAGTATGCCTATGTTTTTTTTCCCCCAATTTTTTATTACAAAAAAAGTAAACATATAGAAAAGTTGAACAATAGAGTCGACATTTTAACATTTGCCATATTTGCTTTATCTTTTTTCTTCACTTAACCATTTGATAGTATGTTGTTGACATCGACACTTCTACCCCTTAAATATGTAATCATGCATCTCCTAGGAGTAAGGTCATTCTCTTTATATAACCGCAATCTTATCATTCTTACATTCAAGAAAAATAATTCTATATTATCCTCTAATGTTTGACCTGTATTCACATTTCCCCAGTTGGCCCAGACTGCCTTAAAAAAAAATTTTTTTTTTGAAAACCACGATCAATAAAAGTTTACACAATTTACTTGGTTTGTTAATTGTATGTTTTGACATAGATGAAATTAATGATAAAATCCTTTGAAGTTTCTAGCTCATATTGTTCAGAGAGATGACCTCATTACTGGACAGAGGAGGATGCTCAGAATCTTAGCAGTAGAAAGAAACCTTGAGGTAATTTGGCTCAGTGATTCCCAAACTTTGCTGATTGTTAGGTTCACCTGGAGAATTTTAAAAAATAGTCTGGCATTACTCTTGAGTTTTTGAACATTGGGGTGGGGGAGCGGAGGGAGGAAGTCCCAATTACTTTTTCTTTCCTAAACTCCCCAGGTTGCTTTGAAGTTAGCTTGGCACTGGTCCATGGACTTGTGTTTGGGAACCACTGATTTAGTTCATCACTCTCATGGGCCAGTGTCTCACAGCTAAAGAACGTCAGAGCCAGTAGTAGAAGCAGGTTTCCCATGTTCGTTTTTCCCCCCAGGCATTATTTGAATAGCACTTGTCAAACATACACAAAATAATTGCTCTGCAATGTGATGTGCTTTTATTAAAAAAAAAAACAAAAAACAAAAACTGCTCATGAAAGCATTTACACTAATTCTGTTTGATCTGTGTCCTGAAGGTTAAATTGGGAGTTTGTAGACAAGAGATGAAAGGGGCGTTCCAAGGAGATTTTTACACACATATGCACATATGTGTATATTTTATATATATGTGTATGAAATTTAGCAGTTTGCTTAACAGTAGATATTCAACAAGTACTGGCTACTTTTTTCCTCCGTTATTTCTCTGTGACTGGAGTATAGACTGTCAAGATAGTAGGTGATAAGAAAGCTATATTTGGGGAGATTGTAAATACTCTGTATATTTTGGGCTTTATCTCATAGGTGGCTAGAAGTTTTTGAATGAATGGCATGATCCAGTCTACAAGTTTTAGAGAGAAAATTTCGGCAGAATGTGGACTTGGGAAGCAGGGAGGATGATTTTAAGAAATAATGCGTTTGAATATATCGTTACAGCAAATGTATTTCCCTCACTGAAATGATGTATCTTATTACCAGCTTCTACAAATGATCAGTTTAAATAAGTCTAGGTATGAAGTTACTCCACGGTCACGGTAGACTTCATCGGCCTACTTTCTTCTGTTTCCCAGTGATCACAGTGTTCCTCTAAATTGGGGCTCTTTCTCTTCCGCCTTGTTCTCCATGCTCTCTTCACCACAGGTACAATAACTTTCTTCTCATGAAATCTGAAATGAGACATACTGTGAGACTGTCTGGTGATGGGCAGCAGTTTATGTGATGGTCATGAGCACAGATTTTGGAATCAGATCAGAACCTCAGTGGAAATCTTGGCTCTCCTTCTTGCTAGCTATGTGACCTTGGGCTAGTTAACCATTCTCTAAATCGCTTCAGTAATATGAGATGGTAGTAGTAACTGCCTTAGAGCGTTTGTGAGGATTCAGTGGAATAATCCATGAGAAGAGTTTTTCTGAAGTTGGAATAGAGTGGTCTGTAACCTATAAGCACCCTATAACTAATAGTTAGTCATAGTAGTAATAGTGGGGAAGATATAGATTTTATTCTTTTTTTCATCTGAATCAACTTATTTTGCTCTGGGTATGTAGACCTAATATTTTGAATGATATTTTTATTTTGTTAATCTCCTGATTTTTTGTAACATTTTTTTTACACTTGATAGTTAATTTTATTTGTTCAAGGGCTCATTGCAAACATTAAGTCAAGCATAGGCTTTGATTCTGTGAGCCCAGATTCACATATTTAGGAAGATAAAAGCAAACTGTGGTCCATGTACATGGAAACTCAAAGCTCATGGTTAATCACACTGTAGTTTTTAAATTTTTACATCTTAGAAGCCTGAAGTTACAAGTCTTTGAGGTCCTTCTGGATGTCCCATGGGTATCTGCAGTTTTCTTGAGTTGAGCAACCTCATCGTCCTTCAGTTTCTGGTCGATAACACTGATTAATCCCCAAGCACTCAGGATACATGGAAGCCTCAGGAGGAGGACTTTATTCTCAGTGCCGTCCACCCCCATCACCGTAGTCGACGCTGGATGAATCCTGGATAGATTTTTCAAAATGGATTCAGTGAGATCAGCCACACTTAACCCAGTAGCCCGGTCGATGTGTCCTTTTAGCTTGGTGACTTCATAGGTATTTTCAACCACTATCTTATGCACTTCCTTCCAATTTTCATAATCATTCTCTGTTCCCATTTCTGGATTCAGTTCCTGGAGAGAAACGCCTGCCATGCTCGCTCCACTCCACATAGCCACACTCGAGTTGCCGTGTTCTCCCAAAATCCATCCATGGCAGCTGAATGCCAAATTTTTCAGCCATAAGATAATGAAATCTAGCAGAATCCAGATTATATCCACTTCCGATCACATAGTGCTCAGGGTAATCTACTCAGTTTCCAGACAATGTACATGAGACTATCCACTGAGTTAGAAACCACAATTATGATGCAATCAGGACTGTGCTTGCTGATCTGAGGAATAATGACTTTGAAGATGTTAACATCCCTCTGCCAGATTGAGACAACTTTCCCTCTTGCTGGGGAACTCCTGCAGTTACCACCACAATCTTAGAATTGGTGGTCACAGGTCAATCTTTATCTGCCGTAATTGTAAGTGTCTGAAGAAATAAGCTCCCGTGTGGCAGACCATCATTTCTTCTTTGAGTTTATCTTCCAGAATATCCACAAGTGCAAGCTCATTAGCCAGAGACTTTCCCAGAATGCTTATGGCACACGCCATACCATCTTATCCAGCACCCGCTGCAGTGATATTATTGTTTGGGACTGCAGCCTCGTCTGCAGCTTGTGTAGTCAGCTTTCCTTAAGAGTTGTCATTGTGCACAGGAGAGAGAAGGCTCTCCATACCACAGTAAGAGTCGTGTGAAGAAGACAACATTGTAACAGATTTTTTAAAATGATACAAATTGTATTTTAATTTAAGAAAGTGTTAATTGATTTCTCTGCTAGTTTATAAATTCTCTGATGCTGAGGGCTACTTTTTATTTATCTTTATTTTCCCATAGCGCCTTGCTCATAGGAGATAATCTGTAAATATTCAGTACATGCTGTAGAGCAGGTGTTCCCAAACCCTAGACTGTGGACCAGTACTAGTCCATGGCCTGTTAGGAACTGGGCCGCACAGTAGGAGATGAGCGGCGGGCGGGTGAGCGAAGCTTCATCTGTATTTGCAGCCACTCCCCAGCGCTAGCATCACCGCCTCAGCTCCACCTCAGATCATCAGGTGTTAGATTCTCATAGGAGCAGTGGTCCCTGGTGCCAAAAAGGTTGGGGACTGCTGATCTAGAGTTATGCACTGATTAAATACCATTAAGTATGTAGGTCTGCTACAATGCCTGGCACAGTAATTCAAGGAAGAAGGACAGTGAATCAGAGATGAACCCTGAATCAGTCCTTAGTCATCTTTTGTATTTTCTCTCTCAGATACTTTAGCTGTTCCCACGACTTCAGTTGCTAGTTACTGTGAACTTATAATTTGTATTTCTGTCTTAAACCACCCTTTTAGTGGTTTCTGTACATCTGTCTTATGTATGTCTCCACCTGAATATCCTTCAGTCATACCAAATATGTTAGGCTGAAACTCACTTTTCCCATCCTCCCTTTCCTGTTTTGGTTAACGGTGTCTCACTCGCCATTGGGCACCCAACCATGTCCTGCTTAGCTCCTCCCTGCCTCTTGATAATACTACGGTATTATTTCTCAAAACTTTTTCTGTTGCTTATACCAATATGGTCTCAGTCTACATCTTTATTCTCTTCCTATATAGAATGAGGGCAGGTATCTTTAACATTTTTCTTCAGTCCCCATACAGTGCTGCTGCCAGAATTATCTTTCTAAATCATCCAAGAGCTGATCTTGTCACTTCCCTGCTTACAAGCCTCTGGTGGTTTCCTATTGCTTAGAGCAGAGGTCTGCAGACTGAATTGTGGGCCAAGTCTGGCCTGCTGCCTGTTTTGTAAATTAAGCTTTATACATGGGATACAGCCATGCTCATGTGTTCATGTATTGTCTGTGGCTGCTTTTATGCTATGACAACAGAATTGAGTGGTTATGACAGATTGGACCACAAAACCAAAAATATGTACTATCTGGTTCATACAGAAAGTTTGCTAATCCCTGACTTAGAGGATAGAATTCTGACTTGAGTGGGCCGCCAAATCCTGTATGATCTTGCCCCAAACAGGTTAATCACCATTGCTCTTTGAAATACCTTAAACTCTACCCATATCTCTTCTGAACCTACATAATTTTGTATATTTTGTTCCTTCTTTTTCATCTGCCAGACTCATATTTATGCTTCAAAATTCAGCCAAGTTTGTTCTTCCTCTCCAAACTCTCCAAACTCTTCCCAGAAGGTAGTGTCCCATAACATGTTTTTCACATTTCTATTATATCACTTTTTATTATAGGCCATAGTGTATGTGTGTTATAGCACATGTTGTAATCTAATTAGTTGTTTTTCTGATAGTGTCTCTGATCGTTCTCTACATTGATTGTCTTAATCGTTTTTATATACTTGGGGCCTAACACTAGTAGCATTTAACAACTAGTGTAGACATGGTTGAATAAACATGTTAGTATAGAAGTGTGATTAAAGGAAAAATTTCTGAATTACATATGTTATTTGGGACTTTGATGCATATGGAATTGGTCAGACCACGTTTGTGTGCTAAAGCGTGTAGTCGTTTTCTCCACTTGCTTTTGAAAGTGTCTTTTGGTTTCCTAAACTAAATTTTGGGAAATGAAAGTTCAATAGTTGAATCACTTAAAATGCCCTCTAAAAAAGACTCAAATTTCCTTTTATAAAGAGTTGCCTCTGTTAGTAATAGGAATAATTGCTACTTAATCTATTATAAGACTTATAGATCAGACCAATAATATATAATGCAGTTCAATAATCTTTTTAAAAATTTTTAATATTAATTATTAATTTATTTTTGTATGCCCTTTATTCATTTACTTACTCAACATATTTTTATCGAACATTCACTCCATGTAAGCTTTGTACTGTGACCTTAGCTGAAGAAGTAAATACATAGTCCCTTCCCTCACAGAACCCACAGTCTGGGAACAGAGGTGTGGGGTGACCCTGCTCATATTCCTCCTTACTGGATAGAAAATGCCTGCCAAAAATTGGCAGACAAACAAACAAACAAACAAACACCTTTTGTTTTCTGCCCCACCCAAAATAAAGATAAAAATTTTAAAATGTGATTATTAAGTTAGTCACAGTAATTTCTGCATGCACAAATGTTACAAAACAACATAAGGAAACAGGTACTGCAAAAATATAACATATAATACACCAGCGTTCCTGTTAAAACTCCCTTTATCCAAAGCCTATTCTTTTGCCCTCCTCCCTCATTTTCCTCTCCTAAATGTTGACCACAGTGATTGGGCTCTTGGTGCTTCACCCCCTTTTCTCCTGAAAGATCTTCAGTTGATTTCTCAGTACCAACTGTGGTGAAACCCCAAATCCTTCATGAGGTTCATGTTGATCTGGTCCTTACCTGTCTTGTCTCCAACTTACTCCAAGCTACTCTCTCCACTAACTTAACAATGTCCTGATTCTCTGGTACCAGCTAATTCCTTATTGGTACCAAAGAGACTTAGGACCTTTATATATAATCTACCTTTTCCTTGTTCTACCCCTTTTTCTTCTCCTTAATCTAATTAACTTTACTCAGCTTTTAAATGTCAGTATGTTTTAAAATTTTAGCAAATGTTACCTTTTCAGAGAGGCTTTCCCTGACCAGCCATTCTAATGTAGATCTCCACTTATTCTCTATTCAGATCTTGTGCTTTTCCTTCATAGTAATTATTTGTATTACTTTGTTTAATGTTTTTCTGCTCCACGCCATCCCTGACCCATCAACTTACGCCCCAGGAGGGAGGAGACTATGCTATATCATAAATCAGAGTCTGTAAATAGCTATATATTTTCTGCTTATAGAACTATTTATAATGTTAATATATGGGAAATGAATTTTATAATAGGAAATAAGACTTTTAACCTTCAGACATTGTCTTAAATTCATGTTAACCTTCCCCATACGTGCCTTTAGCTAGTTAATATTTAATCTGTGATAATAATTCATTACCACGTTTGAAGAATATCTTGATAAAATGTACTCATAAGACTTTAGTGCAAACTAAAGCATTTCTGAATGATTTTAAAATTTTAAAAACTTGTGGATAAATTTACATACTTAAAATATATAAATCTTAAGTGTACATGCTTCAGTGACTTGATAAATGTATCTACTTGCATAACTCTATCCCAATCAATGTATATAAATTTTCCATCACCTTAAAAAAGTTTCTTGTAGTCAGTCCTCACCCCCTTAGGCAACCACTGTTCTGATTTATGGGACCATTGATTAATTTAGCCTCTTGTTAAGCTTCATTTAAATGGAATTATACAGTATATACTTTTTTTGTATGTCTTCTTTCACTTAATCATGTTTTGAGATTTTTTTCTGTGTGGTTATATGTATCAGTTCATTTTTTTTTGTTGCTGAAAAGTATTCCATTGTATGAATTCATCATAATTTGTTTATCTATTTTCTGTTGATGAACATTTATGTTGTTTCAATTGGGTTATTATGAATAAAACTGCTATAAACTTTCTTGTACAAGTCTTTTTTTGTGTGCGTGTGGACATGTTTTTACTTTCCTTGGTAAATACCTAGGAATACAATTGCTGTGTTATAAGGATGTTATTTTTAACTTTATAAGAAACTGCCACCAGAAATATATGAGATTACCAGTTTTTCTCTGACCTCACCAACATTTAGTTTAGTCAGTCTTTTTAATTTTAGCTGTTCTCCTGGATGTGCGATGATATTTAATTTGCATTTTCCTGATGACTAATGATGTTGAATACCTTTTTATGTGCTTTTGTTAATTAACGGACTTTTTAAGTCTTTTGCCCACTTCAAGTCTGTTTAAGTCTTTTACATACTTTATATTGCCTGTATTTTGTGTATCTTTTTATTATTAATGTTAAAGAGTCCTTTCTATATTTTAGATACAAGTTCTTTGTCAGATATTTGTTTTGCAGATACTGTCTCTTTCTGTAGTACATTTATTTTTTTTTTCAGATTAACAATTGGACCTATTAAATTTAGAGGCATTTCATCTAAACCCATACTTAAGTATATTATTTGAAAATATAACATATACTGTTTAGAAATAAGTTTATCTTTATGGACATCCTATGCAATGTTATAATTTTTGCTTTAAATAGTTGTCTTTTAAATAAAGAGAAGAAAATAAGAACTAGTTTTTTATATTTACCCTATCTTAAAAATAGATCATATTTTTTTTCTGCTGTGAATGTCTAGTAATTTTTTATTATATACTGGACATTATGGTTGATACATTATAGACACTCTGGATTTAGTTATCATCATCTAAAGATACCTTTCATTCTAATAGGCAGTTCTAACAGGCAATTAAAGTACTAGCCGATCACCTCGAAATTATGGAGACTTGGTTTTACACTTTATGTTAGAGGGTCTGGAAACCTCAAGGTTTTTACTAATCTCTACTGACTTGGTGGAAAGCAAACTCCAAAATGTCTTGCAATGGGCAGCACCTGAAATCTCCGCTTAGTTCTTTTAGCCTTCTAGCTATGTCTTTTTCCTGAGTTCCTTGGAGTCTTCATCGTGTGCTGTTCCAAAGCTGACAAGGTCTTTAAAGAGGTTTTCTATTAAAGTATTGGGGCTCCTTCCTATGACTCACCCATTTCCAAGACTTCCCCCTTCAATTTCCATCTGCTCTGGTAATCCTGAACTTCATCCTCTGATACTTCAAGCTGAAAAAGATTGTGGCTTTTTGCTTAACTTTTAGCCATTTTGTCCCATGGGGATTCACTGGGCTGGGAATGGGAGGTTAAGGGTGTTCTTCAGGGGTAAAAGCTAATAAAAGTGGATCTTATTTATTGTGTTTTCTTTCAAGGGTCAAATCTGCTCTACTTTCTGCCTGCTTTTCAGCACCCTCAGTGCCTTTAGGTCATTTTTTCCCTTTCTTTGTGGAATTAGAAGTATCCCTGAATCACCTTATCTGAACATACTCTTTGTTTTGAAAATTCCCACAGCATATTGTACCCTCATAGTTATTTATGTACATGATTTTTCTACTAGTTATCTATTGCTGCATTACAGATAACTACAGAATTTAGTAGTTTAAAACAGCCATTTTATTATGCTTCTGGTTTTATGGGTCAGGAATTTGGAAAGGGCACAGCAAAGATGATGTGTCTCCACTCCATATATCTGGAGCCTCACTGGAGAAGGCTTAGACTCTGGGGGTAATGCTGTGGCTGGAATAGCAATCAGCTAGCAGTGTTTACCCACACATCTGGCAGTTGATGTTAGCAGTTGGCTGGGACCTCACCTGGAACTGTGAGCCATAACACCTGTACATGGTCTCCTCACAGCATTGTGGCCTTGGATTTTTTTTTTTATGTAGCAACTCAGAACTTTATTATTAGTGTTTCAGAGAACCAGCTACATACTGCATTGCCTTTTATGGTCTAGTCTCAGAAGTTGTATAGCAGAAGTTACATAGCATCACTTCTACTTTATAGATCAACCAGTCTTTATTGTGGCTCGAATCCAAGGGGAGGGACATAGATCCACCTCTCAGTGGGAGAATTGTCATAGAATTTTGCAGACGTATTTTAAAACCACCATGCTCATTTAGCAAATGGTAAGCTCCCCCTTGTGTCCTGGTACAGTCCTATGTACATCTCAATAGGCAGTAATTGACATATTGAATTTTTCTTCTTAACTACAGTACATTTGGACCTAAAGTAAATTTGTGTTTAAAGCTTTTAAAGAAGAGTAACATATTTCTTAAAAACTTTTACTTAGTTTTTTTTTTTTTTTTTGTATTTTTATTTGTAGAATACAGTGTTTAATGAAAAATTCATGCTTAAGGGGTGAAAATGGCAGGCTTCCTAGATAATTTCCGTTGGCCAGAATGTGAATGTATTGACTGGAGTGAGAGAAGAAATGCTGTGGCTTCTGTGGTAGCAGGTATATTGGTAAGTGAAAAAGCCTGGTTGGTGACATTTATGCCTCATCTTTTGCCCTGAAAATTAATGCTGATTCCTTTGAACTGTGACTACCTATTTAAAGCTATTTATTTCACTATTGCTTTGTATAAATAATTGTCAGAGTTCTAGATACTGAACTAAATATGGTAGGAGCTGTGTTTATTTGACTGTAAATTTGCTAAACTTAATATCTTTTCTTTAGTTCCAGTGATAATACAATTATTGTAGGAAGTAACATTTTTAAGTTAATGATATAATATATATAAGTCTTTTAAGATCCTTAGAGGCTCAGAATTTGATGAAAGCAAATATTATGGTTGCGACTCATTGAAATTTGGGATGCATAGTCAGCAGTAATGACCTTAACGCTACATTAGAACTGATGCCCTGCAGCGCCCCAGGGAAGAGATGCCATCTCCATTCCCCAGCTGCAGCACGGGGGCAAGTGAGAAGGAATCTGTAGAAGAAACTATTGCTTAATTTTCTTCCTAAAAGTTCTTTTTTTTTTTTTTTACTTTTTATTATTGAAAATGTCAAGCATATAAACAAAAATAATGAAAATGGTATAAAGAGCCCTCCTCTTTGTACCCCATGTACTTAGCAAAAATCAAATTGTGATCAATCTTGCTTTAGCATTCTATCAACCGCTCCCTAACCCCACCGAATTTTCTGAAGCAAATTTCAGTATCTATTACATTTTAAAAATTCATCTCTTTTAGTCTATGGTTTTATACCCGAAGTCCAATAGAGAAAAATAAAACAGCAGGAACTAAAGATAACTGCAAAGCAATCTGCATACTGAATTCTTTTGGATATTTCTAAGTTTTTCTTGGTCTTTATGGTCATCTCACTTCCACTTAATTTGTCTATGAAATTCTTTAGCAACTTGTCTACTTTAAGTCTATTCAGTTAGTTTACGTAGAAACATTATGTTTTACAAACTCATGTTTAGTCAGTTATATAGTATTTAATCAGATTATGTAATTAATACTGTAGCAGGCTTAAATAGTTGTGGAGACATGAGAGCTGACTCTTGCTAAGCATACAGCTCATTTTTGGAAGGAAAAGTGCATGGGCATATTAAAAAGGACTGTTCTTTAGAATGAAATACATCAGGTATTCAGGGAGCTGGTTAGTTGGAAGTTAGTTAAGAGAGCTTTGGTGTATGAAAGAAGTGGATAATTCTTTCCCTGATAATACATTTTTCTTCTTGCATTGAGAGAACTTCAGCATTGTACACAGTTTTGCTTAGTTAGGTTCACCTCATATGCTATAAAGGATAAGTAAACAAGGGTTCTTATTTTTCATTTTTCAATATCTAAAATTCAAACTAGAAGTATTTTATGTTTCATTTATATGGTCTGTAGAAGAAGAGGAATGTTTAAGAGCAGGTATGATGCTTATCTAAAATATTAGTGTTATTTTAATGACTTAGGTTCTTTCTCAAGTTTTTTACAGGTTGGTGGATAATGATTGATGCAGCCGTGGTATACCCTAAGCCAGAACAGTTGAACCATGCCTTTCACACATGTGGCGTATTCTCCACATTAGCTTTTTTCATGTAAGTGTGAAGATAATTCTCCATTCAAGATGATTTTTCTAAAAATATTTTTTCCTTAAAGTTTAACACTCTCTGCTATCTGGAATAAAATTTTAACTTAATTAATGGATTCTTTAACATGATAAATAAATGCCCATTTTATCAAGATTTTTTTTTTTAAATCAGGAATTAGTGTTGAATATAGTAAGAAATCCTTTGAGCATCTGTAAAGATTATCGTGTAATTTTTCTCGTATTTTGTTAAACTGGTAAATTACTGTATTTTATCAGTTCCAAGATTATTTTTTACATTTTAACTCCTCAGCATATGAGGTGCTTTTTATAGTCAGTGGTATCTTATAATTACAGTTGATAACATTTTTTCTTTCTTGGCAAGTTAAAAAATAATGATGCCTGTAAAAAATCAGTAGTATCTTAGATTTAATGAAAATATGTTCTATTTCTAGATTTTTTAGTAGTGAATCATCCTTAAGTACTAAACTTTTACCATGGAGTGTCATATATATTTTTTAATGTGTCTTGACTGTGTTTGCCAGTATTTGGGGGTGGGAGGGCGAGGGCAGGATTGGTATCAAATGAGAAAGAAATGGCTTTTCTTTTTTATTAAATCATTTTTGGATTCATTTGTTATTTTACTTCATCAAACAGTTTGAAAGTTTTTCATGGGTGTCTTTTAATAATTAAAAACTCTTAAACGTTAGATTATATAATTTCCTTAGACTGGCAGGAATTGTTTTTTAAAGTTGAAATTACAGAAGATGGAATTACTTATATTCATTCAGGGTGCTAAGAAAAGGGAATTCCTGCTACAAATGTACCTAGCTCTAACAAAAATGGAAAGAGAGGCTGAATAAAGTGGGCCTATTTATTATACATAGACCAAACATTCTCAGAGTTTGAGAAATGTATCAGAGAAAACCACTTGACTTTTAACACAAAGAGAAACTTTTAAATTTTTGATATAATGAGAACCTTAAAATGAGAAAATGCACACTGAGTCATTCATGTATAAATATAAAATAGGCAAAGAAATCAGAAAAATGGTCCCTCTTTCATAATCTCTGGAGACCACTAATACTAATCTCTTAAAAATAAGGATGTTTTCTGGGTGTACTTTAGAAAAAAAAAGACTAATGTGACATTTGTATCCATTAGGTTATTAAGTTAAAAGGCATGTTCAGTTACTCAGATACTGGCTTTAGTTAGGAAATATTTCCCTTTGAAATGATAAGTAAATGTTGGTGAATATTTTAGCATCATGAAAGCTTATTAGATGGTTTTGTATCGTTCTAGGATAAATGCTGTGTCCAACGCTCAGGTGAGAGGTGACAGTTACGAAAGCGGCTGTTTAGGAAGAACAGGTAAAGGCACTGAGTTGTTAATGGATGCTGGTGAAAGAGGGATTTCTCAGCAGAAAAAACAGAGCCTCTAGTGCATCTTTAATTAGGACTGGTAATGGTTATGTGGAATACATTTTTATTAACTTTTTAAAAAAGTTTGAAGTGTTATTTAAATCTTTAAGATGATTAAAGTTACTTTCAGAAGTTACTGTTTTTGTCATGTTATACTGCCCATAGTATATGGCTAAAATGTTACTATTCAAAGTCAATGGATTTTGGACTCCAGGTTACTCTTCCAGTGCTAACGATAGATTATTCTTATCCCAAATGTTGACCAGTAATATTCCTTAGGAGGTGGTGTCATGATTACCAACAGTGAAGCATGGGCATGTTAGGAAATCAGACCTAGGCCTACAGTGTTTTTCACATTCAGTTCTGATCACCACCCACACACTGCAGCAAAATCATTTTAGAAGAATATGCTGTTTGTCTACATATAAATAATTTTTTTGGAGGTTGAATTCTTTTGAATTGTCATCCAATAGTATATTCCTTTTATTCAGGTTATAACACAGTCTATTAAAATCCAGGAGTTTGTTTTTAGTGGGATTTCCGTGCTGTATGGAAAGAACATAGACTTATTG
Source organism: Eidolon dupreanum (assembly GCA_028627145.1). Classification (NCBI taxonomy): domain Eukaryota; kingdom Metazoa; phylum Chordata; class Mammalia; order Chiroptera; family Pteropodidae; genus Eidolon; species Eidolon dupreanum. Next base: position 5,230,935 of record CM053507.1, read on the forward strand.
CCAACCTTTAAGGACTACAGAGGGTGATTTGTGGTTATTGTTGGAAATTTGGAGTAGGTGGCAGGGGAATTTTGAAGGATGATGAAGAATAATAGCAAATATTTGTAGAATAGAGTGTACTAGAGACTGTCCTGAATGCTTTATCCAAAAAAACTTATTTAAGAGTCACAGTATTCCTATAAGGTAAGTGCTCTTATTGTCCTCAGTTTTAGAGGAAGGAACTAAGACACACAGAGGTTACATAACCTGTCCAGAGTCACAGAGCAAGTAAGTGGTGGAGCCAGGATGTAAACACTGACAGTCTGGCTCCAGAGCCCACGTCTTTTGCCACCATGCTCTGCTCATTTCCAGTTGAGAACCATTTGGTGTCTTTGTCTGATATAGTAATAAAGATTTATTTTTCGTCGACTTGATTGGGTATAATTTATATAGAATATAAAATAAAATTCACCAATTTAAAGTGTACAGTTTGATGAGTTTTGACAAATGTATACAGTTGTGTAACTGCCACTATAGTCGTGTTATAGAACATTTCCATTATTCCAGAAAGTTCCCTCATACCCCTGTGTAGTTGATCCTCTTTCCCTAACCTCTGGGCCACTACTGATCCGCATTCTATCCCTGTAGTTTTGCCCTTTCTAGAATTGCATATGAGTGGGATCATAAAGTATAACATTTTAAACCAAATAAGCTGTGAAGAGCTTAGCTTTTTTTTTTTTTTAAAAAAAAGAATTTAATTTGAAACATTTTTGGTGGTAAGAACCCCTAACATGGGGTCTACTCTCTTAGTGAAATTTTAAGCGCACGGCACAGTGCTGCTAACCGCAGGCGTGGTGCACAGCGATCCTGGAGCTTACGTTCCTCCTGGATGGCAGCAACTACGCCCGCTGAGCAGCAGCTGCCATTTCCCCCTCCCCAGCCCCTGGCAACCACTTTACTACTCTGTTTCTGTGAGTTTGACTACTTTAGATACCTCATGTAAGGGGATTTGTGTTTTTTTAAAAAAAGGAAATCCCGCTACATGCAACAACAAGGATGAACCTGGAGGACATTAGGCTAAGTGAAATAAGCCAGTGACAGGGGGACAAATTAGCTTTCTTTTCTACCCGATGCTTTCAATGCCGGTGCACATTTTATAACTTCACTTAGTTTGGGATCCTTTAAGAACTGGGGAGGAGGGGAATAGTGACAAATGACAGACAAACCTAAGTTAGAAGTGCACTGGGTGTGTGTGCGTGCACACACATGTGCTGTACCCCACCCTCAGCAGGTAGTGTCAGGAATGAGTAAGAGTAAAGAGTAAGAAAGCACGTATTAGCAAGGGAAACTTTTGTGCACAGAGCACACAATAATTGTCTGATTGTTTTCCTTTTAAGACTATTCCGCAGACATGGCCATGGATTATGTTACTATCAACTCTTTTCAGTAGGAGATTTCACTGTACCTTACCCAAAGTGTTTTAGCTTACAAGTAGAACTTGTATTTGCCTTGGGTCTCTCTGGTCCCAAAGCCCATATTTTTTACCTTCACTAAGTTATTACATTTTATTCCATGACTATTCCCTCCCTAGTTAAAATTTATAATTCAGGTTATACGTGTAGTTTATATGTATTTACACGTGGTGCATATTCTGTTTAGTACTTCAAGAATTAAGGACAAACTGTCTTTTAGGCATGCTCAGGTGTTGCACCATGTTGAGTAATGGTGTGGTTTTAACATGAAAAGGGGACACATTGGTCTTTATTCATTTTCAGTATCTCATTCCTACGTGGTAATGGCTATCTGAAATACATTCGCTACTTCTAACAGAGCAATTACTTTGATAATATCTATGCAACAGGGTAAATTTTCAGTTAGAGTTTAATTAATCAGTTTAGTCAAATAATCACTTATGAAACTTGCCTCGTGTAGTTTATTCAGCTATTAGTTTCTCTAGCCAGTAGAAAAGTAACTTTCCTTTTTTCCCTTTTAGTTTTTTAGAAATCTCCATTCAGTTAACTGTTCCAGTAGGTATATGTAAACCTGTGACTATCCTTGTAAAACATATGTCGGGTTAACGGTGTTTCTGGTGTTATGTGTTCCTAAGACATAGAGCTGCAGAAATGAGCAAAGTCATAAAGCCTATTCTTCACACAGGTGCTCGAGTTTGGCTCTTCATTGGTTTCATGTTGATGTTTGGGTCACTTATTGCTTCCATGTGGATTCTTTTTGGTGCATATGTTACCCAAAGTAAGTATTCATTCCTCCTTTATTTCATAGGAGAGATTCAGATATGTCTTTTATATTTGGCTTAGTTTGTTAACTCCACCTGGAGTAAAATTTAATTTAATTACTCAACTTGGAAATATGACTCTGTGTGAAGGTATATATGTTGCTGAATAAAACTTCCTAGTGGGGTAGATGATTGCAATGGGATAGCCTGATTAGGATACAAGCCACTGAAAGACTATAACTCTTAACCATCTCCAGAGTTTCTGATCTCCTTCCTTACCCTGGAGAGCCAGACTCTATGCTAGAGACCCATTTACCAAGGGCCATAGTAATAAAAGTGAGAAACCTGCACAGGCCTGCAGTCCCATATCCACAACCCTAAAATCTACATGGCGCTAAAAGTTAGTTTTTTCATTACCAGTTTGGCAGTAATACCTGACCTAAATTGATATGGGGCTCATTATCGTCTTTATTCCATTTAATAAATCTTCAAATGTTTCCTTGCAGGAATGTGGTTGTATTTGATTGTGGGATGCTGGTCCCTACCTAGCTGGGTTTGCTATGTAATATTTATACCCTGTGTTAACCATTCTTAAATCTGAGTTCTAAAATCTACCTTGCCCCAAGGGTTTCAGATAAGGGGCTGTGGACTGCAATATCTTTCTTTCCATCAATACCTCTTGTCTCTAACCCCAGCCTGCAGTTTTTCAGTCAGAGGTCCAAGGGGAGTTTTTTAAGGGCAAGACGGAACATGTATATGTAGCTTTCATGCAGAAACTGTTGATGCAGTAGAATGAGCTCTTAGAACCCATTCTGAGTTTTCTAGCTGTTCCAGGCACCATAGCTTTTCATCTAGGATGGGGTTGGAAAGCAGGACCCCATCTGAGCCTGTGCCTCTGGAAGCATCGGGAGAACCTGTTTCACTGGCTCCCTCCCTCCTTCCAAAGGCAGGAGTCAGTTTCAGATAGCACAGCTTATTCATTTCCTGACCCCTCCATCTCTGGATTTTGTCACTCTGCTTAACTGTCACATCTCCTTGTCCTGCCTGACCCATGGCTGACCTTTAGTAATCTTGATAGATTCCCTTGTCTCATACTTTGATCAGTATCAGATCTTCAAAAACCTTTGTCTTTCACTTGGCACAGAATACGTCACTACAAGAGGACAGTAGTTGACTAATGTTTAAATAATACTGCTCACCAAATTTATCTAAGGTGTGTTATTTTAGTTAATTAAAAATGCTAATGGAGCACCCAGTTCTAGTATGCAGCTCATGTAAAGTGCTTTTTCCAAAACAACTTTATTGAGATGTAATTGGCTTATCATGTAATTCACCCATTTAAAGCCTACGGTTCAGTGTTTTTAGCACAGAGTTGTGCTACCATCACCACGGTCCAATTTTAGAACTTTTTCATCACCCCAAAAAGAAACCCATTAACAGTCACTTCCCATTTCCCCTCTCCACCAGGCCTAGGCAACCACAAACCTACTTTCCGACTTTGTAGATTTGCCTATTTCATACACATGGGATCATATAGGAAGTGCATTTTAAGCTCATTTTATCCCTGACTCTAAGAAGGGTGGGCTACTATTATTGATTTTCTTGGAAAGTCTGCCTAGTTACTTGAAGCCACACATGAAACTTTCCAGTTTCTATTAGGAAAATAGAAATCAGTTATTGTTCCTGAAAGGTGTGTAGGGAAGTACTCAGTCTATAAAGGTTGTGCAGTGATTGGTTGTATGTTAATCTTTAAAGAACTCGTGCATATTGAGCAGTTTTTGGATTATGGACCTCATCTTCTTATTTCTACAGTATTGCTCATTAAATATACTCTTCTGTTAACGGGATATGGTTTTACTTCAGAGAGCATTTATAACACATATTTCAAGTCTTTTACTGTACAGATTTTCCTGAACTATTAATAATCATGATAGCCATATAATTTATATAGTACTTTATGGGCCAGGTACTGCTCTAAGCATTTCTCACGCTCTGTGTGTGTGTGTGTGTGTGTGTGTGTGTGCGCGCGCACGCGCGCGGGTGGGGGGGGTGCTGTTATAATGCGCATTTTACAGAGCAGGAAACTAAGGCATGATGAGGTTAAGTAATTTGCCCATGGACATACATTATTTAGTCAGTAGTACAGTTGGGATTCAAATCCAGGGGTTCTGATTTTAACTTGGGGCTCTTAACCATGCTGCTGCATTGTTTGCTATATCAAAAGGTAAAAACTGAATGTTTTTTTTTATCCTTTTGAGTATTTTTAATTAACACTTGTAGTTTTATAAAAATTAAATATTCACAAAAATTTAAGTCATTTCCAGTTTTTTCTTTTCTCTTCCTATGAAAAGAAATTTCCTCCAAAAGAAATTCACTGACAGCATGATGATGAATTATAATGACCCTTTTCCTATCCGTCAGGTTTGTGGAATAAAACGCCTGAATTTATGAAAGAAAAAAAATGAACTGTCTATTTAAGTCATCAGGAATTTCATTTGTACCTTTCTAACGTTTTGCATTTCTATTTTGGCCATCGGAAGTCAGGAGATGAGCTGCTGCTCCCTTAGCAGTCTTGATCTGCTAGAACAGTAAGAGTTACTTTAGACAAGAAGAAAACCTAATAAGCGCATTGCCTTTTATCCATTGTAAGAGCAATCCTTTGTTTTGAGTAGATGAGATTGGCATTTTTTAAATTTCAATTTCATTATAGATTTCTTAGAGTTAAGAAATAATAATGGTATTGTTTTAATATACGCAGCATGTTATGAATGGCACATATGCTTTGTTCCTGCCAATTGCCTTTCGTAATCTTCTGTTTTACTTTATATTTGCAGATATTGACGTTTATCCAGGACTAGCTGTGTTTTTTCAAAATGCACTTATATTTTTTAGGTAAGTTGTCTCATTTCTTAACCACACCTAGAACATTTACAGAAATGTCATCTTTATTATAAGGGCAGCATATGCAATAGAACATGTATAAATCCCTTGGATTAGTCACAGTATGTAGACCTTCTTTAAAAGGGTGAAAATACTCTTATGCATAAGAGTATACATAAGCCGTTTAATTAAGCCTGCTATGGGCCAAGACCTCAGCTGGATGCTATATGTTACCATTTAATTCCCATTTTATTATCTTAAATATATAAACCAGGTGGTGTTCCCATTTAGTAGATGAAGAAACAAAGCCCAGAGTTTATTTAAGGACACCTAGCTAGTAAATGCAGACCTAGAATTTGAACCAGGTTGCTGTTTTCATAGCCTGTGTTTTGTTAAACAAACAAACAAATCCTTATTGAGTATCTTTATTAGAAAGGAAGAAAGGGAGGGAGGAAGAGATGGAGGGAGGGAGGGAGAGAAAGGAAGAAAAGAAGGAAAGGGAGGAATGAAAGCAGGCGGGCAGGCAGGCAGGAAGGAAGAAATTAGAATAATACATGCTGTGAGTGTCTTATACAAAACCTGGTAGGACAGTTGAGTTTTTTAATTAAGTTTTTAAGGTAAAGTAAATATTAAAATAAAATGATATTAAAAGTATTTTTTAGGGGCTGTCTTCTGAAGTCCCCCAAAGTGAAAGCCTATAGCCTATGCTTTTCAAAATGGATGTCGTTTAATGTTAAGATAGGTACTTTGCCTAAAGTACCTATCCATTTATAAAAATATATCCTGCCTCCTCTCAGTCATTAAGATCTAAGCCTTCTTTGCTTTTGTCGCAGGTTTTAAGCAATTTATGATATGCTAGGGTGTCATTTTCTTCATATTTCTTCTGCTTGGGGTTCATTGAGTTCCTTGGATCTGTGAGTTTATAGTTTCCATCAAATTCGGAATCTTTTCAGCCATTATTTTTTCAAATACTTTTTCTGTCCCCTTTGCCCTTCTGAGATTCCAATTACATGTATATTAGGCTGCTTGAAGTCATCCCATAGCTCACCAGTGTTTAGTTCTTTTTCGTTTTTGTTTTCTCTCTGTTTCAGTTGGGATAGTTTCTATTGTTGTATATTTAAGTTCACTGCTCTCTACTTCTGCAATGTCTAATCTACTATTCCGGCCATCCAGTGTATTTTTCACCTCAGACATTATATCTTTCATCTCTATTAGCTTGATTTGTGTCTTTTTAATTTTTTTTTTACATTTTCCACGTCTCTCCTTAACACGCTCATGCTTTCCTCCACCTCCTTGAACATATGAGGTATGTTTACAACTATTTCATTGTCCTCATCTAATTGTTTCAGTTCTGAGTCTGCTCCTGTTGATTTCTATTTTATTTTCATTTTGGATCTCTTTTCCCTTGTTTGCTTCTTTGCATGCAGGTTGGTTGGGGGCTGGCCTTTCGGTAATTCTTTAAAATTTTTTGAGCTTTCTTCTGGATGCAGTCAAGTCCCTTGGAAACAGTTTGATCCTTTCGAGTTTTGCTTTTCAGCTTTGTTAGGTAGGGCTAGGCAGCTTCAGTCTGAGACCGATCTGATTTGTCCCCTGTACTAAGGCAATAGACTGAGTATTCTTCCTGATGCTCATGAGTTCTGTGATTTCCCACTCTGTTTATGATATTATGGGTCTTCTGAGCCCTGTGAGAGCTTTGGGAATTGTTCTTTCCTTTGGATCTTGGGTATGTTCTTTCCTTTTCTTGGATATTTTCTTCATCTGCATCTGCTGATCGATACTCAGTAGAAGGCTCAAGGAGAACCCCCTACACATCTCTTGGGTGCCCTTTTTCTGTAGCTCTCTGTACTCTGCCTAAAAACTGTAGCTGCTTTGGCATCCCTGAACTCTCAACTCCATTTCCTCAACTCAGGGAGACCGCCGTGCTCCGCCTTGGCCCATTTATTACACCATGGCCTGGACACTCGTGGCTATGGAAGATGTTTGACGGTTTTCTCCTATCTTGTGATTGTGTTTCTTGACATGTGACTAACAGCCTTCTGGGGACACAGTAAGTTTTCATGAAGACATATTAGGCACTGTTTAGAGAGCAAATTTAAATCCGAATTCAGCCTCGTGTAGTGGTCGGCGAGTCCACATCAACGACAGCTGGAGGAACAGAACCTCGAATGCGCGTGTAAAGGCCCGTGCTCACGTGGGCGGTGACTGCTGCATGAGCTCTGAGCTCTGCCCAGGGGCTGGCGAGGTCCATGGCCGGTCCAGTGCGCCCTGCGCGCTGGATGCAACTCCTCCTGTCTGGCCACTCTTCCTCTGTTTCCTTCGAAAGCTGACCCTCCACCCCCTGGCCACTGATTGCTGAAGTTTCTTAAGGCTCTGTTCCAGGCATTCTCTTCTCTACTCGCTCTTTTTCTCTGTCTAGGCGAGCTCCTTTATGCTTAGGACTCCAATTATTCCATAGGCCGATGAGTCACAGACGTCTCTCCCTACGTCTAAACCATGTGCCCAGACTCCTACTTATCCCCTCCTAGGTGGCTGACATTTCAAATCCAGCACACGAACATGCCCGCTCAGCTCAAGGTCCCATAGTGTCCCATCTCTCTGCTCCTCTCCCTCTTTCCCCCCGTACTTTGCTGAGATAATTCCTACTCTTGTTTTAGACCTCAGTCTAGTCACCGGCCACCTCCTCAGGAAACCTCGACCTCTCACTAGGTCATAGCCTTCTGTTGCGCTCTCTTGGTACCATGTACCTCACCTGTGCAGCATTTTTTCTTTTTATAGTTGAGATTTTATCGTCTCCCTCAGTAAACTCTTAGCTTCCTGCGTGAGTGCATTTGTCTTGTTTTGACTCATAATCACATTACTAGCACTTACCCAGTACTCAGTGTACAATAATTATTTGCTAAATGAACAGAGAATAGTAGCATGGTTTGTGTTAAGGTGTTTCAGTTATTATAGCTCAGATACCATAGAATGCCTGCCACCTTGAGAAATCCCCCTTTTCCTTACAAATTTCCTATCTAATAACTTTCTGGGCGTTAAAGAAGGATATTTAATTAAGCTCAGCTATCAAGGTCAACAAACTGTTCTACAAAAAAAGCAAATTTAGATCAACACCACCACAATGTTTAATTTAGAAATTGTTGTAAAGGGATCGGTGAGGTATCTATAAAAGCATATTTAGAAAATGAATTTTCTGTTGCTTGTTCCATGTGTGTTTTTTTTTTCCCTCTTCATAATTTATTTTAATATCTTTATAGCACTCTGATCTACAAATTTGGAAGAACTGAAGAGCTATGGACCTGAGATCACTTCTTAAATCACATTTTCCTTTTGTTATATTCAATTTGTAGATAAGTTTTTATCTTTCAATATAGTTATACATTGCCAAATGGAATAGACTGTACATTCAATATTTGTTTCTTTAACCTTTTATGCTCTAAGTTTTGAAATAGTTTTATGAAATTTCTGTCCTTTTTTTTTAATGAATAGATTGTTAATATGTACATAATATAAGACTATATCGATGAGATGATCAGTATCAGTCTTTTATTCCTGAAGACTTAAAGCTTGACCTGTTTCCTGAGCCAGGGTTGGTGTCATCATGTCATTGTAGAGTTAACTATTTTGTTTCAGTATCTCTACTTTCCGAAGCTGTGCAAAAAATGTAGCTCCAAATAGCTGAAGTAAGCACTGAGCCATAAAAAAAGGTATTTCAGCAAGTTGTAATTTATTTTGGCTTAAAAAAATGAGATTTTTTTAAAAGGAAAAATATTTGTTCTTGTGTATTAAAGAAGTGGACTTTTATATTAAGATTTTTTAAATGCCTGAAAGATTAGTTCGAAAACCTGTCTTAAAAAGTTAGTTCTTACTATGGCTTTATTTGAAAAGGGAAAATACATGGTCAGATAAGCTCAGTTTTATATGGTTACTGTGAAAAGACTGCAAGGCAGCTCAGCCACAGGCTTCTTATAAAAGCAGCTTAAGTGATCTATCTTTTGGGGTTCTCTTTTGACAACCTACCATTATTCGACATTACAAAATTAAACATCAAGCAAGTTTGAGACAATTGCAGTTTAAAAGCATGAACCATATAACAAAGAGTGGAATAATTAGTTTCAAGACAAAGCACTTCTTCCTAAAGGGAATTATTATGATCGAGTGAAAAATTAGGCGTTTCATCCATTAGTTACCAACTGCAAGTCTCTTTTCACTCCAGCTCTCAAGCTCTGGGCAACTCTTCCTGTCAAATATATCTTTAATCTGAAAGTGCATAGTCCAGTCAACTTCTTTCGCTGAGTTCTAAATACTATATTTGCACTGTGTATATTCCTATGAGAGATTTCAAATGGGTATTTGGGTCTTAATCGCTACTGTTGCTTTCCTTTGTTATACAGGTTTTATGTTGCACTGTTTTCCCCCAGAGGGATTTTATAGAGCCTTCTGTTGTAAGACAGTATCAGTGGTCTTGTATGCAGCTTCTCACACGAGCCTTATTTAGCTTAACTCCTCTCCTCGAGAGGATTTACAGTGCACAGAGTATGAAGCCGTTGTGGACATTGTGCCTTTGTCTAGATGCCGTCTTGTTTAATTACTTCTTACTTTGTTGTGTTTTTTTTTTCCCTCAAAATGTCAGTAAACTTTGTCTTGCTTCCAACAGATTGTAAGACTTATTACTTGTTTCCATTCTCTTGTAACCTGCTGCAATAAATAATTACTTCTAACACATTCTAATGTTGTTTGATCTGTTTAAGATAATGAACCATAAAAATCGGTTTGCTGTCATTGTTCAATTATTCAAGTAGACCCAGTCAGAGAGGCATTTATCTTTACAAAATAAGGAGTGTGATGGAGAGACTGTGATGTGGCTGGATGGGTCCAGAACGGAGATTACTGACCGCACCCCCCCCTTAGCGGCTGTCCGATCATAATCAATGTCCATTCTGACATACATCAGCGCCCCTTCCCTGCCTCCCATGCCACGCTGGTTCCTGGAATAGGCCTTTATCCTGACTGGTCAAGCACCTGATGTAATCTCCCGTACCTGGTAGCATTCACGTACTAGCTCCCGTGACTACACCCCCTTTACCCTGTGTAATTCTTCAGCACCTGTCAAGCGGTGTGGGGATCCATAACATCTCGCAGCCCCCCCGGACATGCCTCGTGTGCGTGTAAATTTCCCTTAAATAAACTCTGTGAATCACCAGACTGGAATGGCCAGCCTCTTCCTTGGGTCTTTCCCTGCCCTCCACTTGTGGAGGTAGGTTTTCAGTCTCGGGGCTTTGCCCCGGGTCTTGCATTCTAACAGTTGCTGAGTCAGCCAAGAGACTGAAGAAATGGGCCTCAGGAAAGAGGCATCCACGGGGGAAACTGCAGGTTGGCCGTCCACTTCTCTGTGGGAAGGCGTGGCCCGTATGTTAGATGCACGTGGACCGCCGTGTGGGTACCGGCTGCGCGGAAAATGCAGGCTGGCCTCATGCACTTGTTGGAGGCTCTACACATGACACACTGCGGCAAGGAGGGGAAGTGCATGGCCGCAGCTGTAGGCCGGCCGCTTCTGGGAGGTATGCTACCCACCAAAGCCCAGCTAGAGGTGGAGGCCAGGGTTAGGACACTGGAAGAAGAAGTACAGCAGTTACTTAGCGGGGTACGCACACGGCAATCTATGCCCCATTGTTCTAGGGACCTGGTCAGGCTTCTTTCACAGCAGGAATGAAAGCAAAGATTTTGCAAACGGTACATGGTACTGGACGCTTTTTTCCATACTAAGCCCCATAGGCGGGCAGGACGTTTTGATGTTGGGCTATTGCAGATCTAGGGGATGCCAGCTCCTCTGGAGAGTGCGACTGAGCCAGAGGACAGATAAGGAACTGGGACGGAGGAAAGGAAAAGGGAATCCATGCGGCAGGAAAGAAAGCCTGCGAGGACACCCCCCCCTCCCGCCCCCCTACCCCACTGAAAGCCAGTGTGGTGTGATCTGGTTGCCGTAGGCATCCCCAGAGCCAAGATCGGTCGCCAGCCTGACGCGGTGCTGGTGCGGTGATGGAAGTCTTTAAAGCCGGAGCAGCGATCTCGCCTACACCATCCGCTCCCCCGCCACCCACCCCGCCCCAGCGGACATTCTGCGGATGCGAGAGGTCATCTGGGATTTTATCCTGCTCTGGTTGGTGCCTCCGCCACTGCCGCCCCCAGTATAGGGTAAAGGTCAAGATCGTCCTCAGTTGGGAGCCACAGGGGGTGATCTTGGGCCGCATGTGGAGCTCACCATTCGTTGTTCTCAGAAATAAAGAGTGCCTGCTTTGGTTGACATTGGTGCTAAATGCGCCGTAACACACGGTAATCCTAAAAAGCCTTCTCCCCCCCCAGCCCCTCAGTGCTACAGCCAGCCTTGGAGGCCAGATGTAATGGTTAGAAAGGTCCCCCTTGTTTTGCAAATTGGGCACTCCTCCCTGCCCCCTCCTCCCCCTCCCTCCAGTATGAGGTCTTATCTACCCAATCCTGGAGGACGTACTGGGCATTGATACCGTGCAAGGCCAGACTCTACAAACCTCTTTTGGAGAATTCCGCCATGGGTACGAGCAATTAAGTCACTGCTGAGAGGCAATGTCAACCGGGAGCCTGTTAAGTTTACCTTCACCACAGAGGGGTACTGGTTACCGCAAGGACACAAGGAAATAGGGGACACTATCCAAGAGCTCCACCGTGTGGTCATTTTGTGCCTTGCACACAGTGCCCTCCACAGTCCAGTGTGACCTATAAAAAAGCCAGAAGGCTCCAGGAGAGTGACAGTGGACTAGCTGAGTGAGGTAGTGCCTCCTCTTCACGCAGCTGTGCCTAACATTGCCACTAAATTAGATACTTTGTTATAGTCCTAGGAATACGTCACGCCGTACTGGACCTGGCCAGGGCTTGCTTTAGCATACTCCTGGCTGTTGAGTCTCAAGATCAATTTGCCTTTACCTGGGAGGGACAACCACGGGCCTTCTAAGTGCTCCCCCAAGGTTACTTACATAGTCCCACCATATGTCATGGGATGGTGGCTTGTCCTTGTTACCGTTTTCTCGCCTGACTCCTGTAAAATGGGCCCATTACATCGATGACATGGTGTTAACATGTGAAGCTTTGCCTCTGTTGCAGAAAAGCTTGCGGGCTTTGCTGGTCCACCTACAACAGAGAGGATGGGCAGTGAATCTACAGAAAATTCAAGGTCCACCACAGTCACGTTTCTGGAAGTCGTATGGTCGGGTAAGACCCGCATTATTCCTGGTGCGGCCATGGACAACATAGAAGCCTACCCTGTACCAAAAAATGTGAAAGAGGCACAGGACTTGCTGCGAGTTGGGGGGTCTCGGTGAACATTTATACCCCATTTAGTGCCATGCCTTGGCCCATTGTATTGCTCATTTAGGAAAAGACATATGTGGGAGTGGGGATCAAAACAGCAGGCTGCTTTCAAGAAAGCCAAATACTGGTCAGACGATTTTAACTCTCGGTGTCTCCCAGGCAGGGGTGCCATTTGAGTTAGGCAGTTCAGCACCTTGGAAGGCATGGGCTGGGGGCATTGTGGCAGGAATGGCGAAAGGGGAGAGTTCCCGTCCCTTGGAAAACAGCAGTGACGGGAACGGCAGCTTCTGGGAGCGTACTAACACTCCTGCGCGTGGAGACTCTTAGCAAAGAACAGCCAGTTACAGTAAGGACTTGTTTCCCGTCACAGGTGGATGGACACATTCCAATGACCTGCGTCTGCCATGGCCCAGACGCCCACGCTGACTAAATGGCATGCCTACCTGCAGCAAAGAAGGGCTCTGTCAAAAAGTCTTCAGAGATGCAGCAATTATTAGGCCCTGTCAAATACCCTCTAAACAGCCCTGCTCTTACCCCTGTGTCTGCCCCTTCAACCTACCAAGGGGGAAAAGGGGACATTCCGACTGGAACCTGGCACACCGATGGCTCTAGCCAGAGTAATCCGTCCACCTGGATGACCACTGCCATCCATCTGTGGTCCACTGATACTACCTGGATTGAAACAGGAACAAACCCAGCAGCCAGCGGGCTGAATTAAGAGCTGTCTGGTTGGTAACTGTGCCATGATCCTGTGTATTGACCACTTTAAAGGGCTGACTTTATGGCTTGGACAATGGGACATGGAGGGGTGGATGATTATGAACAAACCTTTCTTGGGGGGGAGGTAAGAGATATAGAAAGATATTTGGGCTCCCTCACAAGAGTCCGAGGCAGATCTCATTGTCTTCCATGTTCCTGCCTGGAGGGCGTCTGCACCTCCAGGTAACCAGGAAGCAGATGCCTTGGCAAAAATATGCGCTTTAGAAACTGACCCATCAGTGAACACTGTCTATTGGGTACATCGGAAAAGTGGGCACCGCAGTGCCTGAGTAGGATGGTGCATTGCCAGGGAGGCAGGGCTGCCTTTACAATACAGCGACCTGGTTAATGTGGTGTATCCTATTCCGTCTGTCCCAAACCATGCCCTAGGCAACTGTCATGGGAATCTAGGGCCATCTGCTGAGACCTCCAACTGGTAAGGGACTGCAAATCCACCACACAGGCCCCCTCTCCTTGAGTGAGGGCTCCAAATAGGCTCTGGTATGTGTCAACAGCACCTTTGGGTTAACTCAAGCCTTCCCACGCTGGTGAGCTCATCAAACTGTTAGCATAAAGGGACGAGGAAAATTAAGCACTGTGTCCAGGCACCCCAACGAATGAATGGATAGCGATGAGGCTCGCGCTTCAAAGGACTTAGTGTACAGGAATGGGCACAAGAACACGATGTTGAATGGGGGTTCCATCTCCCACATAACCCAAGGCCGCTGGATTGGTAAAACAAGCAAACAAAATAACTGTGTCCTTAAACAACAGATAGTTACTAACTGGAAAACTACGTTGGCTGGGGGGACAAAGTGCTTCCTGGGTATTAATCCAGTAAGTGACCAACCAATGGGGACTGTCGCCCCATATGCCAGACAAAGAACTCAGGCTAAGGCACCCAAAATGGGAAAGATGTGGGAAACAAAGGACACAGCAATAGTCTCAATGCTTGTCATAGATCAGGGGGCCATGATGATGAGGGCGCTGAGCCCAATTGTGCCTGGAAAGGTGACCATATACTAGAATCTGCAATAGGACAATCCACCAGGAAGGGCCAATTAATTACTTCATGCCCCTGGATGGGGAGGAACTGCTCAACCTCAAGTGGAATCATGTTATTTTAATGCAGTCAACACCTGTGGGACGCATATCATTGAAAAAGTGGGAGAAAGTGGGGTCCTAGTCTGGCATATTCCCCTCTGACTCATCTCCTTACAGCTGAGAACACCACCCCCTGCAGCCAACATGTTTTGTTTGCACAGTCTGGCAGGGTTTCAAAGCTGTGGCTACATCAACATCTAAAGATCAGGCTATGAGTGTGAACTCAGAAGGAGGAAGTCTCCAAGCCCTTACTAAATGTTTGTCTTTGCGACCTTGGACTTCCGCAGCTCCTGTGGCAGCCAGTTTCCGGCTGGGCACTGATAAACACGCCTTCTTACAGCGGGCCCCTAGAATACTGGAATTGTTCCTAGCGGTTCGTCTTTTTTCTTGCCTGTGCCTGTGTTGTGGCTGTGGACTGTGTCTCCAGTGTAGTCACTTGGTGACTAAGTGAGCTGCCTCCCTGCTTTTGATGCCCCTGGCTCAGAGCACCCAGAGGAAGAAGTCACATGAGATCGTAAGAGCCGGTCACCAGGGGTGGAGTGTGGAGGAGAGACTGTCCGGGACGTGGCTGGACGGGGCCAGAGTGGAGATCGCTGACCGCACCGCGCCCCCCTTTAGCGGCTGTCCGATCATAATCGATGTTCATTCTGATGTACATCAGCATCCCTCCCCTGCCTCCCACGCCACGCCGGTGCCTGGAACAGGTTGCTGTCCTGACCTGGTCAAGCACGTGACATAATCTCCCGTACCTGGCAGTATTCACGTACTAGCACCCATGACCACCGCCCCCGCTTTACCCTACATAATCCTTTGGCACCTGCCAAGTGTTGTGGGGATCCATATCGTCTCGCAGCCGCCCTGGACATGCCCTGTGTGCACGTAACTGTCCCTTAAATAAACTCTATGAATCACCAGACTGGAGTGGCCAGCCTCTTTCTTTGGTCTTTCCCTGCCTTCCACTTACGGAGGTAGGTTTTCAGTGTCGGGGTTTTTTCCTGGGTCTGCGTGTTCCTACAAGGAGAAATATGATACTCAGATTTGTAAAATGCTAGGGTGAAGAAGGCTAACAAAGGGCATCCCGAAGGCCAGCTGAAAATAATGGCAAATTTTTCTATCCTTGACTCTGCCATGAATTTGTTTTTTAATTGTGAATGAATCCCTTAATTTCCTCCTGTTTATTTCCTCATTTTTTTTTTTAAAAAGAGAGAATCTTAGTATCCACTCTTTCTTATAGGTATTATGAGTTAGAAAAGACAGAATCTTTCTGAATTATTTAAAAATATATGTGATTCCCTTAATAGAAAGACCTCCTTGTTACACGGGTTCACTGGCTGTTGAATCGTTGAATCTGAGAGTCTTTTGGTGTTTGGTGTTTATCCGTGTGTAGGCCAATATTATCAGAGCACACTTTTTATTAATTACATTATTTCTCAGATCCTCTATGTATTCCTTGAGTTGCCGCCACTGACGAAAAACCACAGAGGCTAAATTTTTGACACGATTCTCTGGCTGAAACATATTCCTCAACCATCGATACCCAAACCTTGCTTCATGTGTGTTTCTGTTTAAAAACACCTTGTTTCATGTAGTCGATTCATTAACCTGGAGCTCAAAACGACACTGTAATTCATTCCCGAAGGAAACATCTAACTCTCACGTTTTCTCGTAAGGCCCATCACAGCCTTCTTGCACTTAGGGACACTAGACGGCACTTCAGCGCTGCCTTTGGGGGCCATTTTACATGGTGAAATCACTCAGAGACAGAAAAATGAGAAAAACGCACTAAATTGACCATGAAAAGAACACTTATTACAGTACGACAGCTGAAACGAGAAGGCGGTGTCACCTTGTTCCACCTTGGCTGGCATCTGAGGGTCAGGTGACTCACATTACTTACCACTACCCATATTTGCAAGTGACGGGAAAGTACTATGAGTATTGATTTGGGAGTGAGTTATTAATAAATGTTTTAGCGTGTAGGCAAACTGGCAAGTAATAGAGATCAACTGTAGCTAAAGAGCTCCTATTGACCTTATTTTCCTTTAATATAGTGATGTTTTTTTCATCATTCCTACCATGATCCGCCATTTCTTTCCTCATTCAATATCCCCCCACCAGCTCTGTCTTCCAGTTTCAGGGCCCCGTTTCATAATGTTATTTTTTCTGCCCAATACCGTTAGCTAACACTTATCAAGAACTGTCTGTGTTCCATGTATAATGTCATTTCATTCTCATAATACAGAGGTGGGAACTTTTATCTGGAGAGGTGAGTTACCTTGCCCAAGGACTGGGACCGTGGCTCAGGTGTTTTTCCCTGACACGAAGCCCTGCTCTCCTCTCAGCCGGCATTTCCCCAGCTGTTCTAGAAATGGCGTTCCTCTAGGAAAAAGTGTGCTGCGGTCAAAGAAGCTGGGGACAGCCTGGGCTGAACTAGGCGAAAACATTTTTTTTTTCTTCTGTTAAGTCTTTTGTTAGAGCTTTCTATAAAATGTGCATTGTGTGTTTTAGGAGGGAGGTGTCAATTAAATGGTGTTTTCCATACTTGTGACTTGGAAATGTCTCTCCTGAAACGCTTTGAGAAGTAAAAGTTGGGGGCACTGCTGCTCTGGTGGCTTTAGAAGAACAGGAAATTAGCAAAAGGAGAAGGAAACTTAGGCGTGGATGCGGCTGGCCTTGGGAAGAAGCCAGTAGCCAGCCTCACACGGAGAATGAAAAAGGTAAGGATGGAGACAGGAGGAAGAGTGTTTCTGGTGGCTTTGTTACCAGACACTTTCGGTTGTGGAGTTGGGATTCTTGGGAGGTCTATGAGTTTATGTGTAGGTGGGTTTACTTTACCCTAAATCGGGCACTGCCATCTATTAGCTAGGTGACCCCGAGGCTGTCCGCCTGTGTGGAAGTGTTTGAGAGTTAGCGTGTCCAGCTTAGTGCCTGGAAACAGTAGGTGACCAGTAAATGCGAGCCTTTCTAATCTTAACCTGATGGCTTTGCCTGAAGGGATGTCGCCCCATCGTTCGATGGCTTTTTCTTCTTTTGTCACAAGGTGGCGTGCCACCTTAGAAAACAAGAGTCGGTCTTCGGAAACTTTCAGTGCTTATTTTTTGGTAGCAGTTTTAACACAATTTAAACCATTTTACATAGGGTTTTCTGAAGACAATATGTGCCTCTTCAATTCTGTTATCTGTAGCAAATAGGATATTTTACGTTTCTACAAGTAGGTGTGGCAGGGCGGGCCTTCCAGACCCTCCCTGACTGTGCCTTTGCAGAAAGCATCCTGATCTTTGATTCGGCCTCGCTCCACTCCAGAGGACTGGGCTGAAAACCAGAGACCTCTCAGAAAAGATGCAAAACAGAGCTTTTTCTCCACCTGTTCTATTCCAGGTGCCAAAAAGTGATTCAGTGTGATGTTGTATGTATTTACCTCCTGTCATAAACATTGTGAATTTAGAGATGAACTTTTTATTTTGAAATAACTTCAGACTTACAGGAAAGTGACAAAAATTAGCGCAGAGAATTTCTATATAACCTTCAGATTTCCCAAACATTAATATTTTTACCACATTGCAGTCTATTAGTCAATGTGCTGCCGAGGTGATGCCTCTTCATCCATGGACGCGTCTGGATACATTTCCCCAAATGAGAAACCAAAAGCAGGAAGTTAACACTGGCACAGTACTAAGCACTTCATTCAAATTTTGCCAGCTGCCACACTAATGTGCTTTAGGGTAAAGAAAAATATGTGTTTCCTGTTTGAGAATCCAATCCATGATTGAACATTGCATTTAATTGTCATGTCTCTTTGGTGACTGTTAATGTTAACGTTGGAATAATTCTTCAGCCTTTGTCATCCGTGACTAGGTGTTTTTGAAGAATGCGAACCAATGCAAACCAGTTGTTTTATAGAATGCCTCTCAATTTGGGTTTGTCCGATGTTCCCTCGTGATGAAATTCAGGTTATGTATGCCTTTTTTCGCAGGAATACCTCACAAGCAATGTTTGTTATGTTTTCAGGACAGCATATCAGCAAGCCATTATCCACCCTCGCATTGGTGATTTTAACTTTGTCTGTCTGCTCAAGGTGATGTCTGCCCGGTTTCTCTGCTGTAAAGTACCTTGTGAGGAGAGAGACTGATGAATTTAATAAATCAAATAGAACTAAGTTGTCGTATTCTTTACTTATAGCATTACATGGAGCAGAACTAACATGGCCCTGTGATGGGACAGAGGGGATACACAATTTGTATGTAACAAATCACAATCTTCACTTCCGTCTCGTTGAAGGAAAACCCAGATGTGGGGGTGGGGGCAGGGGAAGATCTCACCTCGTCTGGAAATCTGCCTGTTTTCAGCCCCTTCCATCTCGGTTTCTCTTGGGCCCAGAGCGTTACGCTTTCCTCTTCTTACCTGAAATGTGTAATATCGCTTTACCGTAAAAGAATATTCTCATAGAGAATACTGGAACACATAGAGCAGAAAGAAGAAAGTCATCCTACCAATCTAAAGTCCACTAGTGGCACTTCGGTGGATAGTAAGTTTTAAATTGGATTTCGGAAACCTCGTCACTGATTTGATTTCATGAGAATATTCTAAGTCTCAGAGGAACCAACCGTACTTTTGAAAATTCATTGGATTATTGGATTATACACCAGGGTGACGAGCAGTGGCTGTGTACATGTATGTTCTGTGTATGTAAGTGGCACCACTGGAGATTGCAGTACACAACCTACTCAGATGCCCACGTGGCCCCGACTGTCGGTACCACGTACACCTCTCAGCAGTAACGTGGGGCTGGTGTTTGGGGCACACTTGGAGGTTCACAGCAACATTTCAGAAAGGAAATAATCAGGAAACATACTGGTTTAGTTGATTAATGGAATTTTCTGCCAGGCCTTTTTCTTTTCCATTCCCTTTCCAAGGACGCTGGGGTTCAACTGGGACTCATCAGCCCTTGAAGAGCTGAGAGGCCTTCTCTTACATTTTCAGCTACAAAAAACACACTTATTACCTTCAGAGAATATATCAGGTAGTTCTATTCACCTGAATGCAAAATGAAACAAGTTCAATTATATTCATATTCATTATAAATTGCTATTCATATCACAAATTATAAGGAAAAATAGTTAATGCCTTTTGATAGTAATCTTATGTTATAACTAGAGATAAGTATGTAAAGAAACCCTGGAAGTCTGTCTCACAATTAAAAAATAATTGAGGTGTCCAGATGAGCCTCTATTACCCGTATTTCTATACTAGGGTGAAATTTTAGGTGGCATTATCCTTAGTCTTCCCAGAGCTCTGGCTAATTGCACTGACCAGAGTACCCCCCAGCAACGTGGCCTAGGTCACCTGTACCCACTCTGCCTGGTTTCCATACCCTCCTAAATGCAGCTAGATGTCCTCTGTCACTACACACTGGAAGCAGAAGAAATCACCTTTGCTATATTCCCATCAGAGAGTCCTTGCTTCTTCAGGGGGCCTGTGAGCGGCACTGAGGAGCAGGGAGGTCTGACGGCATCCTATGAAAATGCCTGGTGGATTCTCATTCTCACCCCAAACAAAAGCGGGTTAGGATGTTCTCACCAAAAGTTCGGGCAACCTGGCACACAGCGAATTTATTTGGGAGGGCCCTGGGTCACCTCAAGGAGAGGTATCATTTTCCAGTTGCTGAAGGGAGCATACTGGGGACTATGACAGAGACAAGCAATTGTAAGTGAAGGAAAAGTCACAAGAGCGCCTGCCCCAAGCTCCAGCTGGGACCCATTTTAACACAGCTTACATCCCTCTGGGGCAATTCCTGGCTCAGGGGCCAGAGGCGATTTCTCCAGTTACTGGTCCTACAGATACAAAGAAAGTCTCCTTTCTCTGTCTCTACTCTGCCTCCGACTCCTGCCCGGAGCAGCGGGGGTGGGGATGGAGGGCCGCACTGGCTCTTCACATTAGTGGTCGCAGCACCATCCAATAATATGACCGGCTCAGCCAGCGGCTTCCTCTCCCATCCGCTGTCCAGTCCGCAACTGCACGGCCAAGCACTGCGGAACCCCCAGGGGGCGCTAGTCACAGCGCAGGCACAGATGTGTCCGGTTTACTTAAAAGAAAATTCGTGGCACTTGAAATCAAAGTGTCTTGAAAGATGGGTGACTTTAACTAATTCCCATAAAGGTAGCCTTAGGATAGGAGTGGCCTCGATCCAACTAATCCATCATCTGTGGGTGACCCATTCAAAGTATAGGGCCCAATTTCCTCCATTGATCGGTATATTGCTAAACTCTATCAACCTTTCCCCATCCCTAGTCCATAATGCGCCTCATAGGATACCTGCAAAGAATGAAATGCCCCTCATCCCATGTAATATATGGCCCCTGAATTAGATAACCTCAGTGTCAAATGGGGTCTCGTAGGAACCTTCAGTTATTGTATAAACCTCAATAATGAGAGCGGTCTGTTCTTCCTGCACAACGAACGTTTTATGGTATCGATCGAGGGGCAGCAAACTTTTTCTTGTCACATATGTTTTAGGCTTTGTAGGCATACAGTCTCTGTTGTAGCTTCTCTATTCTGTCTTGCAGTGCAAAAGCAGCCATAGATGATACGTAAAGAATGAGCATCGATGGGTTCCGATCACGGTTTATTTGTGCACACTTAAATTTCATATACTCTTGACTTGTTTCTGCCATTTAAAGATGTAAAAACTATTGTTAGCTTACAGGCCACATGAGACAGGGAGGAGGCTGGACTGAGTGCTTGGGTCCTTTGTTCTGTTATAGATGATTTCTCAGATTGCCTCTGTCGACTGGAAAGCAGTATCAACTAGGTGTGCTGTCACCAAAAAGGAATTATTGGTGGCAGGAGTGGGGATATCCAGCCATGCAGATATGGCCACGTGCACACACTGAATTGTGTGCCGAGATGGTGAGGTATTTATGGGGGGCGGGGGGAGAAGTTAAGGAGAGGGGCAGTTACAACCGCAGAATTCTGCTGCAAGCGTAGTTCTTCCTCTGGAGTGCTCCCCATAACGCAGAGTGCGAGAACTCCTCCCATCAGCTCTGGCTCCTCCCAAAGACCTTCCCGACTGGTTCTGTCTGTCTAAAGTCCCTATCAACGGTTATCACTTCCCACTGAAACATATTATGATTATGTATTTAACTTGATGGGTCCCAAATTAGTATAAGTATTAATTCCATTGATTGGGCATTTATTTTACAAAGTAAAACTGGGTGTTTCTTTTTTAGGAAATACTATAAGAAAGGAGTATCTTACCCCCGAAATTCCTGTCCTTTTCCCTTGGATAACAGATCGGCCCCAAGCCTGCTTGGGGTATTTGCTGAATTGGGATGTTGATGAGAGCCTGCAGGGGTCAGCATATGGGAAGTCTTTTGACTCCAGTTTGGTGTAGCGTCAGGCCCTCCCCTCTGTGGCAATAACCATGGAGATCCTGGCACCCGGACATAGTGCTGGCCCCGGGCTTAGGCTCTGAGTCTGTCACTAACTTGAGCTGTTGCCTGCAACTAAGGGTCTCTCTAGACTTGAACCACAGCAACTTCCTGCCTTAGGACACTGGTTCGGTTCTATCCTGAACCCAGTTCAGTCTTATCAGATTCTGGTTCCCCTTATGAGAATCTATAACCCCCTTTTACACAGGGTGGCACACGTGAGCTTACTGCAAACACAACTTCTTACTTCTAACAGAATTGATCCCACTTCGACCAGGCTCAAACTCGTAACCTGTTCTCCGTCTGCTGCATACATGTCCTCCTCCCACCGAGCTTCCTCCCATGACCCAGCAGAGGAAGCTCTTCTGCCTTCTTCTGGTAGGAAGGATCTAGGTAGGTCATTACAATTTCTAGCTACTAACTCTCCTCTAAACCAGTCCCAGCTCAAGGCGCACCTAATAGATAAGTAGATGCTTCGAAAAAGGGCTTGCTGGGTGCAGGTTGTGGGTGGGTGTCCTTTTATCTCTTGCAATCATGGACGGCAGGGTACACAGTGCTTGCTCAGAAAGTCGGTTCAAGAGCCAATTCCTCACCGGCAGCACAGGGCCCCATCTGAGATAGAGACAGCAATAGAGAGAGAGAGACGGGGAGAGAGAGATGGAAAGATGGAGAAACGGAGAAAGAAGGTGGTTCCATTGACTAGTGCTAGAAACTTCGTATACTTACAGTGAGCATCTCTTCTTTACATGGTCAAGGTTAGGGGGCCAGTAGGGGCTTCTTTTTAAACCAGAACTTACAGCAACTGTGTCACTTTGTGTGTGTATGTGGGAGAAGGGGCGTGAAGCTAAATGCTAAGAGTCATATAAATGGGTTTTAATCTATGTCCTTTGGACAAAAGAGCCCATCGATACTTGCATAATCCGAAGACTTGCGTGCCCAGTGACATCACTATCATCCACTAGCTAATTAAGTTTCTTTACTGCCTACAGGCCCCTGCCTTGGTCAACACATGTGACTCATGACATTAAATGAAAGGCTAACACAGCTTCTGGAAATCCCCTTTATACCACTCTTCAGGGAATCAAGTGACTCCTGTAGAAAGTTCTTGCTGAGTGACCACGAGGCCTCAATAGCTCGACTGGGTGTTATGTAAGAAAACAAAAAGGTTTAGATATAGTAACTTTAAAAAGTTGAAACTTTGCAGAAAACAGGCTGAAATAAGAAGGCAAAGTGGTGAGGAAAAACTTCACAAAGACTTTTAAAAAAGTTAATTATACAGTCTTTTATTACAGGTTTGAAGAAAACCCTTTAAATTACTCGGAAAATATTCACAGGACTAATCACATTTTAAGCTGGGAGACTGGATGTGAAGGGCTGCTCAGTGTCTCTGGCTGGGACAGGCTGGGACAGGCTGGGACAGGTTATGTGACCTGCCCAAGGGGCCACAGCTCACTTGCCAGTCAAGGGGAGGACTGGGTCTCCTCACTGCCCAGTCCTACCCACGATAAACAGAATTTCAGAGGCACGCCAGAGACATTTTGCTAACAAATAATTACATGCCTTTTTAGTGTTTAAGAGAAACCTTAAATTTTCTGGGATATCTCTGTAGAATCATTCTAGAACACTGTATCATGAGAAATTTCTTTTTTAAAAAAATAAGCTCGTCTCCCCCACGAGACCCTCTACTTGTCCCCAGGTACCGACGACCCTTTTTGCAACGGAGACATGGAGTCCCGGGCTCCAAAAAGTCCTGAGGGGGAGACATCAGCAGCTTCAGTGGCTCAATGCCCTCTTCCCGGACTGGCACTTTGGGTCAAAGTGGTTTGGAGGAACGTCTTCTCACTCCTTCTCCGGAAACGAAACGACAGACACAGAATCCCAGGTGTCATCCTTTGGCGAGCTGTCCTTGTCCAGAGCCTCTAAGATAGGCTGCGCCGGGTCCTTTAAATACTTGGAAAGGGTGAAAACCAATATTGTAATTAGTTTATCGGTTCAGAATAGCAGACTTCTCTCACTTTAGTTTTAGTTGGCACCACCACGTTTTTGATTCGGGTGTAACTCCCTACCTATTCTGTCCGCCAACACGACCTCGTCTCAAGGCGCCTACCCGCCCCCCCCCCCCATCTCGCCGCCGATGCCCGGAGGTGACGTCTGAAGGTGGAATGGGGCGGGGGGTGGGGGCATCGCACTCAGGGAGCGCGAGCTCCGACTTGTGCACTCGGTGCCTGTGGATCACTAATCCTAAAATGTCTCTGAAATTTGAACTTTTCGGTGAAGGAGAGAAACAGGACCTCTCTTGCGCCTACAACGGGGGGCGAAGAGACGTTCACGAGCATTTCTCGCAGCCACTCCGCCCACCCGTCATCCTGACGTCAGGGAACATGGGATGAGCAGAGAACGTGGGCTGCAGCGGTGGCCGGCCCAGCCCTGGGGGCTGGCGGTGGGGCCATGGGAAAGCCCAGCGCCTGGACACCGGTGACATTTCGCCAAGCCCAACTCTGCTCTCCCTCTGGCCTCGGCTTTGCACTTGGCCGTCAATTCGCCAGGTTACCAAGTGCGCAGTGGCTGGCCCTTGGAAATGCCAAAAGATACTGAAATGCGGCCAGCTTAGAGCTGGCTGTCTCAGACGAGGGACGGGACGACAACGAATCACTTGCACTTGCCAAACCTCGAAAAGGTAAGTGGAACAGGATTCGTTATTCTCAGGTAGCTTCAGTGGCCCCTGATACGGACTTTTCACACTTTCCCTGGGGAAGTGAACCGAAAGACTTCATGTTTGAGATTCAAGCCCCGCAAACAGCCGCCGGAGGTGAATCACCTTGACCATTTTTAAGCGTAGCGTTCGCTTTACTAGAGTCCGGAGGTCGCTCTACTGTGTGAGGGAGATTATTAGTAAAACCCTGAGACCCCTCGAGCGCCGTGATTCAGTAAGAATATGAATCAGGGAAGTTTTGTTTTGTTTTTATTTTGTGGTGAGGGCACTTAATAGGGGCTCTACCCGCTTCGCGAGCTTCTGAGAGCACCACGTGGCACTAGCTCTGGGCGCCGTGCTGCACACAGCTTTCTAGAACTTACTCATCTTGCGGAACTGAAACTTGACAGTCGTTGAACAGCCAACGGCTTGTTCCCCCTCCCCAGCCCCCCGGTAACCACCCTCTGACTCTCTTGTCTCTGTGGGTCTGACTACTGTAATGCCCTTTTTACAAGTGGAACCATGCGGTATTCGCAGCGAGGTTCCAGGTGGGGATTTCACACGTCACTTGTATGGTGCCCGAGTACTTTGAAGGCCTGGTGACAGGTGAGGGAAAACACAGGGCTGTACTCTCTCTGAAGGCACCACTCTGCCTTTACAGACTTGCCTTACCTACCATTGACACACTCTAGAGATGACAGAGTAAGACTGTTTCCAACGAAACGGATTTTCAGTTTTAATCCAATTTTTACTGAGAAATACTAAACCTCCAGAAGCAGATACCTTCAAGTCTTCTTCTATCGGCTGGCTTCTGATGCTAAGGATGTCCCTACTGTGTCTTCAGAGTGCTGGCTATCCTCACTGCCCCTTGGGGGTCTGGGGGCTGTGCGGGAAAAGCAGACTTTGCCCGAGACCCACTTCACCCTTCTTTTTCAAGGCCCTAACGACACTGGTACCGCCCACTGAGCACCTGGTGTGCAAGGCCTCGTGCTCACAGCTCGTGTGTGTTTACTCCAGGTTCCTACGGAGCACACACTGTCTGCCCCAAAGCAGGAGCTCGATTCCTGTCTCTACGGCCTTCGCCCCCTCCGGCCAGGCTCCACTGGTGGTCTCCAAAAATCACAGGACTGGCGTGCTGCCTCCAGAGGGGGCCTCCTGCCACCAACCCCTTGGCCAGGCCAGGCCACCGGTCTGCCCAACCTTGTGCCGTCACCATTTTTTAAAAAAAAAAACCGTGGTAATAGACACATAACATAAAAATGATCATCTTGACCATCTTTAAGCGTATAGTTCAGTAAAGTATATTCACATTGTTGTGCCACTATCACTAGTATCTGTCTCCAGAGCTTTTTTCACTGCAAAACTGAAGCTGTGTACCCGTTAAACGCTAGCTCCCCATCACCACCGTACTCCACTGTCTCTATGAACCTGGCCACTCTAAGGACCTCATGTGAGCGGAATCATACGGTGTTTATTTCACCCAGCATAATGCCCTCGAGGCTGCTCCAGGTTGTAGCATGTGTCAGAGTCGCCTTCCTCTTTGAGGCTGAATAAAATTCCATCGTATGTGTACGTCACGTTTGTTTATCCATTCGTCTGTTGACGGACATTTGGGCTGTTTTCATCTTTTGGCTGTTGTGAATGATGCTGCCATGAACGTGAACGTACAAATAACCCCGTACCACTAAAACCTCTGTGTCCATGGCTTTGTCCACTGCTGAACCCCTAGGTATTACCAGAGGGCTGCGGTGTGCTGACACGTCACCTATTTAGATGGCCGCCCACATACCTCTTCTATCTGTAGTGGGATGCTTGGTGGAGAGTGAAACCAGTACTTAATCAGGCCTCTGTATTTCAGGACCAGGAAGAGACAGGGCCCTGCCAGCATAGCCAGCACCAAAAAGGTTCCTATGGCGATCAGGATGTCTCGTTGAAGCTTGGTAGAGGCTAAAAAGATGACAGGAAAGTGAAAAAAGGGACCATCCCATACATGATACAAACATCAGGTCATTTCTCATCTGCCAACCGTTTAAAAAGTAAAATGGACAGATAGCAGCCCCCTCTCCACACCATCTACTTAAATTAGCCGCTAGTAAGGCAATCCTAAAATCAAGCAAATGTTCAGCTTTTGCTACTGGACCTCTGGGCATAAGCTCGTGGCACCAACAGTTATGAGCTCTCTTCTTTCTCCCTTCCCTCTGGGTCTCCCACTCCTACCGCCCTTCACCTCATTTCAGTTCCCCAGTTTCACTATCTTAGGAGTATTCTTTTCCCAGCTCAGAAAGGATACAAGAAGGCATAGCTTACCATCTATTATCGTTTCGTGACAAGTTATGTTGCTTAAATGCCCAGGTCTAAGGATGTTTGATGATTTCCAAAACAGTTTGGCTTCGACTTGTAAACAGTATTCTGTTAAGGGTTTTAAATTATCCAGCACAATGGAGTTGCTCTCGAAGGGGCCTTTTTCCTATGTGAAAACCACCAACAGCCACACGTGTAAATGACCCAGACAGATACTGTTAAGCCACTTCCATCTTTTCAATGTTTCCTCAAATTCACAGTGGACATGTAACCAAAGGATAAGGAGATTCTGTTTTTAAGGAGTCACTGGCTTACGCTGGACACATTTTATATGTGAAAAATGATGAGTAGTGTGATGGCCTTATGGCTGTTTCTGGCTGCGAGGCCTCAGAGGGCCCACTGAGGACCCGAGGCAGCCACGGAGGGTCCGAAACTGGAATTTACCAAACTTCTCAGATGGCATTTTCTCCTTTAAAACGAACATTTTGTTTTTCATGGTTAATCTAATGTAGTCAACAGAGGAAAAAATCATTCTAGAAAAAAATGTGCCTTAAAACGTGCTGATTCCTTTTAGAGTTTTAGTCAAAATGACTTTAGCAATTTATGTGGTCGGTAAACAGCGGGATCCCACATTCTCAGAGGATCTTGTCTCTACCTCCCTGCTGCTGCCTCCCTCAGGCCTTGCCTCCTCCACAGGGGTCACTGGCTTCTCCCTCTTGTCCTGGACAAAGCTGTCATTGTTTCACAGGTAAACAAGGGAAAGATATAGTATATTATGGCAATATAGGGCTTCTTATAAAAGACTGCTTTCTAATTCTGGGAGACAGTAGAATATACTGTGGCCATTGGAAATGCTGGTATAACATATGCTCAATAACATGGAGAGATGAAGCTGCTATAGTATTGACTGAAAAAAAAGATTATTCATCTTATGTGAGATTATTAATCTTATTTTAGATTACTGATCTTATTTTAAAAAATACGAAATAATTGTATTTTTTGTGAATAGTAGGATTACAGGTGATTATTAATTTTATTTTCTTCTGTTTAATGCTGATGGGTTCCCAAGGCGGAGGGAAATAAATTTTTTTTTTTGCTCGTACTGCCACGTAAAGCAATTTTAAGGACAGAATTCCCTTTGGGTTTATGTCGGCAGCCGGTTGGCGTTTCTGGAATTTAGAATCACAGGTGGCAGAGAAGAGCCAACACTCGGGCCCAAGACTGCTGTCCTTGGAAGGAAAGGCCTGCCTGCAGGGCTGGCCTGCAGCTGGCCCCTGGAAACCTGCATTTCAGGAGGTCCCACCATTCCCTCACCAATAGGGAGTGCTTTATTGTACCAACAATGTTGTTTTTTTTTTTTTATGCTGATGACTTGCTTTCCATCTGGGAGCCTGGAATTTTGATTCGTGCCTGGGAGAGGACTGCCCATGTGACCAGTCCCCAGTAAAAACCCTGGTCGATGACATGTCACATATTGTCACAGCTTGTTGGTGGGGAATTAAGTGTGCTCCGGGCGAGTCTGTTAGGAGGGGAGTCGGGAACTCGTGCCTGCTTTCCTCTGGAATTTTCCCATGACCATCATCTCTTTGCTGATTTTGCTTTGTGTTTTTTTTTTTTTTCCTGTCATAAATCATATGAGTACAACTATCATAAGCCTAGTCCTATAAGTCCTTTGAACAAATCTAAGGGTTGCTCGTGGGGACACAGCCTCACAGTGTGGACGGAGATCATACTGGTGGTTTTCAGAGTAACTTTTTAGCCCTAAAGTCTTTTTTGTTCATGGAAGTTCAAAGTTTGGAAGCCCCGAAAGAAAGGGAGAAAGGGACTTGAGGTCTTCACAGATTCCACCTTATGTCAACTGTTTTACTTGACGGAAAAAGAAACTGCAGCCTAGAATGAATGGCTAAGTGACATGGAGCAAATTCCAGGTGACAGAGTGTGATCCGTGCACTTTTCATTTGGGCACACCGCCAAGTGAGTCTGGTTTCAGTGTCCTGGAGGGTGAGTCCTCCAGCACTGGGCAGCCCTACCCAGAACTATGATAGCAACTTGCCCACTAGGGGCCGATTCAATGGAGTGAAGCCACTGACTTCATCCTAAGCACAAATGTAGGGACAGGCCCCTTGGTAGGGAGCACTATAATGTGCACTTGGGACAAGAGACCAACTAAATGGCGGAGGAGAAAAACGTGGTCAGAGCACCCATTCTCTCTCCTGCATTGTGAGCAGCACGTCTGAAGTCCAGGGCGTGTACGCGAGAGGCGGCTGCCCCTCCTTTCTGGATTTTCCCAGGCATCCCCTATTCTGACTGACTGAATGGCAACCTCTGGTTTGGAGAAATGATTATTTCCTTCTTCCGTGTATGCTAAGAACCTGTTCTTTCATGAGTTTTGCCTTCCCCAGTGATTTTAGACTCACCCTCAAGAGATGAAGAAAAAGTGCAAATAGAAACTGTGTGAGAGAAAAACTGCAAATGAGAGCATTCACCCTGAGGCTAGATGTCTCATTCTGCTTTGTTAGCTGTCAGCGGCTGACCTTGGGCAAGCTGCTTAACTATGTGTTTCTCTCTCTGTAACAGGTTGGTATGAAGATTAAATGAGAGAGGATGGATCTAAAACATCTGGCCCAGTGCCAGACACGAAGACAGCCCTTGGTAAATATAAGCTGTTTCTAGCATTATAAAAATTATTACAATGTTGAAATTAGGACATCGTGAAGCTCACATAGATAATGGAACCACATTAAATGCAACTTGGACAATCAGGCACTGGTGATGGCTGAAAGCCATCGTTTTGTCCAAGTGCTACTTGGGGCTGACCAGGCCCGTTTGGTCTGTCCCACCTTTGTCAACCAACCCTCCTTGCCCCGTGGGCATTCCTGACAGATCCACAAGCTTACAGCTCTCCAAATGGATTGAGCCTTTGCACACCTGCTGGGCCTTCTCCCTAGAACACAGTCTCTCCTCCCAGTATACTTCTCACCTATTCGTATGTGCCCTCTCTGTCCAGAGCAGAGAAACTGATATAGTTAAGCCTTGCAGACTGCAGGGCTGGATTCCTTGTTGTAGAAATAAGCCCACTAGAACCTCCTTCAAACTCCAGAGAGTGGCAAAAGCATCACAATCAATGTGCCAGCAAAGTCTGGACCCTAGATGACAGAAGTGTAACATCAGACCGAGGGGCCCCTCAGATGGACCTGGTGGGAGGGAGCTCTCAGCACAGTGAGAAGAAAAACAGGTCATGAAGATGTGACTTGAAACCAGATTAGGTCTCAGACTCCTAAGGTGATACTGGGACAGCCTGTTCTCCTTGTCCATTTTAAAGTTTACTTTCTTTTGCTGTGTTGGAAACTCCAAAGAAAAGAAAATCAAGACGACGACAACAAAAAAATGCTCTTGCCTGTTGGTTTCTTCCCTCTTCCCAGTAGTAGACGTAATAAGAGAAAGCGACTATGGAGTCGTGGATGTCAAAGGGAGGGGAGAACCTGATGATAAGGGAGCGTTCTCCTGGGGTCACCCAAATGTTTTCTGGAGGCCCGATGGTAACTGAAACAGAATTACAAACAAAAACAAAGAATATATATATACCATGCGTGTATATATACACATACATGCTGTATATAGTATTATAGCTACACAGTATATATAATACAATGCATGTATACATATACATACTATATACTGCATACGTGACGCATGTGCACGCACGCATGCATGCACGCGTGCACATTTATATACGCAGGAGGTTGCATTCTGGCCCACGAGACTCTCTGCGGCTGCTCCAGCCCCATTTACTTGGAAGGCTACAGGGCAGGAAGCCCGGCAAGGCCACAGCGCTGCACCGGGGACTTCCTGCCACCACGGAAGGAGGGGCTCTCGAGGCGGTCCACGTGGAGGCCAGAGCGGGTCTCTCAGGCCCCCCAGGAGGCAACCCAGGTGCAAGGGGTCAAGAGCCAGGTCAGGCAGGCGCAGGGGTCTCCGTGGCTTCAAAGCCACAAGGGCCAGTACCTCTTCTAACAGCACCATGGGAACGAGTCCCAGGGTTCCCGTAAGGCCTGTGACCGGCTACGAGGATCGCCCAGAGACGCGGCTTCCTACCAGGTCTGTTTCGGATCGTCTCAGTTGAAATGCAGTTTGCCAGTCAGGGATTATTCTTGACTGGAAGCAATGTTGCCTAGTGTCATGGTTGACATGCTGCCTTTATCAGGTTTCCAGAGAAACAGAACTGGAAGGTTAACTGAAGGTCACATTTTCAGGGAGAGGGGAAAAGCTTTTGTTAGCTCTTACCTAAACATATTCTGTTCCATAATTTCTATATAAATGAACAAAGGTGGTGTTTACAAACCTGTAAATTCATTTGTCTCCTAGCTTATTGTAATACGACACTTAAATAGAATAACTGAAAAATGTGACTATTGTAAATCTATTTGTTAAGTAAGCCTTTTCATATAATCATGGGACAGCCAAGGACTGTGACTCATGATGTGCTATAAATAAAAGGTTACAGCAGTTATCGAGTAAGCATTTAATGGTATAATTATTGGAGGAACTCAGACCGAAGTATAGGTTGGGTTTTCAAGCTCTAAGAGGCCTGTTTCTGTTTGTTTTATACATGCAGTCACATCACTGGGCACAGTTTCGTGTTTACGCTTCCATGCTCTACCCCGGGCAAGGCTTAGGCAAATGGTCTGGCCAGCTTTCTCTGTACGCAAAAATAACCAAAATACCATTATAACACCTAAAATAAATGAACAATGATATAGCTTAATGCATCACCGAATATCTAGAAAGTGATCCCATTTCCTCGATTGCCTTATGCTTTAGTTTGTTTGAATCGGGATCCCAATAAGTTTGACACTTTGTTTGTATAAACCATGGACACTGAAGAAACATCGGGCACAGATGACTATGTGAAAAATGAATCCCTGAAGGAATAAATGTACAAACTTGTATCTGATGATTCTTGCGCTCATTTCCAATACCTGGGAGCATATTTTTCCATTCAGTTATTCAACTACGTGCCAGGGACCATTCGAGGCTGGATTAAAGTCTTTTTTGAACATGAAAGAAGTTGTGCCAGGACGGGTAAAGGTGATCAGTGCGCCAATATGCCAGTATTCGATCTAGGACGGAGGTCAGCAAACTTTTTCAGGAAGCGCCAGGATAAGTTTAGGTTTTGCAGACCAGACAGTCCCTGTTGCAACTGCTCTGCTCTACTGTCGTAGCAGGAAAGTAGCCATGGACCACACATTAAAAGATGGTCTGACTACATTCCAATAAAACTTTATTTACAAAAACAGGGTGGCGGGCCAGATTTCGCCCACAGTCTGTAGTCTGCCAAGCCCTGATCTAAGCAAATCACACTCCCCTAGCACCAGACTCCATGGTCAGTACTTAGGTTGGACCATCAAACCCACCTCTTTGCTGGTTGTCTAGGGTGAGAGGCAGGACTGAGGTGCACGGAGTTAATACTGCTTGGTGAAAAAGGAAGCGAAGGAAACCTGGGCACGACAGAGCAAGACTGATGCGCAAGGTCTCTTACCGTTCCGATAGTGCTGGAACCAAGGCACATTTGTCCAGGCAGAAACGCGCTCTGCCAGCTCAGCCCGGACGCGTAAGGAGACGTTGAAATACAGTGGGAACCCCTGCGAGAGGCCGGGTCGGGTGAAGTCACACTCTGTGGCCGTGATCCTCGTACAGTTCACCTCTAGGTACGGTACGTGCGCGCTGAACCAATCGTTACTGGAGGAGCTGAAGAGAAAAAAGGGATTCCACGTCACAGAATTCTCTTTCCTATCACAGGGAACAGTTTCCCCAGAGCTTTATTCAGCTGTGACTCACATACCATAGAATTCACGCGTTTAAAGTGTATAAGTCAGTGGCTTTTAGCATATTCAACAAGGCTGTGCAACCATCACCACAATCGATTTTAGAACATTTTCATCATCCCAAGAAGAAACCCTGTACCTATCGGCAGTCACTCCCCATTTCCCCCGCCCCAAACCCCACAGCCCCAGGCAACTATTAATC
Source organism: Eidolon dupreanum (assembly GCA_028627145.1). Classification (NCBI taxonomy): domain Eukaryota; kingdom Metazoa; phylum Chordata; class Mammalia; order Chiroptera; family Pteropodidae; genus Eidolon; species Eidolon dupreanum. The sequence goes on from CM053507.1 coordinate 5,263,675, forward strand.
TACTTTCTGTCTCTATGGATTTGCCTATTATGGAATCATAAACTATGTGATCTTTTGTGACTATAAATGGGATAATAAACTACATGGTCTTTTGTGAATAGCTCCTTTCACTTAGCCTGTCACACTTAGCATGTTTTCAAGCATGATACATGCTATAGCATGTATAAGTATTTTGTCCCTTCTTATGGCCAAATATTATCCCATTGTAGGAATATATCACATTTTGTTTATTCATTCATCTGTTGATGGACATGTGACTTGTTTCTACTTTTTGGGTATTGTGAATAATGCTAAGAATATTCACATACAAGTATTTGCGTGGACATAAGTTTTCGATTCTCTGGGGTATATACCTAGGAGTGGAATTGCTGGGTCAATATGGTAACTCTATTTGTAACTATTTCCCAAGGCAGCTGCACTACTTTACATTCCTGCCCGAAATGTATGAGGGCTCCAGTTTCTCCACCTCCTCACCAACATTTGTTATTACACCTTTTTAACTATAGCCATCCTACTGGGTATGCTGTGTTATTTCACTGTGGTTTTGATCTGTAGTCCCCTGATGAATAATAATATTGGGTATATTTTCATGTTCCTGTTGACTATCTGTATATAACTTCTTTGGAAGACTCAAATCCTTTGCCTATATTTTAATTCGGTTATTTGTCTTTTAATTGTTGAGTTGTAAGAATTCTTTATATATTCTAGATACAAGTTGCTTATCAGATATTTGGTTTGCAAATATGTTCTCCCATTCTGTCCTACAACTGATTTTTTAAAGTTTTTTTTTTTTAAAAATTAACTTAGTGAAATAAGTCAGATGAAAAAAGACAAAAACCCTATGCTTTCACTCATATATAGAATATAAAACAAAAAGTAACTAATGAGCTAACAGAAGAAAAACACACTTGTAGATACAAATAACAAAATGGTGGGTACAACTGATTTCAGCCTCTGTAGCCTGTGTCTTAGAAGTGACACTGTGTTCATACAAACCCCATTCATGCATCTAGCTAGTGTAGAGTTGGTTTTCATCATCCATTTAAAGAGAATTTTGCCTTCCCCGTATGAAAACCCTGCCAACTACATAGCCATGTGTCCTGGTAAGTGACAATGCGTTCCCCAGAGTCCCAAAGCTACATCCCCAAATGGGACTCTGGTACCCGGTTCTGACCTCTGTCCTTGTCTTAGGTGATAGATTTGGGGAAAAGGCAGGGAGAATGGGGGCTGGTACCCTCAGTGAGGAGCAGTGGGCCGTATCCCCTCTAGGGACAAGCTATGCCCTGGACAGCGACTCTGGGGTTCACTGCCACTAGCTTTTACACACCACATGTGCTTCTGAGTGCACCTCTGGCCCTGACTAGAGACTTCTCTTCTGTTACAGTGGCAAGTGACAAGACGAAAGCCACTTCAAGATGTGTGCCTGGGGCTTCCATAGACGACATCTGCCATATTCACACACCTCCAAGGCCTGGGGTCACAGTTCCTAATGGAGAGAGGAATCCCAAACCACAGGCACCCCTTTCGGATTGGGGGTGTGTGCTTCAGAAGCACGTGATTTTTTTTCAAGGTATATGGATACTTACAGATACACTAACCTCCTCTCCACTGATCTCAGCTATTGAACTTGGGCAAAAGGCCTCCTACATTTCAGAGGCTCATTCCATAACTCACCATGGAATCAACTACCTGTGTTCCACTTCCTCTCCTCGCCTCCAAACTTGCCCCTTTCCCAGAAATACTTTTTAAAACTGTTTTTCAAAAAAGGAGTTTCAAGAGGAACAAGCCATCCATATTTAAGTGACAGCTGACACACGAAGGCCAGCAGTTTTGGGGAAAGGAAGCTGCCTCTGGAAAGCTACCTCCCCATTTGTTTGCAGAGGGTAAAAATAAGGTAACGTGGGCCCCATTTAAATGAAAAATGAAATAAAGACAGCCTCGAGAGCATGGCACTGCCCAGCGCCAGACTCTCAGCTTCTAGTTCGGCATTCTGATCAGTCAGCCAGTCTGAGCCTTACCCAGCAAGTCATTGTAGCTCCTCCTTGCAGTGTACATACACATCATGGATTGCCTCTGTCCCTGAATTGACGTAATTTTGAAAGCAACCCTCATCACGAGAGAGAGCACAGCACAGCACAGTGGTTAAAAACATGGACTCTGGAGCCATGTTATCTGGGTTCAAATGCCAGTTCCTTTACTCCCTTGTTCCTTAGACTCCTTACCTATAAAGTAGAGATAAACTATAGTAACTGCTTCCCAGAGTTGTCACAAAGGTAGAACCTGTGGCCATCAGAAAGGAGCCTGGTCAAGGGCCTGGTGCCTAGTAAGCGCCCTGTAGATATCTGGCTAACATCGGGGCAACTAAAGATCTCAACGTTTAGCCTGCGAGACCACTCCCTTTGACCCAGCAAATCCCCCTCAAGGAATATAAGAAAATAATGAGATGAGTTATGTATGAGGACTTCACCTACAACAGCCACAAACGTCAGCTGTCTACACCCACGAGTGGGGCACGTGTGATGCCCCATGCAATAAAAATGTTTACGCAGAAATAATCACAGGAAAAAAAAATTCTCGCATGGTTAACTATGTTAAAATAATTTTCAAAGGACCCAAAAACGTAACCCCAGTTTTGTTTCATTTTTATACACACGCCAGCACATTTTCAAACAAGTTCATGTATTTAGAAAAGAAGTCAAGAGGAATACACTAAAATGAGAATAGTGATTATTCTTAGACTGTAGGAAAATAGGTTGTTTTATTTTTATTCTTTCTACTTTCCTGGGTTTTCTATAAAGAACATGCATTGTTATTAAAATCAGAAAAAAATGAAATTAAAAAAATGTCTTGAGAAGACTGCACTGGGCAGGCCCCGGCCTGGCAGCAGGCCAGGTGGGGCATGACCTAGAAAGGGCTCTGCTACCTGTCCGTATTTTCAAGAACAAAAATTGGGCTCTTTTCTTTTTTTAAGTAAAATATCCAGGTTTTTAACATTGACAGTAATTGGAATAAAAATCTAAACAATGTGGGCCAAATATAGCCTGTAGGCTGCACTATCTACAACCCCTGATATAAACTTCAAATTTTCCTACAAAGTGTTCCATGTGATTTTGGCTTTGCTACTGTGACTGTCATGAAACAGAGGCACCTTTGTTTATAATTATAGTAATGCTTTACTGCAGAGAAACAGGATGGAAAGTGTTAAGTCCCACGAGCCTCAAAATTAAATGATCTAACGTAACTAAAATGTCCCGAACGTGTAAAAGAATCTAAAACAAAACAGAGGCAAAGCCCTCTTCCTCATCAAATCTGCAACTGGAAACACAGACAAAATCAGGCTCAGAGTCAGTTTTTAGTGACCCTTCAACTTTTCTAAACAGGGACGTTTGCATTCACCTCGTCCTTTGTTCTTTTTCCCAAAACTAATTTCTACCTTGGAAAAAAGTTATCTACAAAATGCTTTCCAAAAAGAAAACAAAGGCAACAACTTAGTCTGTGATAGGAAACAGACTAAATATATACATATATAAATATAAATATATACATATATGACTATGTATTATTTACGGACACTCTGTCAACGCACAAATGTACTGCCCCATTCAAGGTTAAGGAATGCTAGTCAATAAATCAGCTGGGACTTCCTGTTACTGAAATCTTTTTGTTTAGGTTTAGGATATTATGTTTACTAAATGCTGAGGAGGGCCAGCTTCAGGTATGTGACCTATGCAGTGACACAAAGCCCTACTCTTGGAGGGCACTTGGTTTGACGTGCTGCTGCTGCTGCTGTCATCTTGAAATGCTTAATGATTTTTGAACAGGGGCCCCACAGTGTCATTTTCCACTGGGTCCTAAGAGTTATGCCATTGGTCCCAGTGGACTGGTCTAGTTATTAGAGATGATTGTGTTTGTAATTTATAATAGCTTGAGGAAGAGATAAATATGATTCAGAGATAACCTTTAAGCCGCAGTTCAGAATCTGTTTTTATCAAGCAAACTTTGTTACAATGGACGTTTAAAGATGAAGAAGAAATCATCTGGAAACCCACTCTTCCAACACATTAACTGCCCATCATTTTTCTACTTGTTCTTGACCACAGACATATTCCAACTTTTACATAGTTGCAACCACTACCAGATAATACACAATTATCCTTTTTAGTGGTCGCCTAATGGGCAACTACAATGTAACATAACACAGTTTGCCACTTTCCTGTTGATGGTCATCAACATACACTTCAATGTGTATGTTTTTATGAATATGTTTTTTTTTCTACTTAGGGTAAAATTAACGTGCGCATTTCCACGACTAAATGTATAGAAGAATTACTCCCTAAGAGGGATGTGCCAATCAACCCTGACCCAGCATTGTATCTACCAACCACATTCTCACAAGCGTTGAGAATGACCATTTCTTTTCATTGTTTATTTAGTAATATAAAATGACTTAGTCAATAATTTTAACTTAGTCTTCAACGAACATATTTAACAATGTAAGCAAACAACAACTGAGGACTTGGGTTCTGCCTTTCTATTTCCTATGTGTTACATAAAAGCTTGCCAAGGAGAAGGAGGGGCCAGAATATTATGCAAAATGGAAAACCCACTTAGACACTGAGAATTAACAGTGATTAAATGAATAAATTCCTCATGAGGCCAAATGTGGCTTATAAGGTTGAATAAAGCCGATTTTTAAACCTGAAGAAGATGAGGACTAAAAGGTATCTCCTACCCTTGCAAGCCGGGAAGCCTGTTTATACAGGTTTGTCCTGAAAACCAATGAGAGAACTTCCGCCAAACTAAGAAGTCATGTGGTTATAGACAGCGGAGTTCTCTGAGCATTTGGATGAGTGGGAAGTTGTGAAATCTCTGTCCTTGGAGATTTTAAAAATATGAGAGAAATAGCTGCTTCCCATGGATTTGCTGACACTTGTGCATACAGGCAGGAATGAGGAGCCGGCCTGGGTGGCTCAGCTTCCCCCCAGATCCCCCCCAGCTCCCAAGAAAGACGCCAATGGAAACATCTGCTTACTATTTGTACTGCACCCAGTAGAGCACCGGCCTTGTGTCATTGCTCAGGGACACCGGCTCCCAACTCAGAATCTGCTGGGTATTGTACAGGCGAATCTTCGGGTTTTCAGGAGCAGGCAGCTGGGAATGAGAGTCTTGAAAGGGGACAGAGAATAAGAGAAGGGAGAAGAGGTGGAATGGAAAGGGAGGGTCGAAAGGAGAGAACTCAATTACAAACATATTTAAATACACAATGCCAAGCCATGTATACAACTCAGTTTTTGTCCAAGTGCAGGAATGGCATCACCCGACCTCCCTGGCGCGTCCCCACTCCCGCTTTGCCGAAAGGTGGTACCATCAACTCAGTCCATGGGAAGAAAGAGGGGCTTGGGGCTGCCTTTCCACCTGCAGGTGACAGGGGCATAGGCACCAGAGTCTGGCCGGACTAGAATGCCCGCTCCACCTTTAGCGTGACTGGGCACGTAACTTAACAGTCAGGTCTCAGTTTCTGCTTCAGGAATAAGGCAAAAGTAACGGTACACTCCACAGGCTGTTGTGAAGATTAAATTGGGGGCCGTGTGACAGACTCAGTACCAAGGGAGCGTACGGTAAACCTCCACAAACACGTACACACGTATCCCCACGCACACACGGAAGCAGGAGTGCAGAGCGTGCGGGAGCACGAGGCCTGCCTCTGGACTTGACCAGAGCTGCTCTGCTCCCCAAGGACCCCCCAGCATCACAACCACTGATGTGCTGCTTACAAGGCAGATGCCCAGGCCCGACCCCAGACAGGGAAATCTGCATTTTCAACAAGCTTCCCAGCTGAATCTTAAGCACATGAAAGGTCGAGAACTACAAACAAGAAGCTGTCACACTCCCTGGGGTGACCTGGCAGACACAGCCCCAATCCCCCAGGCAGATACTTTATAGGACTAGGCTGGAGGCTGGGGGCTCAAGAGCCTACAAATACGATGACACTGAAAGATTAATGAGAAACATCCAGAAGGTGGGAAGAAAAGCTTGGAAAACATGCTGTACCAGAATTCAGAGCAGGAAATTCAAACCACACATTTTCGGTAAATGCATTCCATCTTGACAAACAGTGACCAGGTGGGCCTACGGCCTGGCTGGCTAGCTCTCCTTCTGAAAGATGCGTTACCAAGAGTCTGTGGCCACTTGTTTACTTATGGAATGTCCACCGTCTCCACATCTATGAGCTTGGCTAACCTTTGCTCCAGATCATTATTGAACCAGCTAACCAACACTTTGCCCAGTTCATAACAGACCTTGTGAAAGCTGGGCCAAAGGCAGACGGACAGGCACAGCGTGGTGGGGGGCTGCTCCCCCTACGGCCCTTCCCGCTCGCTGTGGCCACCAGAGTGAGCTGAGCACTGAAGTCCTGCTTCCAGGGAGGGCCGTGCAGGGCCCCACGGGGTACGTGCTTGCTTCAGGCTGGGCGCCCATCAGAGACTCAGAGACCCCCTACGCCGCCTGGCATAAATTCCCTATTGATGCTGAAATAAACTGCCATAAATTTAGTGTGTTAAAATAACCCAGACTTAGGCTCTTAACAGTTCTAGAGGTCAGATGTTCAAAACAGGTCCCACCAGACTAAAGTCAAGGTGTCGGCAGGGCTGTGCTCCTTCTGGAAGCTCCAGGAGGAAGCATGGTTCCTTGCCTCCCCCAGCTTCTGGAAGCTGCTCCCTTCTTTGACTGGTGGCCCCTTCCCCCAGCAGCGCTGGGCTGAGTCCTGCTTGTGCGGCCAGCTGTGTGCCTCTGACTCTTCTGCCCCCCAATTCCATCTTTCAAGGACCCTTAAGATTATATTGGGCCCACGGAGCCCAATGATCAAAGTGTCACCTCCCATCTCAGCATCCTTAATCACATCTGTGAAGTCCCATTTGCCATGTAAGGGGCTTAGCATGTGGACATCTTTGGGGACCGTTAGTCTGCCTGCCGCAGCGCCCCTTCGCCATCTCTCCATCTCTGGGGCGGGGGAGTCAGCAGGCATTTCCTCTCCCTCCACCCTTCTCCCGACACCCCCATCTCCCCAGTCTAGACATTCAGCTAAGAAGAAGCACCCAGGGACCCAGTGATGAAGGAAGGGCTTCCACCACGACAGACACATGGGGCCACAGGGCTTCCCTGCCGCAGACGGGCCTCCCACTTTCTTTGACTTTCATTCTTACCGAGGTGTGCGAGAGGGGACCCGCAGTTCCGCCCTCACACTCGAGTTTCCTGGAATCCTGCCTTACCACAGTGAGAAGAAAACAAGCCTTAGAGCTGTGCGTTTCCAGTGGGGTGCCACAGACCGCCCCCCCGTTAATAACCACCTTGTACCACTGCCCTCTCAGAAGGCACCCGAATGGCCTCGCCCTATTCCGGCCCGTGCGGTCTCCTTGTTTCTGGAAAACGGTGGACACACTCCCGACTTGTGTCACCCTTGCTGCTCCCTTTCTCTGGAACCTTCTTTCCTGCTGTGCCACAAGCTCTCTACCCTTCGTGTCTCTGCTTGGGTGCCACCCTGTCAGAGCTGTTTCCTGCAGACCGTGCCCAGGGCACAGCGCGCCCTCTCCCTGCTTTTCCGCCACCTTTGCTCACACCACGGTGCTCAGGAGCGGGGACTGTCTGCGCTCAAAGCCACACACTCGTCGTGGGAGCTTGGGCAAGCTGTTTCACCTCCTTGTGCCTCGGCTCTCTCTCATCTGTAAAATGGGGATGATGCGACTACAGACTTCAAAAGGTTGCAACAGCGGAGAGCAGTATGGGTACCACACGATTGCGGCCTCTTCTCATCACGAGCAGCTTACTGACTCTCTCCCCCAGATACTAAAGTGGTGAGCTCCAGGAAGACTGGCATTGTTGGATTTGGGGGTTGTTTTAACCCCAGTGTCTGGAGGAGTAGACATGCGACCTCCTTCAGAGATTCTGTAGCCAGTTTTTTTGTGTCCTCGGCTTGCACTCACCCACTCAAAACCCACGCAAAGCTCGGGCTCTCTTTTCCCTTCCTTGCTTTTGCTTAAGCCCTCCCTTTTCTGGTCTCAGAGGCTGCGGCAGGGAGTGGGTAGAAAGCTCGGGACCATAGACTAGTATCTGGATGGCTCTAGAGTCAAGATACTTAGGGCCATAGCACCTGCTGTTAATAGTGTTGACAAAGGCTCAGTGGGAAGAGAACAGGATTTATGGACAAAGGGCTTCAGCTAGAACCCTGGTCCTGCCACCTACAGCCACGGGACTCTGCCAAGCCCCCACCTGAGCCTCAGTTTCCTCATGAATAGTGAAATTATACAACCTCTCCCAAAGTTGTAGCAAGGAGCAAGACCATGAAGGAAAGGCAAACCAGACACTACGCCTCAGTATAATTTTTAAGATGTGGCTATTTCAAGGTGTCCTGATGAATGGCTGCATCTGCAGGTGCTAAGTGCCAGGCAGTTACCCAGACCCCGCCTTGGGTGACCACCAACGGGGTGCCCAGCCCAGCACTGAGCACCGTATTCAATGGTCTGACCCTATTGAAGGCAGAATAACGGTCCGCCCAAAGATGTCTATGTCCTGTGACTATATCAGGTTCCACGGCAAAGGGGAATTAGGGTTGTTGCAATGACACTGAGTCTCCTAATCAGAAGACCTAAAATAGGGAGATTCTCCTGGACTATGTGGGTGGATCCAATGTCATCACAAGGGTGTTTCTCTAGAAGATGGGAAAGGCAAGGAAATGATTCTCCCTGCCGGGACCTCCAGAAAGGACTGCGTCCCTACCACACCGAGTCCAGCCCAGTGAAACCCACATCTGTGTTGTTTTAAGGCACAAAGTTGGTAGTCATTTGTTACAGAATCAACAGGAAATGAACAGAGTCCCCATAGGTAGACACCAGTGCTTTAATGACACCCCGGCTCCTGCAAGATAAAAGCTCATACCCTAAGTAGGGCATACAAAGCTCCACTCTACCTTCCTCCTCCACAGTCTTTGGGGCGATGATTCCTAAACTGTTCACGGTAAGAAGAGATAACCCAGCTGTTGAGTGTGTCCCCTGCCCCTCGCCAGCACAGCTCCTCTGTTCTGCCTTCTCGCCATAAACCACCACCTCTGATCTACCCTGGATCCAGGCATTTGAGACATTATACGTATTTAAGAATAGGCTCCCCCAGGTCTTACGAGCATAGCTTGACAAACTCACATCACACACAGATAATAAAGTACAATTATTAAAATTAATCATTTAATCTTGACAATCAAAGAAAGGCCCTTCAGGATCTTTCCATGGATAGGTCATTACGATGAATATCACTGAGCCCACCTCCAAGCACCCTGCCGGCGAAGAGAAATTTTTTAAAAAATCCCCTGAATCCTCAGCCATAACCAGGAAGTTACTCACTGGACATCAGCTTATTTACCCAGACCATTTGTCTCTCCCCGCCCCCACTCCAAAAAAAATGGTTTGGGAGGAAAATGGGGCTGTTAACTCCTTCAAAAGAATGGTTGAGAAAATTAAGAAAGATAATGCACGTGTAGCATTTAGCAGCTTGCCTGACCTAGTGGCCCAGTAAATGGTAGCCATTACTATCATTTATAGAGTTTGCCCCAAACATTCCAGCTACTTGACAGATTCAACTGTTGAAAGTATGGACAAACAGGAGTTACTTAGTGTGCATTCATCTGCAATAGTTTTTATGTCATTGGGATTTACTGATTTTGTCAGTGGTCTCTAAGCACATCAGAAACTTTGGATGTTCAACTCAGCAAATCACGGTAATACAATTCTGTGGCACGAGGACAGACCCAATCCACTGGAAGACGAAGTGGCAGCTACGACAATTACTTCATAGTTCAACACTCAGGTAATTAAATTACTAGAGTCAGTTGCACTGACTCTAATTGCACTTTAGAGCCGTTTAGTTTTCTATCCAAAGCAAATGGCCACCACCCAAGGCAGTGGTTCCCTAACCTTTTTGGCACCAGGGACTGGTGCTCCTATGAGAATCTAATGTCTGCTGATCTGAGGTGGAGCAGAGGTGGTGATGTTAGCGCTGGGGAGCGGCTGCGAATACAGATGAAGCTTCTGTTTGCTGGTCGCTCACCTCCTGCTATGTGGCCCAGTTCCTAATAGGCCATGGACCTGTCCTGGTGACCCCTGACCTAAGGTATCACTACAAATTGGGTCAGGGCCAATATTTTACATATGTTCTCCCTATAACAACTCTAAAGGGTAGATATTATAAGTCTCCCTTTAAAATTTTGTTTCCAATACTTATTTTTTCCCTCTGATCACAAAAAGTTTGATTACTGAAGGACACCTGTAAATAATCAAAACACGTGAACATTTTTTCTATTACCCATTTACTATATAATCATCTTATTTTCACTTTATGTTTTGACTAACAGAGTTTTGATTTAGTTTCTTTTAAAAACATCCCAGTTTTAAAATTGTTTATTACAAAAAATTCAAATAGTCACAAAAATAAAGATTAATATAACGTGGCAATGCTTTTCAAAGGATCTATGGCGAAGAACCAGTTCATTTCCCATCATCACACAGACCCAAACTTTTGTAGACCACAGTAAAAGGCAATCACAAAAAGCACCCTTGGGTGCTGCGGCAATGTCAACCTCTGGGTTCATGCTAACAGCTGATGGGCCAGTACATGCCCATCACCCAGCCTGGGTAATTACCAGCATTTTGCCAACTCCCAGATCCCACCTGAACGAGGTCCAGGGAGAGTGCGGACCTCCTAGGTTGCTTAAGACTTGAAGGTGGGGTAGAATTAGGATTCATACCCATTTGACCAACTCCCAGGGGAAAACCATTTAACCAGGAGCACGCATTCTCACAGACAAGGCTCCTCTCTCTCATCCGGGAGCTTTGGAATTTAAGGGTCTTTGCAAGGGATGCTGGTAGAAGAAACAAACCGGAATGACACCTTGAGACTTCAAATGGGGGGAAACTTCTAAATTCTTGAGACTTTTTAAGCGCTACCCAACCTGTATCAGTCTCCCCAAGAGAAAGAAGCCAACAAAACACCAACACAGAGAGAATGTCCTCCTACCTGTACATTTATCACTGAGCTAGCTCTCCACCCCCCAACGCTCCCCCCCTGCCCTTTTTAAAAAATTTAAATTTGGCTTATAAGTGTGGTCAGTTAGTGTCAAAGTTAGAAGGAGGCTGAGCCCAGGTAAGGGGCTGTCATCTGGATGCGAGCAGAGCTGGGATTTAAAGTCTGGTCTCCAACACAACTGAGCGTCCAGATATTTCTGGGTCTCGCCTTGAGAGCTGACCCCATCCACGGGATCCCGGGGAACTGGCCGATGGGATTTCACACCCACTATCGAACACACAGTAGGACGGGGGTCAGGGTGACACCTCCAAAACGGAGGTCGCTGCTCCTGGCTGTCCGGCAGGGCACGAAAGCCGCCAAGAAGGCAGGCCCTGGCCCCGCTTCCAGCTCCAGCCCTGGCGAGGACGCTACAGGTAGGGGCTCCCGTCCGTCCGGCCATGACGACGGCTGTGTGGCCGGCGGAGGCGGCCCTTCCTCTGTCCATTTTGAGAAGCTGGGAGCCGGCGGCGTGGCGGCGCGGGGCTGGGCGCGGAGGGGCAGCGGCGTGTCCAGATTCGCGCGGGCGCAGCGTGAGTGGGGGTCCCCCCTCGCAGGGCTGGCCCGGGCGCCAGGACACCGCCAAGGGCTGCCCTGGGTCCGCGCGCTCCCTGCCCGGTCACGGCGCGGAATTCCCCGCCGGCCACCCCGCACCCGCCTCGAGCTGCGCGCCGGCCCCCACCCAGCGCGGGCTGCCCGCGCACTCCCTGCCACGAGCCCCCCCAAGGCTCCCCCCATCGGGGCGCCCTCGCATGCTGTCGACCCACCGTTGGGGGGGTCCCTGGGCGCCCCCAGCTGCTCTGGGCTCCCCAGGCGCCCCCCTCCCCGCCGCGGCGACGCCTCCGTCCGGCCTCGGGGGGCCGTAGGCCCCGCTTACCTGCCGGGGGCGCCGCGGCGCCGCGGCCGCCGAGCTGCAGCAGCAGCGGCCACAGCAGCAGCAGCGGCGGCGGCGGCGGCGGCGGCGGCCGCATGGCCGCGGGTCGGCGCCGCGGGCTCGGCGGGGGCGCAGGGCGCGGCCCGGCCCCGGCGCGGGGTTCGCCGAGCCGCTCACGTCGCCGCCGCGGCCCTGGCGTGAGCGGCGCGCGGGGCCCGCCTCTTCCCGGGCGGCGGCGGCGGCGGCGGGGCAGGGAGTCCCTCTCGGCCGCCGCGCCCAGGCCGGCCCCTCCCGCGCCGCGCCGCGCCCCGCCCCGCCCCGCCGCCGGGGACTTTCCCCGGCACCCCCCGGCGACTCGCTGGCGGGGTCCCGCGGCCCGGCGGCCCCGAGCTGCCTCGGGGAGCAGCGCCCGGCACCGGCGCCGAGCCGGCCCCCGCCCCCCGCCCCCGCACCCCCACTCCGAGGCCGCCTCCCCAAGCGCACCGGGGGCGGGCGGAGAGGGAGCCCCGCCAGACACCCACCTCCCGGGGGGCCTGCGACCCTTCCGGAAAGACCCCGCGAAACCCAAGGCCCGGGGTGGGCCTCGCGTCCAGCCTGGAGCCCCCGTCCCCACCCGCGCCTCTCTGGCTGCTCCCTTGCTACGCGGGGTCGCACACTTCGGGATCCCTCCTTTTAGTTTAAACTTTTGTTTTCTTAGCAGCCTCTAAAGAACACATGATTCAGCTTTTAATCCTTTTTTGAAAACAGGTTTTAAGGGTGAAGTTAGAAAGGACCGGGGTGAAGGAAGGAGTGGGGCTGGGCGGGGGGGCGGGGCGGGCGGTAATGGGGACAGAATACCAGAGAAAGGAGATACGCCCCACATTTCACAACGGCCAGCCCCAGCGGGTGGGTTTGGCCCTGGGGCAGGAGTTAGGAGAATGAGGAAGTAACCTCAGGAACTGGGTGTGTGGGGGGCGGGGAGGCCCACTCTCCCAGGCTGCTGCTCAGTGCGGAAGGGAGAGGGCAAAGAGGGGAATGAGGCTGGGGATCCCGCACATTGAACCACAGGGTCCTCAGGGCCAGGTTGGGAGCCTGCTGGGTGGGCTGCCAACAGCGAATTTGGCAGCATAGAGTTTTACTTCTGGATTTCTTCCATTTTATTTTCTTTCTGTAGAACTCTTGAAATTGGCCACTGTTGTAAAAGTATAAGATGAAATATCTACCCATTATTTGAATGATGCTTTGAGTTTTTGGAGACACAGACATGTTCATATGTTAAGTGAAAAAACAGGACATAATTCAGAATCCTTACAAAAATGATGCATGGAAAACGAATGGAGGAAATACTAGCATAAAATACGAAGTAGGATGATGAATGGTAACAGTTTTCTTTTTTAATACTTTTCTCCTTTTTCCCCCAATAGACATATAAGTTTTATAATCAGGAAACAAATATATCTTGTTGAAGAAAAGGACAAACCCACATCTGTCTCAGTCCAGGCCACAGAGGGCTTGTCATCTCCCTTGATGTCAAGTTCAGGGGCAGTGACAATGAAGCCTGTTGTTTTTGAGGGGATGGTCACCCCACAAGGGGCTACTTGTTTCTCCCCAGCCAGAAGGTCTTTCAAAGTTTATCTGTTTAGAGGAACTTAGCAGAACTCAGAGGGCTTTGGCTTTCCTTCCAGAAGTCCCTGGCAGAGTACTAAAAGGAGCATGACCACTTTGCTATTTGGATGGGCACCCTACTGTCACCTCAAGCACACAGTATCCCCAAGGCAAGTGACTGTCCCCAACTCCATAGCAGCTTGCCATGGGAAGGCCACTTCTTGATGTTTGCATTTCTATTTCCCTGCTCTTCCTGTCTGGAAGACATTTGAAATCATCAATGGATGACTGACTTCCATGGAAATCCTTGATCTGATGCAATCAGGAAGCCAATCTTGTTGGTATTTCTTGAGAAAGGCACTGTCCTTTGCTTGGTTCCATCCCCCATGTAGCATCATGCAATCAATACCTTGATCATTGCATGTAACCTTTAAATGAGTCTTTTTCTGCAGCTCCTCCCTTTCTGAGGCAGAATTACTGTGAAATTACTCAAAGCTTAAAGTCGGAGGCCTTCACTTGCACAATCTCGTCCATGGCCATAGAAGAGGCTGCCGGCGCTATGTTCTCAGTCACATACTTTTGTGAAATCTGCAAAGCAAGAGATTTTTAACCACTGTTGTTAGGATCTGTCTCTTTCCTCTTTGACTTCTCCTTTAACATACTTATGTAGCACAGTGTTCGAGTGGCTGTGGCATTTTTATTTTTTATTTTTGGCTGTGACATTTTTGAGAAATGTTTTGACATTATGTATCAACAAGTTGCAAAGTTAAAAGAAACTTAAAACTATCAATAAGAAACACTTTGACAAATCATTAGCGAGGAAAAACTGACTTCTATTCTTTGTATAAAGCATATTACAAAAATTGTCATACGTAGAGGCAAAAATTACACAGTCAAAATGTAGGTAAAAGTATTTGAGAGGTATGCACAAATATTTTATTTTTCTGAATTTTGCGATGTTAGTGGTACTTGGCAGCTTTAAAAAATTTGTAATGTGATTTGTTTTCTCATTCTAAATAAACACTTTAGTACTTAATTTTATACCCTTAGTTGTGTATTTTTAACAAAAAGGGCTCCCACATAGTATATAAACTTCAGCTTTACAAAACTTGAATTGCCCCACCCCTTTCCATTAATTTGTTGTCTTTCAACCAGCCGATTGTTCCTAACTATAGTCCTCATGCTAATAATCTAGGGGTGCTCCCCTTATCTCCCTCAGGGGAGTGGATGAGAGGTGGAAGAGAGAAACCAACACTGATTGATGGCCAGGGATGCTTCTACATGTGTTATATTCACTCACTCCTCACAGTTAGGGGGACTGACTCCCATTTCACAGATGAGGAGACCGAGACTCAAAGAGTTAAATCGGTTGGTGAATTTGTACTTGTTAATTTAGTTAAGTTTTACAGTATTTCCGGCCTTCTTGCATAATCCTCAGTTAGCATGGGCCAAGAGAGCCATTTTTGTAAACGGTTTGGAAGGTGGAAGTTGCGATGCAGCCATATTCTTTTATGTTTGGGAGGCTGGGGCAGAGCATGGGGCATTGCAGTCACGGCATTGTGGCTTATCAGCCGGCCTCCTGAATGGCAGGGGCTGCAGGGAGGCCCGAGGCTCTTTCAGCTCATACCAGATCCTCTGCTCCACCCTCCCTGCCTCCTAGGCCAGGCGTGTATTTAATTCCATGGCAATGGAAGCCAACTTTCCTGCAGGATGCCCACGGAATCATCCAAGTGGGAGGCTTGGAGATGGTGAGACGGAGGGGGTTCCAGCTCCGCCTTAGGTTCCAGCTTGTTCCTGCATCCACGCTTGTCTGCCTTCTCTTCGGCCTCCTGTCTCGAAACCTTAGGCTCCAGCGCCAAACACAGGAGAAACAGTCTCACATAAACTGTAGCCAACTCCCACGATTGCCTAAGATCAAATCCCTACATCTCTTTCCCTCTCTCTCACACACACATGCACACACACACGCAGGCACACACACACGCAGGCACACGCAGGCACACATGCACTCACGCTTTACATTGCAGCACATGGTGGTTCTGCTTCTCTGATCAAAACCTGACTGATCAGACCCTCAAAATCACACAGACAATAAGTTGTGGGGTGGGCTCCTGGCCAGCCCCACCTAGCTCCAAAGCCCCTTGAATCTCACAACAAACTTCTCATCCTTTTTTTTTAGTTTCCTCGTACTTGGGCCTGGTTCTGCCTACCTGATCATACTTTCCGTGGCTCCCCAGCGAGACCCTGTTATCCCATCAGCAAGTCTTTGAAGACGTACTTCGCAAAAGTCACGTGTGCTGCGTCTCTTCCCACGCCGTCTGCCCCATCTGTGCTCCCTCTTCCTCCCTTCATCTCTCACCTCTCCCCCCTCCTCCTACCCACAGCCCGAGTTCTAAAACTCCATCTCTTGCCTGAACTTCCACTTCCTGAGGATTTTGTTGCCTTCCCTGATTACCATCTTCTACTGTTTGACATCATCTCATGTCAGTGCTGAAGCCTCCACAGTGTAGGTGCATGAGTGTCCCCCGCTGATTCAGACGCAGCAAAAAGAGCTCTGAGCCCCAGCTAGGCCCCTGAGCATGGCTGAGGGGAGCTTGTTACTTGGAGTCCTTTGTTCCAAGAAATGCCAGCCGCAGGGTCAGAGGGACTGGCACTTAAATTGGACGAATTCACCTCAGGTCCCCAGAGACTGAGTCCTGCCTTCTCATCGTGTCCTTCGAGGTCCCTTCTTTTGTCTCCTTGCTAGGTTTGCATTTCTGTTTCCCCAGTGGGCCCACCTTAAAACCTCATCCCCGAAATACATACTCTTTTCTTCTCTACTCCCTCCTGTGAGAGACACTTGCAAGAAGCAACGATTACAAAATACGACATTCTGCATTTCATTCCTCCATAAAACGGGATGGATAATATCCTGAAATTTGGCAGGGAGAAGAGGGACTAGGCAGAGAGAGGAGGAAAGTTTACTGATTCTTTTAACTCCTTTAAAAAAGAGAAGCTACATCTCCATTTTAGCTAAATGCTAAATACTCCCAACCCGGATGGGAGCCCTGGAAAAGCCTCGACAACTCCAGGAAGTGGGCACAGGGCTTCAGGAAGCTTCTGGTAGGAAGTGGAAGCAGAGAGCTGGAGATCTCTTCATGGGTTCTCAGGGAAGGGCTTATGTAATGAAGCCTCTGGGGTTTTATAACTCAGACAATTTCAAACTCATTTCTTTGAAAAGATTAAGATCATATCATCATCCTTTTGTGTTTAAATCTGTCCCCTGGGTCCTGTCGACTTACAGGAAAAACATGGCAGGTTGGGCACGCGTAGGAGTAGTTTACGGACAGGCTCAGGTGGGGCGGTGGCTGCCAAGTCAGCCAAGTGCAGTCAGGAGGCGAGACATCAGAAGAGTTGCTGATAGCGCCATCGACAAACCAAGGAGTTATGTCCTCACCCTCTGAGAAGAATAGGTACCATTCACTGCGACTCCACCCTATGTCCTCTATAGTGTCCTCCATCCTCATAGCAAACCTATGGGGGAAGGTAAGCGGCTATGTGTCTTGTTTTCTGACTTTTGAGCCCCGTTTGGACACCCTCGTTATATTTAGGGAATTTTCAGCCACTATACTCCTCCTCTGGGCCAAGAATCACAGAAATTTAATCTCCTAGAACCACCAGGAGTTCCTCTCAGAACTCAGTTCTTCAAGAGCTTTTCATGAGGGAAATCAGCCCCATATAATCAAAAGAATTTTACGTTACATATCCTAAAAGTTAAAGACAGATATTACTCTGTCTTTGGAAATATGTATATGAATATCCTTCCATATATATTCTTTGCCTTGTTTATTGTGATCACCCTTGTTTTCAAAACGTGTATTTTAATTCGATTACTGTTACTCTTTGTGTACGGAACATGTCCTGGAACCTCTCATTAAATGTATACTGTAGCTTCATTCACCTGGGAGAACCAAGGGCCCCCCTTCTGTGCACGTGTGTGTGTGTGTGTGTGTGTGCGTGTGCACACGTGTGTATGCATTTTGGAGGGGTGTTATAGACTGAACGTGTCCATCCAATTTCATATGTTAAAAGCCCTCACCCCCTCGTGACGGTGTTTGGAGATGTGGCCTTCGGGAAGTGATCGGGGTTAGGTGAGCTTATGAGTGTGGGGCCCTCATGGTGGGGTTGGTGGTCTTCCTGCGAGCCAAGAAGAGAGCTGTCGCTGGAACCCAGCCCCAGAACTGGGAGAGAAGAAAAGTCTGCTATTTAAGCCCCGCCCCCTCATCGGTGATATTGTGTTATGTCCAGCTGAGTGGACTAAGATGAGGGGTCTTGATCTCTGGTTACACCAGCGTGTGAAAAAGACACGGAACAGAGCTGCTAGGAACTGAAGTGACAAAGTCACCCCAGGGGGTTCCATCTGAGGACGCTCCTCTCATTTCATGGAGCTTGGGAAACAGTGATAGTGACCTTTCAAAAAGTCTGTGTTTGCACTGCCACAACATGACACCCTGTGCGGACTGAGTCCATGAGAGATCAGTTCCTGTTTTAAAACCACTCAGAAGTCGCCAGTCAGCGCTTCTGGTGACAGAACTGCATTGCCACACCAAGGGGGGTGCAATTCCAGCCACAGATAACGAAACTGGGAGTTTTAGCTCACCCAGGAAGCCTCCCTGAGGGCAAATGAAGGATTTCTCTGGGGCTCTGAGCCCGTTCTGAGGGCCTTCATTTCCTCTGGGAAAGTCTCCCAGCGACACGGGGACCCAGGCTGGCAGCCCTCCGCTCAGCGATGGGTAATCCACCATCCGCTGCTGTCCGTGTGCCCTGGGGGGGGG